>OV277864.1:38907049-39507049 GCA_922989275.2 Gari tellinella | reverse complement strand
GTGGATACAGGAAACCCAGGCGTGGTGTCCTACTCTTATTATCGACAAAGTTATCTTGTTATTTTGGAAGCCCCGTGTAAAACACTGATACATCAGACTTCGGGTAATAAAGTCTTATCTGAAAGACATGGATACATCGGGGAAACGAACTCACGACCCCTGTTACTTCAGACGAATGTACTACCCCTCGGCCACGATCGCCAGTTGAAAAACCTTTTACTTCAAAGTACTAGTAACAGACCTTAACGTTAAGATAGAAGTAGGAGAAACAGACAGAAATTTAGCTATCGCCCGTCATTAGAAGTGATGCTTTTTCACCACGAGTTGTGTTGAATCACTCTCACAAAACGTGTTTCATGCATACGAGCAGCTCTATAAAAACATGAAAAGAAGCACACGGCTCTCCGAAAAAGAGTTCATTTTTTCTCATGTACAGTACTCCGAATAACGCTCCTCGGAAATATACGTTCGTACATATAGAGCTCCCCGGGGAGCCTTGCTTGGTCAAGCAAGTCTTTAACAAAATCGATCGTTTGACAGAAACGAAAGAACTTTTAATTTGGAATGCTTGGACCAAACACACGTTTTAAACTCATAATCAAGCAACCTGTTCTCACCGCAATGCAATGCAAAGCAACGGAAACAACACTTAACACGCAATGTAACCTTAAAGACATTAAGTAAGTAATTTAACAATAATAAAGACTGCATTATATGGTCGTCTAATGTTCGTGTCATAGTAGTCAACAAAATGTGACATATACATTTAACTCGTCCGAAAATGCTTGACAATAAAGCTAATGGCAGGAAAGATTTTCATCGTCCTATTTTACAGCGTTAATGCTAGACAAGCATCGCTTTAGTTAAAAAAAACTGTTTGGAAAGTTCGAAAAATATCTCTGCTCATCGAAAACTCTTTCAGTCAAACACAGGTTTCTTTAAATTACGCTAAGAGGCAAACATCCGGTATTTGTCTTTTTGACACATTCAAGCAATGAACTATTACAAGTTCGGGAATGATCGAGATAAGTCGTTGAAATACATACCTTCTTCCTTCCTGTTTCAATACTAAATCAACTTTTGCAATGTTTCACTATTGGATAGTCTAAAAATACCGATTACACAATGTTTAAAGAGATTTTCGGGTTTAGTCAGCATCTTAAACGAGCATAAATCGTCTAATATATGTTACGCGATGTAGTCTACAATTCGCTTACCGTGTGACCGCGTTCAACTCCTGTGGACTTACTATTATCATTTATTTTTATCCCACCGTTTCCACAGTTGTATCGTGTCAAAGCAATTGAAAGTAATTAATTATATCTATATAGAAATTGTTAGTTAGAGGTAAATTGCATTATTTATGTCCCGTGTGATTGAAATTGTAATTTAATTGCAACTTTTTAAAAGATGTTGCAGTGTTATTATTTACAGGGCTAGGGGAGAGTTTGGGTCAGGTTCCTTGAAACAGTATACCTAAATGGGTGTGCAGTGTAATACATTAATGTCCTAGGATGGTAACACTCACTAAATCAATCCGATAAAGCTATACACCACCTCATTCAGTATTCAACTCTACATTGTTTTAGAGTTTAAAGGCTTTTTACCGTTTGTAACAGAAATAATGAGTATTTTTGTCTTGCTACCCTACTTGTCGAAAAGAACCATAAATGACTACTCCCTTTTTCTTTCCGAGGATAAAACTATAATTACAAATACAGTAAAACCTCTCTATTACGACCACTAAATTATGTTAATTATTAGGGTGTTTACGGTAGGTGACCGCTTAAAACAAGGTGACAGTGAAACAGAAAGCTCCTGTAGGAGCTTTCTGTTTCACTGTCACCTTGCTTTAAGCTGTCACCTGTCTATTAAACAATTAATTAGCCTTCGTTTTAGTGGTCGTAATAGCGAGGTTTTACTGTATTGATAAAAATTGAAAAGCCATCGTTGTAAACAAATACAAAATTAAACTACTTGCACCGTACATACTGTACCAAAAGATATTACTTAGGTTTTGGAAAAACTAATTTATGTGCCCATTTTTGTTTCAAACAAAATGGGATGGGGCATCCATAGTGGCCACACTGAAAATTACCCACCATGTCTGTAGAATATTACAGAAAACTATTTAGAAAGAATCACCGTCTATAACTTGAGAAAAATGAAATTAAGATTTATTTGGTAGGGTCAAAATTTGTGGAAAAGTGAAAAACAGGGGAAAATTAAAATTTCTGGTAAAATATGCACTGTGGTTTGCAAAAATGTCTCCATCCCATAAATATTTGTCAAGTCGATATTGTATAAAGTAATCATATCGTGAATTGAATAAGCATGCAGACCTCTTAGTAATTTAAAACAGTTTCGTACGGTATAATTTATTTCTCCACTAAGAAAAATAGTTCCACTTTACATGGTCATGACTATGCATTATAAGAAATAATTCCTATATCGTAGCAGATGGATCCTAAAGCATGCTGAAAGTAAAGTAAAAAAAAAAATGATAAAGGCAAATTCTGCTGTACACTTAACCTGCTTTACATGGTCACCTGTCTTGAAAACTAGAAACTTTTTATCTAGAAATATGTTAAAAAAATATTCAAATTAGTGGAAAGCAGTACTGTCTTAGGTTTAACAAGCAAACCGACTCAATAAAATAATACCTTAGTGGCTGATTCCTGTCTGGTTGTGAAGATAGATGCATGATCGTAACTTCTATATAGCATAACCATCAGGACAATACACAAAACCACTAGAACATGGTGACTATGAATTTCAAATCCGTACCGCGACATCATTTATAACGCTTCTCCAAAGCACAGACAAGTTATGTAAAACTAAATAGTCCTTATCGTTGCAGAGTAGCCTTTAATAGTATTGGTTTATATCATATTCCGCCAACCAATTTATGCATACACTGCCAGGATACGTCTGACTGACTATTGCCGTATGTTCTTTTAGCTCACCTGGGGCCCGTTTCACAAAACTTCGTACGACAAAAACGGTCGTAAGTCAAAACTTTCAAATACAATTAATTTATATTTTTTCTATCGAATCCTGTCTTGTGACATCTCTTTGGAATCGTTTTTTTTTTCAAGACAATTCCAAAGAGATATCATAAGACAGGATTAGATGAAGAAATAAAGAATAATTGAGATTTTTATAATCTGACTTACGACAACATTTAACGTATGAAGTTTTATCACATAAACGTGTAAACTATAGAGGTCCGTAAAATCGTACGGACCACTGTGCATATATTTTATACTAATTTTTGAATCCCCAAACTACTGTTTCATATAAGAAATAACAGGGAATAAACAAAATATTTGTTTATCTAACAGGTTCCAGTACACTAGTTTTATTTTAGAAAAATATGTTCAACAACTTTTAAGAAATTTCTTCTTTGTTTTAGATGCATTTCACATCAAAACGGAGACCCTTCTAATCATCATAAATGCCCTGTCTGTAGCCATTAACAATTGATACCTTATGTCTAAACTACTGTAAATTACTTGTAAAAAAGTTGACATTTACTTTTTATGAGGTTACAGACACTTGTTTTATGTTTTATCTGACATTTTATGAACAAACACTTACCCTGGGCTACATATAGTAAACATTTTGTGGTGTCAACCCTGCTGTTCGAATTTAGGTTGGCATTCCACTGAGAATGAGGTAAGCGGGCCACTTTGCTTTATTTACATTGTTAGAGAACCGATTTTAGTTGCAATAACTTACCCATCGTATTATAAGTTGAAAATAACAAGTTTATCCAGTACCTATGTAAAAAATAACTTTTATTCACATAGAAATTTGTAATTGACTGGAAGATGCTTAGGTGTTCGAATAATGGTGGTACCTGGATACTACTATGCCGACTTTAAACCAGTTAAGAGAATCTAGACAAAATAAGATATTTCCAAGAGGCCTAAAAACATTATCCCGAGCAGTCCCGCAAATTTAGGCTGTTAATCAGGCTACTAAGAGCTCTAGTATTAACAGTGACTCAGAATGTTTTTCAAAATTAGACGTTACAACAATAATGACGTCATGTTACAATAATGACGTAAGCTTGAAAACAAAACTAGATTCTAAGTGTAAAATGATCATTTTAATAAATTAGAACAATCTTAGATATATAAGAATTTAGAATTTGAACATGGCACCAGAGAAATCTTATCTACGGTGGCACTAAGGTGACACCCCGTATCCAAAATTTAAGTTTGTTTTACCGATTTTAACTACGATAATGTGATGTCATGATTGTGTACATATATCGCATAAATTGATTTGCTTAGTTTGGTTCCCGTCGTGCCACAATAAACGGCGTTTTAACTTCTATATAAGCACAGGGGCGGAACGCGGTCATACGGTAAGCAAATTGTAGACTACACCGCGTAACAAATATTGAACGATATTTGTCACGCTTTGGAAGACGAACTAGCTCCAGTGATTGTCCGGTCAACAGAAAACGCTTCAAAATGGCAACATACTCTTTATTTGGCTTCTAAATTGTTTTCAGGCGCGTAGCTACCTGTACGCAAAAAACGCAACTGCGTACACATTGTCCTCAAAAATAGAAAAATTTAAAAGTCCAAAAATGCAATAAAAATCGTAGGGGGTAGGGGGTAGAGATCAAAGGCTGGAAGACAAGCTGTCAGAAAAAAAACATTATCCTAGAATCAATAATTTGTTATTCTGAGTCAATTTTTTACATAGTCTTTGAATGCGGGAAACGCCGTCAGAACGCACCAGAGATCACCTAGGATTAAAAATTTCCCGGGGGAGCATGCCCCCGGACCCCTCTAGAGTAAGAGTGTTTAAACCAATCAGATGGGGGTAAAATTATGTTATTGGGAGTCGAATTTTACATATACATGTAGATTAAAAAAGGATGTTGGTATTTTTCTGTTTAACCCGTTTTGATTGCTCGAAATGCCCTTAGAACTCACCATCTAGAAAGCCCATCTAGAAATGAGCCGTTCCATGACAAAACCTGTATTAGCGACATCGTATACACAATACGATCGATCAAAGTTTGACGTCATGTATTTTCAAATCAGGTTAGTAGTTTTGAAGTGTCTAAAGTACATTAAGCTATTCCCGCTGTGGAGCGAGTCGGTATTCCACGTTCTGCGCTGTTTATGTGGCTTATTGACATATTTAATTCGAGCTCCCACACGATTTTATTTTTAAGTATAATATACAACTATTTGTTTGTTTCTGAATCACATTATCTGAACAGCCCAGTAAGAATATTTCAGATACCCGGGCTCCTAATTTCATTCACAGTACTGTAAGCATCAGTACTTCAAATTGACCAGAGAAGAACACCGAGCTGTATCCATGCACACCGGGGAAGACAAGCCAAAATACAAAGTTAACAGTTTGGTACGAGACTGCGTGATCAGCGACTTGCCAGATTTACTCGAGACTCTGGGTCTCCTGCGAAGAACGGAAGCAAATCTCAACAAGACCGTTCAACCGTTTCTAAGTGCAGCAGCTGTTCAACTTGCCATAAGTCAGCTCATATTTTTATGGTCAGACAGAAAATAAAATTCGATCCTTTAGTTTTAAACGAAGTTAAACACCTGTCACCATGAGCGGGAGTAATTATTTTTATCTACCATTCAAGCAAATTGAAAGCCACGAGAAACAAACCAAATTTCAATTTTATATACAACACCTGTCACCATGAACGGGGGAAATGTTTTTTATTTACCATTCAAGCAAATTGAATGCCACTAGAAACAAACCAAATTTCAATCGTTTCCTCTAGCATTTCAAATAATATCCGTGATAAAGTTTGGACTGGATTAGACAACGAGCGGAGATACTTGGGGTTTCATCTGGTTCCAAACTGTTCGAAAACTCGAAAAAGTCAGCAGTATTCAATGTCCATTTTCCTTAATTGGATAAAGAAATACTTACCTGGCGTGATATTACGTTCACAAGAGTATGCCAGGAAGGCGTTAACGTCGCAAATCATGACGTTGACGTCATCTCTTTTTTAAGAATTAAATTAAACCACCCGCCGCGTTCAAACGTCCAGAAAATTATAAAAAAATCGACCTATCGCCGAAAGAACAGTTGAATCCGACAGTTTAAATAATGGTCTTTCAGAAAATAAGAAAATTCAATTTTCGAAAAATGTGTCACTAATACCGGTTTTGTCGTGGAACGGCCCAAATATTTTTTTTTCGGAGGAGCCTTCCGCATTCCCAGTAACTTTAAGAGTGCGTTCGCCAATTGAAATAGCCCCTGACGTCGACGTGTGCCCCCTCAAATCATAGTTTGCTTCCTACGGGCCTGCTTTATCATGTTATCAAAACGGATCGTAAATGCAAATGGTTCTGTTGCAGATCTAAATGTTACTGATTGTCGGTTTTAAATTAACATCCATGATTTCAGGAACGTACATTAGATCTATATATACGTTCCTGATGATTTTGTCGTCAATGTCGTTTTTGGGTTTTTTTATTAAAATTTTTGCACAGATTTATGTTATTTTATCACCTGTTTTAAATGCGGGAAACGCCCTCAGAACGCACCTGAGACCATCTAGGAATAAAATTTTCCCGGGGGAGCATGCCCCCGGACCCCCCTAGTATAGGAGTGCGTACACTTCCTAATTGGTCTAGCTACGCCCCTGGTTTTGGACGTCAGTATAAATAGTGCAAAAATATCAAGGTAGGTCAGCTCATATTGTGGTTGTGATAGTTATATTCGAATCGGTGAAAAAATGTGAAAAACAGCACACAACGGTGATTACTTTCTTTTTGTATGGAATATAGATCTATCTATAAAATAGGACTCCTATGTCATCTGATTCAAGCATTGACTATGCGTATAAGTGCACAATTCAAATGTAGTTTATACGGAAAAAAAGCTTTGCTTTTTTTCCGTTCTTAAGTAATGCATGAATAAAACGGATGATGGACAATTCGTCACCATGCAGATTCGTCACCAAAGCATTATAGTACAAAAGGGGTAGTCAATTCGTCACCAAAGGAAATATAGTACAAAATTTTTATATACTGATTTAATGAGTATAATTGTTCACACATAGAGGTGTTTTAATTACCTTTTTTGTAGTGTTAATATACACGTTATGTAGATCTGATTGATACTTACATTTTGTTTGGATCCCGATATATACGGACAACTTTTGGTCAGTCAGTTAGGAGCCCGGGAAATGTAATTATTTATGGCTATATTTACGCTATGGGCAATTTGGTAATATTTTACCAAATAGTTTGGATCCACATATGATCTGGCTCCAAAATGCTTGTCAAGCGGAAGAAATAAAATGCAACCAGAAACTATAGATGACATTTTATTCCAATACAGTTTGGTCGCCAATAACGAACCTTCCCCAATAACGAATCACTTTTTTACTAAACGTTTCCTGTAATCCTTACCTTTTGTGGAAATGAAATTAAAACTTCGCCGTTTTGAAACTTAATCATTCGCGATTCAGAATGCACTAAAACTGATGACCTAATTTATTCCAGGTTATCAAAACGCTTTAACACGTTTCGGACATGTACACTATTTCAGCCTCGTTTTGAAAACTCATTTCTTGGAAATCCGACGATTACGGTAAGTCAAGTTAGAAAACCCAAAAAAATCACTCGCCATTTCAATTATACGATATTCAAGACCTAGAAAAATAAAAATTGAGTTACGGTAATACTTTACAGTATATTTATTAGCCCTGTGATAAACGCTGGTGCAGTTGCCAATAGCGGATCATGCAGACGCTCAATTAGCGGCAAATTGCGTACTATTTGGGGTCGTCTCAAACTTTTGCTGAACTGTCAAAAAACGTGTTTTGCCGGTTGGAAACACAAATGTATCATATTTTATGACAGAAAATGTTTCTTTTTAATAACAAACTGTCTTTTATTTTATTTAATGGGTGTCAATAGTCAATTAGAGAATTGCCATGTGTACCTTTTCCTAACTCTTTAACACAGCGGACACACAAAATCAATTCAAAGTTGAAAGAACGTTGTGATGGCTGGTTCAATGTTGAATCAGTTTTGTTTGCCCACTGTGAATGTGCATTGAAATATACTGATTTCGTAAACAAGTTGAATCGTTTATTAGCATTTATATGTATTTAGTATATAAAGGGCAAACATGATAAAATGTAAGGAACTCCATACGACTACACCTCCGTAGTAAAATTTAGTAAACTTTTTTTTCAGACCATGGGTCCAAAAAGCAAAAAAGGTCCTAAAACCAAGGGTTCGTCACAAGGTTCAACACCAAACCAAAGAAAGGCACAGAAAATCAAGGAGAAATATGGGAAGAGAATGACTCCAGAGAAGAAAGAGAGGTTAAGGAAAGCTCTGTTTAGTGTAAGTTCAGAAAAGTCAGTATCACTAAGAAAGGCTGCAGCAGAAAATGGTTTATCATATTCATTTTTGTATAGGCGCTGGTCAGGGGAGGTTGATTTGTATAAAGTGAAAGGACCAAGCACAATTTTCAGTGAAGCAGAAGAGGAGAAAATGGCAGAGTGGCTTAGCGAAATGGCCCAGCGTGGACTTGGGCTTAGAATGTGTGAGTTCTTAGATTTTGTTGAAGACATTGTGAAGAGAGAGAAGCGGAAAACCCCCTTTAAGGACGGGAGAACGTCCAGT
The DNA here is from genome assembly GCA_922989275.2 of Gari tellinella. NCBI lineage: Eukaryota > Metazoa > Mollusca > Bivalvia > Cardiida > Psammobiidae > Gari > Gari tellinella. Next base: position 39,498,398 of record OV277864.1, on the reverse strand, counting down.
GGTACTTTTATTTGACAGTGTCAGCAGCCACCTTGACCCTGACCTATTTTTAAGGGCTAAAGACAAAGGCATAGAAATGTATCGCATTGTACCGAATGCAACTCATTTAATGCAGCCGTTAGACAAAGGAGTCTTCGGACCATTGAAGACAAAGTGGCATATAGTATGCAGAAAGTTCACTAGAGAAAATCCTGGGAAATCAATTGGTAAAGAAAACTTTGCACAAAAGCTAACAGAAGCCTACCTTCAATTCTACAGACCACTAACTGTGATAAACGCATTCAAGGCTTCAGGAATCTATCCAGTTAATAGTATGGCCATCACTAGTGATATGTTAAAGCCAGCTTTAACATACAGTGACAGTCAATTTTCAGCCCCAAGTCCTATGACAGCAGAAGATCGAGAATGTACAGAAGTTTCTGCAGAGCAAATTAAAGCTAAAGGGGCACTTGAGGTGTTTGAAGAAACCCTTTCAACTCCAGCAAAGGAAAGGTATGCTGCAAGGATAGAAGAAGGATATGACATAACGGGGGTTTCTCCTTGTTTTGATGTGTACAGGAAAATTCACATGAAAGCCTATCCTTCACAAACAGAAACACCTACACAATCTGACAACTGTGGTCTTCAGATCCTAGCAGAAGCAGCACTGTTTCGCAGAGAACATGAGCAGCCAGGTCCGAGTTTAGTGGTATCTCCGGTAATAGCAGAAAGTCTGAAATTACCTAAAGCTTGTGAACAACCAAAGTCTGTCAGACAAACAATGACAAACATTCTACCTGACAATTTAACATCAAATGACAGCATTAGAAAATGCTCATTAAAACAGCTGGAAAGACTGAAACTTTTTGCTACGAAGGAAAAGAATGCCAAAGTGGCATATTTGAACAAGAAAAGAAAGGCACAGACTTCTAAGGGAAAGAAAGGCCCCAAGCCAAATTCCAAAAAAGGGAAAAGACCCTTGTCAGAGAGTGAAAAGCTTCAACAGAAAGTAGGAATCACAGAGGAAGAAGTTTGTTGTCAGGCTTGTGACATGACATATATAGAAGATGAGGAAATGGGGTTAGGACGTGTATGGGTAGAGTGTGACACTTGCAATAAATGGATGCACGCTGAGTGCTTGAATTATGAAATTGACGACAAGGAACAGTTCTTATGCCCAGATTGTCATAAGTTAAAGTGCTGAGTGAACCATCTCTTTATTAACTTATAGGACAGGGTTCTATATAGTTTCTCACAGTGTATTCTTAGATTTATTTCCTATCCGCATTCTTATCCATTGTCTGCTATTAAGTATATTAAACCATTGTGATAAATAAAGCATTTGCTCCAAGTGATCTATTTATCACTATGATTTCATGTTATTAAATGGGTTCACCCATTTCCCTATTAATACGCCTTTTTACACATTTTAATTGAGTTCTCTACAGAAGAAAATAGCTCCACTATATACAGTTTAACCCTTTCCCCAATAGATGCGCCTTTTAGCAGATATGATTTATTCATCCGCTGAAGAAAATAGTTCCAATTTAATCAGTAATGAATATGTATTCAGAGACCATACATACATGTATGTATGGTCTCTGAAAAACAGTATTATAGGAAATATTTTTCTATATTATAGCACATGATAGCTTAAAGCACGCTGAAAGTAAAGCAGAATGCGCCTTAAGGCACATTTTGCTTTACTTTAATTTCAACCTGCTTTAAGTAACCTATATTAAGTACTAGAAATAGACTATCGGGTAAAGGGTTAAGAGTTGTCTATATTCTAGAAGATTATAGCTTAAAGCAGGCTAAAAGTAAAGCAGAATGCTCTTTAATTTAATTCTGCTTTATTTTCAACCTGCTTTAAGTGGTCACATATATTCATCACTAGAAAAAAGCTATGGGGTCAAGAGTAAAGAAAGGTCGCAGCTTAATGCATAAAGCAATTAATGCATAAAACTTCATACTGAGGCTTTCTGCACTATTTCTTCATGCACAAAGCAGTCACCTGCCTTTACAACATTCTTTGCTTTGTTGGGTTTAAATCAATGCAAGAAAGGAAAGGTAAGGAGTTTAATAAATAATAAAAGTAAAATGTCTCATTTTGTCAATACATGACGTAACTCAAAGTAGAGTTGTTTTATTTCCATAAATGATTTAAATAAAATGGATAAAACTTCAAGATATTGTTTCAATTTTTTTTCAGTCCTCACGTAAAGATGGACCACATTTACCAACAGAACCAAGCTGTTCATCTGATGATCATGTTCGATCTAGATCGCCCTATAAACTGAAAAACTCTGTTATCAAAGGGTATCATGTGTTTCAAATTCGACCACCTAAAACCTCTCCACCAGCCCAGCTTATTGTTGATAGGGAATACACCAACACACATGATGAAAATGCGTCCCTTGTGTGGTTACCACCTTTGGATACATTTCCTGAAGAAATTCATAATCTTTTCACTGATGAAAAGAGGCAGTTGATGCTAAGTGATGTGGCTGGGTTACCCGTGGGCCATGTGCCTAAATGTCTGTCTGAATATTTCTGTGAAGTTATGGATAATGGTGGACTAATCCATGCAGAAGTTACAGGTGACCCTGTGCCAAGTTTCTCACCATGGCCAGCACCAGAACAGGAAGGTGGCGGTGTAGTTCTGCCATGTGACTACATATTCTCTAATTTAGATACTGATGTTTACCTCCCAAAGCTGAAAAAAATTCTCGAAAAAATCACTGAAGGGCAAAGCATGACACTTGAAAAAGTTATGTGAGAAACTAGTCTACACCTTGTGCAAAAAGTCATAAATATAGGTGTTTCTCTCGAGTCAAGTTTTGTTTTTATAGATCTACTCTTATAGAAATAAAACTCATCTAGAGAGAACCAGCTAAGACTTCACTTTATCAAAATATGAGGTTTCCATTTCTTTATGATCTTTTTACAAATAAATCTGCTGACATCTGTCACTTTGTTGCGTTTTGACACGGTCCCCTACTAATTACGTCACGTGGTTCGGTAATGGCGAATATGGTCCTGTATTGGGGAAATTGGCGATGACATAAACATCCCTGAAACTCGTTAAAGAGAACGCTTTCCCGATAACATTTACCTTGATGAGTTAAGTCAGTAAACAAGTTATTTGCTTATAATGAGTGTTTATATTCTTTAACTCTGGGCATATAATAGGCACAGATTTATTCCAAAGTGATTCGTTATTGGCGACCAATCTGTACCTTAAGCGTTGTTTGGAAATAAATCGGAGCCAGAAAAGATTTGGATCGAAACTGTGTTATCTTTTTAGAACTTCATAGGTGAAATAAATACTCAAGACCGATCATATCATATAAACCTGTATTACATTAAAGATAGAAGATCTTCTAACCCGCTTCCTAGTTACTATATAAGATGTCACGTAGGCTAAAGCAAAATGAAAGTAAAGCAGACGGCAAATCCATCTTTACTTCATGGCTGCTTTTCCCAAATAAAAGTGGGTCTTTATGTATATAAATAAGTCCATATCTCTAGAACACTCTGTATGGAATTATTTGATAGTATAATGAGATAGATTATAATAAATGATGATGTGCAATAAAATTACAGTTAGCATTTTTTACAAAATTAAATGCAGCAGTGATAAGGGTATAGACAGATAATAATCATAACCGTGCCTTAATTTAAATCCTCTGCAAATGCCGCCAAGGACCTAAATCATAGATAACCAGAATTAATTTACACTGATCGGCACACGTATAGTAAAGGTCTTGCATTAAGCTTACCACTGCATTACTTTTGTCCAACATTAAATGGGATTAAGTATTTAATTAATTTCTTACTTTCTCATCATTTTTAAACTATTTATATAACTACCTTTAATCGGTGATATTTGAAGCCTGAATCAAAGAAAACCTGTTATCAGTATCCAGTTTCAAACTGAATGGCACCAGGAACGTCGATTATATCTAATATACGTTCCTGATGGCACGTGACTGACTGACACGTGTATGTACTGAGCATGACATTCCTTTGTACGTGTGCCTATGATATTTACATTAATTGGTTTGTTGTTTTTACAGCTTAATATCAATACAGGTATAACAGGTCGGGTAATTACCAATCAACATTTCACACCAGATTAACAACAATGTACATGTAATTAAAGTAATCTGCCTTTGGCGGTAGATATAACAAACTTTTACGTTTGACCAACTGTTTCTTACTGTATTAATTAGATCATTTTTTGCATTCATTTTAAATAACATATTCGAATATTTTAAAAAACACTCAATTAATAAATACATGTCAATTTCCCTTTTATGGTGGTGGCTAGATTAAAAAACCTTCATTTCTGTGGACACAATAGAGAGGATTTATCTCGTATTTCCATTTTTATTTTAGATTAGTTTAATAAAACCAGGGTCAGCGAACATACTCACGTATTTGTTTTAAGACAGGTTTTTTTTAACAATCCACCCCTCTCAAGTGCAAGAACCTAAACACACATTTACTTTGAAAAGTCTTCCTATTATTAGTGTTTTAGACAGTTGGCTGCTTAAGGCAAGATGGCATTAATAAGGGAACACGTATAGCAGCTTTCTGCAACAATTTTCATGCATAATGGCAGTAATAAGGGTGATCATATATGATCCTCCTTAAGCAGGAGGGATTAACGTTAATTACACAATAAGTTTTTGCCGCTGCAATCCGTGTCGCTAATTAATTTGTACATGCACATGTGGAATGTTATTTATCTAGTATATTATATCTAATTACTTTAATCTATTTAGATATAAATAAACTTGGTCATAGTTTTATCTTTTTTTCGATAAATTTCGGCATCTAGATTCATCTTTTATACTTATAGTAATTTATATATTACAATTGTAAATTCTAGAATATACATATGGGCTTATCGATACTTGTCAATTTCAACAATATAACTTATACAATTAACATAAAAATGATCCTGATCATATATATACCAGGTAAGAAAATACCCTATACAAAGTCTTTGGTGACGAATCGTCTTTTGCCATTACTATATATCGCTTTGGTGACGAATTTGCCTGGTGACGAATCGTCTGTAATTCAATAAAACAAAGGTATTCCTATTCAATTCACATTCACTGACAGACATTGAAAAGTGTTTGATTTGCGCGTGCATAACTTCCCTAAAACTAAGCAACGATGCGACATGGGGGCTGACATGTTGGAAATAGTTAGGCCTATGGAATCCAACAAATGCAGATAGCCCCTGGTTTTAAGCTCTCGATTCAAATTTTCGTTTTGTTAAATCAACTTATGATGTAATGAAGCAATAATTGATGAAGAAAGACGTTATTTACGTTGTTGTGATTGACCATCTAGGAACTACTTCGCCGAAGTACCGGTACTACTTTATGTACATGCGCGGGTCAGGGAGGTAATAACCTGGCCCTTCGCACCATTTTGGGTGAGTTCATTGCCATAGAGTGGGTGAGTCAATTTACTTAGTTACTGTACTCTTGAACAAGTCACGTTTCATTGGAACCGAATAAAGCCCCGATTTAACACTTTGTGGGCTGTCGAATTATACTGCACCAAGATGGTTGACAAGACGCGGTACTATTGGGCCTAGTTGTAAATAAAAACTGAAACTGAACTTTGGATTGTACACAAACCTATGTTTTGATATGTAAACTCGACATAAATAAGAAATGTCTGAAAGAATGAGGAGCTAGAGAGACCACCAGTCGTTAAAGGTGTGTATAAGCGCCAAGGCTTCTGTGAAAGAAATGGAATTGTTTGATCCAAATTTGCGGAGAGTAATTGTAGCGTGTTCAATTGATCAATTACCCACCGACTGTTGCTGTAACAGCTGTTTAGGTTAGCAGTTTGTGCAGAGTGCATTACAGTAGAGAAAGCATTTTCTTTCCAAATAACCCCGGTTGCACTTTTATTTTCATTGCAAACAGTTTGGAGTCAGATCAGACGCCGGGTAACCTGTCGTCTGATCAGCCTCCAAACTGTTTGCCACTCAAATTAAAACTGGTAGTTGTCAAAAAGTTGTCATTTTCTATATTGCATTGCGTTTGAACGGAAGAATAACGTGGAATGCCATGCCATTTTCGTAATCGAGCATATCTGAGGTCGTTGGTCGTGTCAATCTGGTATTAATTTTCCGCACCCGTCGCTAACTTTACCCTATACATGTTCTATCTGCGGAAGACGGCCGTCGATCCCAGCCCGCAGAGATGGTACGGCGAGCATCCGCGCTTCGTTCCCCTGGGCCAGCGCTATCTGCCGTCGACGGCCTTCGACTCCTGCAGTAGCTCGCCAGGCTGGTACGGCGTGCATCGCTTGGTTCCCCTGGGCCAGCGCTATCTGCGGAAGACGGCCGTCGACACCCTCCCCGCAGTAGCTTGCTCTATTTTTGTTAAGTATAGTAAATTAAATGAAAACGGGATTTGTTTGCAAAATTCTATGCCCCCTTATGTGACAGGTCTCTAAATAACCATGGCCTTTGTCTGACATTACCCAACTTGTACTCAAGCTCAAAAGCTTTTTCAGTTGAGTACACATGCAGGTACATGTAAGCAAGTTCAACAAATTACAAAAAAAAAAAAAAGATCTATCTTAAAATATTATCATCATTCTCATGAAAGAAGTTAATGCAATTCAACTGCCTTTTAAGATGGAATTTGACACTGGCTACATTTAAAATTCTTTACCCGTGTGAATCAAGCAGTAGATCCATCTCGTGCAAAATGTACCTTCTGCTTAATCATTTGATGTAGCCTGGTTACCTGTGTTTTCGCCACCCTTAGCTATATTTATCGCGCATGTGCCTATCTGATGTAACATTTCTTACTTGTTCACGGATCTAATTCTGAACTGAACCTTCAATAACACGCATATATACAAATAAAACTTGTGAAATAAATACAAAGTGTAAATAACTACCGTTTTCGAAACGAGGTCATTGCTCTGGATCACCGGGATGCTTTCTTGTCAAATCGTCACCTCTGATTGGTCGTTCGATAATTAGGTCAATGTAGGCTCTGGCAGTATGTTATAGGTTGTTTCATGAAACTTGAACATTTTTTAATGATTTTGAAATATTTAATTTAACTTTTACAACGTAACAATATAAAAGTAACAACGGACAACTAGAACATGTATTTTGATTGGAAACTTTTTGTGAATTATTGTTATTTTATCTGTTTCTTTCGCATTTTTGGCGCTTGAAATCTACCTGAGTGAAACTATCCTAGTATTCAGGGATCATCTGTAGTTTTCGGACATCCTCGGTAGCCTGCTCGTGACGGAATTCTAAGTTTTGCTTAGGTGGCGAATTGACAAGAAAGTGGTGATTTGACAAGAAGCAAGGATATACCCATCTGTAACCAGGACTAAACAATACTTATTGATGGAATAAAAATAGCTGACAACTTACAGCACAGTGAAACAATTAAAAGCAGAAAACATCTTTAAATGCTATCTGCTTTACTTTCATACAATAAATGATTACTGTAGCCTCAGTTGTGGCTACAGAGTTGTTTACTGAATTGCAAAACCTCATCCTTGGCAACTCTCAAGACCTTCACTCTTTGATTTATGTTGGTTGTTTATTGTGAAAACTTACACATATTTTTAAATTATTTCAACAGGGGCAATGGTAAAATGGTATGGATTGATCCCATGGATGCGTCAGATTGTATGGCACCACAACACAAAATGGATCATATAGCACCGATAGATGATGAGGGATGAAGAGATGAAGATGCTTTCAGGACAGCTGATTTCATCTAATCTCGTTGATTGTTATGAAGGGCATGGTAACATCACACTAACATGGTACAAGACCTTTCAAGGGGAATTCAACAGCCATACAATAGGTAAATTATTGCTTCTTTCATTAAAAAAATACATACATTTAGAAAAAGTTAAAACTTCTACACCAGTCAGCTGAGGTTAGCCTTTATTGAAATTGCAACATGGTGAAAAAACATGCTACTCATCTGGGACTTGCAAACGGTTTGATACAGATAAGGCACCACTGATGCCGGGCCTGATCTGGATATACTCTGTTTGACACTCAGATTCTTATTCTGTTAGGTAAATTTTTTTTTTTTTTAGCTCACCTGGCACGAAGTGCCAAGGTGAGCTATTGTGATCGCCCTGTGTCCGTCGTCGTCCGTCCGTCTGTCCGTCGTCAAACTTTTTCTTTAAAGATCTTCTTCTTAGAAACCACTGGGCAAATTTCTTCAAAACTTCATAGGATTGTTCCTTGTAGGGTACTCTCTCAGATTTTTCAAATATAGGTCATCCAATTGAAATTGTGGTTGCCATGGCAACCAATTGAAAAAACTTTAAAAATCTTCTTGTCTGAAACCGCTGGTACGATTTGAAAGTAATTTCACACAAACGATCCATGGGTGTCGACCCTCTACCAGATTTCTTAAAATAATTTTGATATCTAAAAAACATGGCCGCCAGTGGGTGGGGCACATTTTCCTTATGTTACTACATGTATTTAGTAAAAACTTTAAAAATCTTCTTCTGTGAAACTACTGGTCCAAATTGAAAATAATTTTACACAAATGATCCATTCATGACTCTCTACCTGATTTCTTAAAATCATTTTGTTATCTTTAAAATCATGGCCGCCAGTGGGTGGGGCAAGTTTTCCTTATATTTCTGTATAGAAAATCTTTAAAAATCTTTTTCTCTGAAACTATTGGTCTGATTTAAGAATCAAGTACTTGAACCAGATAAAAACTACCTTGGCAAACAGCGTAGACTGACCTTTAGATGACATCTACATGGCCTTGACATTTGTCTGACTTAACCCAAGTTGTACTTTTCTCAAGAGATTCTTTGGTGCACATGCCAAAATGAAGTCTATCACATGTAGTCATGTGACCAATGTTAAGTTCTGCCTATTTGGCCTTTAAAAGCTGAGTCTCCTTAAAATGCAAAATATTTTCTTACATTATGTTATAACTTAAAGCGCCTACAAATAGTAAATAATTGAAAGAAAACATTTGAAAGACAAGTTAAAGGCAATGTGTGTGGGTCATTAGATTGAAAAAATAAGATAGTAATGTGTACAGTCCTGACAGTAAAATTATTTTCATTTCAGTCCATGAAATCGGATTTATTATTACGAGTCAGGGCTCCACATAAGTTGAAGTAATCAGACCAAATGTAGCTTTTCTTTATGTCAGCACCAATGCCTATGGTGTTCCCCTTTATTAGAATTGTCTTGAAAACAGGATTCTAATAAGTAGTCACACCACTGGGTTTAATGTAGACATAAAGAATTTACTTTTCAGTTTTCTGAAACCCTGTGTTAGTAGAACTATTCAACATTAATTTATCATCATGTTGATTTGGAACTTTAACTCCATTGATTGAATTCATACCAGACATGCTGAAAAATTCATGGGACAGTACAAATTAGCCAAAACCATGCCTTATTCACATGTTTCCATAAAGCCAAATAATACTTAACATTGCCTCCAAAATTCAGCTTATGCTTTATAAAGAATAGTTAAAGAATCTTCAACATAACCTCCTGCTTTCGCACAAGTAACTTTGCTAAAGCAGGAAATTGTGAGGGACCACTAGTGTCACTGTGTGGAATAAAATCTGCTTTTTGGTCAATATGTTAAGTTGTACAACAATAATAAAAGAAAACAACAACACAAAAAGTCCTGCAATGTTTCAGACCTGTAGAGTGCCTTATACATAACAATCAATTATTTATGTACTATCTATTGCAGAATCATCACAACCAGTGCAATGTTTGGAATGTTTCCCTACCTGAAGTGGTAAACAATGAAGGCCAAGCATTAACCATGAGTATCCTATCCAAGATAGACTTTCAAACAGAGAGTCAGTGACTATGATGCAAATTAAAACTGACTTTTTTCAAGGGAGAACAACATAATTATGTGCTGAATTTGAGTAATAAATATATGAACTGATTAGAGCGGTGGATAAGTTGAAATGGATGGAAATTCCATGTCAGCACCAAATCCTATGGTGTAATTTAACTTATTATTAGAATTGTCTCTTTTAACCAATTCTGGTTTAAACAATACTTTATTCAAATAATGAAATGGATTGGACAACAGGCATTGCCTCACCAATTCTAATCACTAAATGAGTAGTCACACCATATGGTTTAATGCAGACATAAAGATTTAAGTTCTTGAAGTACTCCCCTTATTTGGAGCCCTGTGTCCATGTTAATTATTTTAAAGAAAAATTATGTTGTGTGATTTTTAGCTCACCTGAGCCAAAGGCTCAAGGTGAGCTATTGGGATGGCCCTGTGTCCGTTGTGCTTTAAATGACATCTTCTCCTATACCGCTTGACAGAATTCAACCAAACTTTACAGAAATGTTCCTTGGGTCAAGCTCTTTCAAATTTGTTCAAAGAATAAAAAACAATGCAGAACTCTGGTTGCCATGGCAACCAAAGTGAAAAAATAAGGAAATCTTAAAAAATCTTCTTGTCAAAAACTGCAATGGTCAGAGCTTAGATATTTGGCACATAGCATCATCTACAGGTCCTCTATCAAGTTTGTTCAAATTATGCCCCTGGGGTCAAAATTGGCCCTGCCCCGGGGGTCACAGTTATACATAGAGTTATATAGTGAAATTTTCAAACGTTTTCTTCTCTGAAACTAATATGGCCAGAGCTTTGATATTTGGCATGGTTGCACTTCTAGATGACCTATACCAAAATTGTTCAAATGGTCCTGGTCGGTTGCATAACTAGGTCACAGGAGCTAAAAATAGATTTTTTCAATGGAAACATCTTCTTGTCTTAATTAAACCCTAGTACCCTGATCTTAGATATTTGGCACATAGCATCATATACAGGTCCTCTATCAAGATTGTTCAAATTTAATAATGCCCCTCGGGTAAAAAATGACTCCTCCTGGACATAAACCATTATCTCCATTTTGTCAGCTATTCTCAGGTGAGCGAAATATGCCCCATGGGGCTCTTGTTTTTTACTGCTGTGTATTATCAGAACTGATGAAATAGAAAAAAAAGCAAATTAAATATAAATTAAATATTTTTCCTGTTGTGTTTTTAAATAATTCCTAAAATCTTGGTGCAGTATAAGTGCCAGTAAAAAAAAACAGAATTGAAAGCCCAAGAGAACCTTAATTTTAAAAAGATCATGTTTTTCTTTTTGTATGTGATATTTCACTCTCTGACACTTATTTTGAATATTGATGCCAACAATTGTTTCAGTTACAGTAAAGCATATCTATTAAAACCACTACATGAGGTCCAATTGTTGGTTTGCAAGACAACTTGTCAAGTGGCTGCATTATGCAAGATTATTTAGATAAAAGTAAAGCAGAAAGCCCCTTAGGTGCTTTCTGAATACTTTCACCTTGCTTTACTCCTTTCCTCTATAGCAAAAAGTGCAAATCTCCTATATCCAACTATGTCAAAAACACTGACTGCTTCAAGTAAGATGAAAGTAACTTTTTGCAGGGAGCTCCCGCCAGAGCTTTTTGCTCTACTTTTATCTTGCTTTGAAAATGTGTTTAAAATAGTCACTGGGTAGCAGGTACTCATTTGAAATCCTTATACTGAGATGTAGGTAGAGGTGCTGGAGGCACTTCTGTGGAGGAAAGGGTAAAACTTTTGCCTGTCTTTAAAACACAGCAAATAGTTAGATCATAAGTGATTGAAATAAGAGCTGTTTTGGTGTTATTGATTTATCCAAATGAACAGTCTTTTATGGTATTCAATACAAGTTGCATCGTTAAAGCAAAATGAAAGTAAAACAGAAATGTCTTACCTGAGCATTCTGATTTACTTTTGATTTTGCCTTTAGCAATACACTGCATTGCACAGTTTAATACAGGGACAAGTGGTTTTTGATTTTGGCAGGTGATATTTGCATCAAAACTGAGAAATGATGAATTTATACCTGTGTTTTATCTTGGCATTAAAACACGTGCAGGATTTGAGATGCGTAGTAATTAAATAACGAGGCCGATTTATGTCACCGGATTGGACTAGTGTTCTAGTCTCTGATAATCTGACAATTTGATAGACTATGATAGGCTATATTTGCATCACTGACATCTCATTACAATTAATTAAATTAATTGTACTGCAACAGAATGCAAGTTTTGCCCACACAGTATTACTGTATTTCGGTTTCATTTTTATGCCCCCGCACAACTTAGTCGGGGGCATATCGTTTTTGGTCTGTCTGTCTGTTTGTCTGTGCACAACTTTAACCTTGGCCGTAACTTTTGAACAACATGGAATAGAGACTTTATATCTGTTGTGTGTACTCACCTCAAGAAGCTTTTGAGGTCAGTACAACTCGGGTCATGTCTGGCAAAGGTCAACGTCATTTAGAGGTAAAATCGGGTGAAAAGGGAGATAACTCATCCTGTATTACTTCATGTGAATAGGAAGGGAGATAACTCATCCTAGCTGGCCATAACTCTTTGATCATGTGATCATTTCTTAATTTAGAAATAAGTCCTCAATAGGACATTTGACAAACCTTGTTATGACGATGACGTCATGACATCAATATAATGTAATGATCTTACGGTGATGATGCATTTGAATAAGCTAGAAAAGCTTGTTTCTTTGTACATTTTAACACAACAACAACAAGGAGTACAATTATAACCTGCTGTATGATTTTACTTGGAAACCAAATGAATACATTGCAGAAAACCTCAGGGGCATTTCTCACTTTCTGTGACACCATTCTTGTTGTCATCAATTGTTTTATTAGCTCACCTGAGCCAAAGGCTCAAGGTGAGCTATTGGGATGGCCCTGTGTCCGTCGTCGTTAACAATTGCTTCAAATGACATCTCCTCCTCAGATTTCAACCAAACTTTACAGAAATGTTCCTTGGGTCAAGCTCTTTCAAATTTGTTCAAAGAATTAAAAACAATGCAGATGGCAAACAAAGTGAAAAAATAAGGAACTCTTTAAAAATCTTCTTGTCAAAATCTGCAAGGGCCAGAGCTTAGATATTTGGCACATAGCATGATCTACAGATCCTTTATCAAGTTTGTTCAAATCATGCCCCTGGGGTCAAAATTGGCCCCGCCCCGGGGGTCACAGTTTTGCATAGTGTTATATAGTGAAAAGTTCAAACGTCTTCTTCTCTGGCACTAATATGGCCAGAGCTTTGATATTCGGCATGGTGACAGTTCTAGATGTCCTTTACCTATTTTGTACAAATTGTTCCAGTCTGTTGCATAATTAGGTCACATGAGCTATACATAGATTTTTCAATGGAAACTTAAAAAAATCTTCTTATCTAAAAGCCTAGTACTCTTATCTTAGATATTTGGCACATAGCATCATCTTCAAGTCCTCTATCAATATTGTTCAAATTATGCCCTGGTTAAATATGACCCCGTCCTGGACATAAATCATTATCTCTGTTTTGTCAGCTTTTCTCAGGTGAGCGAAATATGCCCCATGGGGCTCTTGTTAGTTCATCCGAGACTTTTAAAGTGAACTAGATCTATAGTGATCAGTAGATGTCTGTTGTCCGTCAACATTTGGTTTGGTACACGCTAGCGACCATAGATCTACCCCTATCAAGTTCATATTTGCTCAGGATTTTCATCTTGAAGAGTTGTAGCTTCACTTTGAATATGGGTCATATGGGGTCAAAAAGCAGGTCACAATGTCATATCTTAGATAATACTTATAAAGACTCTAGGTAAAAGTACCACTATATTGTCAAAATCAGGAAGCATTGAGTTTTACTTATTAGTACAATTTTGCTTTTTTTCCGTCCATAGGCAAAGCCTAAATACATATTATTTGCCATTTTGATGCCGTAATTCAAACTTTTCTGATCATGTTATGTCGAAGCAAATGTAACGCTTTTGAGACTACAACGTAACGCATTACGTAACGCATTTGTGGACGATTCACATTTTACCGTCACGCTTTTATGACGACTTTATGTATCTTTAAAGCCGTCCTTAACCGGGAGAGTTATGTCGGATTTTCGTGCTTTGTTTTTTCTTTCCCTCTCTGTCGTACTCTAGACCCTTCCATGTCTTACAGTTACTCGTAACTACAGACTAGTCGCTTGAGTACAATTTGACCGTTGCCATAGTGGGTTATTTTTAACACGGGCTTGTATGTTTAATTCTTTCCCATGTTACTAATGATCTTGTCATAGAATTTTTGCTAAATGTTTTACATGTATTTACTTACTGTGCTGGCGGTCTTTTTGATTGTGAGGTTGTGGAACAGGGTTTATATTTTATGTACACTGTTTGTCTTTATAGGTGAATATAGGAGATAAGTGTGAGGTTGGGCGCCCCTAAACCCAAGTTTAACCCCCCAGTGGTTGTTAATAATTAATTAATTTATAGTTAATTATTGATTGCTACTGACCGTACCAAGGCGGGCTCCTATATTCACTTTGCTTTATGTTTGTCATGCGTGTTGTTTTCTATTTAGTGTGTAGATGAAGGAATGGTATTGTGTGTGTGTGTTTGTTGTGGTATGACTGTGTGTGTGTGTTCTGCTTGAGAGGTGGGTGTATTGTTTGTGTTACGTTTCCTGCTTGAGTCTTTCGTATTTATTCTTTGTACTTTTCATGATAAAGACAATGAATGTTTATTCTGCTACAAACGCTTTTGTGGGTCGGTAGATGTTATAAGTCATGATATTATATCGCACCACAACGTAGACTAGCAGTCACTGTGGATACAATTGGGACTGCGCAAAAAAGACGAGGCTATTCAACATTAAGGGAAAAGATGTACATATGATATCGACACAATCAGTATTGACACAAATACTGAATAACTTCAAATACCATAGACATTTAACTCGTCCAAAAATGCGTGACAATAAAGCTAATGACAGGAAGGGTTTTCATCGTCCGTTTTTATAGCTTTAATATTAGACAAGCATCGCTTCAGTTTAAAAACATGTTTGGAAAGATCGAAAAGTATCTCAGCTCATCGAAAATTGTTTCAGTAAAACACGGGTTCTCTAAATTACGCTAAAAGGTAACTGTTTGTCATTTAGACACATTCAAACAATTAATTATTACAGTTTCTAGATAATAAAGGCTTCCCTGATCCAGATAGGTCGTTGAAATACATACCTTCTTTCTTCCTTTTTGCAATACTCAATGAATCTTTGCAATGTTTCTTTATTGAATAGTAAAATACCGATTACACAATGTTTAATGAAATTTTCAGGTTTAGTCAGCATCTTAAACGGGCATAAATCGTCCAATATTTGTTACGCGATGTAGTCCACAATTCGCGCTTATCGTGTGACCGCGTTCCGCCCCTGTGTATAGACTCAGTTTGTAATGATCTATGAGTATCAAATTTTCATTCTGGATCAAGATAGTTTTCGTTTTAAATTAGCTCTTGTCAGGGGTTTTAGCCTGCCCTGGTATATCTGTTTAAGTGTTGGATAATATCTTTATGACTGTTCTTCTGTGGAAATCTCTCACTGCGTCATATAGGGTTTATAATATTTTAGTATTTAAAAGTGCAGGTTGGGAAATTGCTACGAAGCGGGAACTCCGTTATTAAGCAACATAACATCATGTTCTGTACAGATGTATCCTGATGCAAGGTCTTAGGAGCGTCACGTGAGAGCCAAATGGTGCCCGGCAGTTTAATACGATCGATCCAATTATCTTGTTCCCTCAAGATAATCCGCGTCTACGATTGGCTGAAGTATCTTGTGCGCACAAGATAGCGATTTTGTTTTCCCGTGTCCAAAAAAATAAAAAGAAGTCGGGGAAACAAAAGTTTTGTTTTCCCGTGTCCAATAAAAAAAGTCGGGAAAATAAAATGTTTTGTTTTCCCGTGTCCAAAAAAAAATAAAATCGGGGAAACAAAAGTTTTGTTGTCCCGTGTCCAAAAAAAAAAAGAAGTCGGGGAAAACAAACTTTCTTTGTGTTTCCCGACTCCATTGGTTGTTTTGGACCCGGGAAAACAAACTTAATTTTTGGACACGCGATGTCACCTTAGTGCCACCGTACTTACACAACGCATTGGTGATTATTTTCTTTACTTTATTTTGATAAGTGTTTTTATCTACGAATGAAGAAAAACCGAATACACCTATGACGAATCGTTTACCTAAGAGTCGAGGGCAAAAATGAAAGTAAGACCATCCGCATTTTCGTGTCATTTAAGTGATAAAAAGAACATTAAATGAGTGTGTTTTCAGTAGTGAATTTATTAAACTCGTTGAATAAAATGATAGGCGAGCAATATATAATTTTATCCAACGAGTTCAATAAATTCACTTCTGAAAACACACTCATTTAATATCCTCTATTAATGAAACGGACCAAGACCCGTGGGATTTGTTGTTAAAGTCCTGTACGCATTCTGCTTTACTTTCAACCTTCTTTAGGCATTTATCTGCTAGAATTTAGAAAATATTTCTTATGATATATATTCATGATATAAACATTGGATCTATTTTCTTTAGTGGAAGAATAAATGAAAGGCGTAAAAAATGCGTATCTATTAGGAAATTGGTTAAAATGCCATCTCTAAGTACTTGTTGGAATTTTACCAGATGTGGCAGGAATGATTCTTCTTTTCAAGATTGATCAAATTGTCTTAGTTCTTTGAATATATATATATATACATGTATATAAAAATGTGCGGAAAAATATCCCACACCACGGGAAAAAATAAAGCGTTTATAATTTATAATGACAAACCTATGGTTTATATGTTTTATTTTACCTCTAATAAAACATATAAACCATAGGTTTGTCATTATAAATTATAAACGCTATATATATATATATATATTTATTTATAATACATAAGGCCAGAGGCCCCACAGTACACAAGCATACAAATCATGCAATACATGGACAAAGGCAGATGATTATGTTGTCAATGTTTACAAGGGGAAACTTGCATATCTAGGTCACAGCTAAAAGAAAAGTTTTGCAATGAAACATTCAAAACTCTTCTTGATTGAAACTATACTCTCATTACATGTAGTATCATTATTATTATTATACCAGCTTTATATAGCGCTCTTTTCACACAGAGATTGTGCGTTCAAAAGCGCTTTACACGAAATAACATAAATGTACCTACAAAGCGAGAAAGGACAAAATAACTACAATTAGATCTGAAATAAAACATGAATAAACATATAAAAGACAGTCCCCAAAACAGCGATCACATTACCCCCATCAATCAGCAAAGAACCGACCGGCTAAAGAGTGCCGACTGATAGAAATAATGATAGAGCACCCAATGCAGGCAATCGAGAAAAGACAAATAACTACAATTAGATCTAAAATAAACGTGAATAAACATACAAAAGACAGCCCTGAAAACTGCGACCACATTACCCCCATCAATCATGAATGAACCGACCGGCTAAAGATTGCTGACCAATAGAAATAATAGTAGAGCGCCCAATGCAGACCGCTTAATGTAACATAACTAGGAAAAATAGCCTGCGGCAATAACTGAAAACTCTATAGAAGATCTATGACATAATTAAAAACGGTGAAAGCTGTCCAAGAAATATACCACAGACCCCGCCAGCTGGTTTCAAAAGAGATCAGAGTCGTATCCCTACCATCAAGATCCACCAGACAGGCATCATGAAATTAGACATTTGTTCATAGCATTATCATTATCTATATGGCATGTCTTATACCGTGATTCATTAAGATCTAAACTCATTGCGAAATAACCATATTTGAATCACCTTGTAAGCAATGTAGATCTAGATGGAAACTTTTTCTTCAGTTATTTGTGAAATTACGGAAGGTTTATTTAAAAATGAGACCATTATAAACGACAGCAGACAGCATGTTAGGCAATGTGATTCAAAGTATTGGTTCGATAATGACTGGCATCTTGCTAAACAGATACATTTACAAGGCCGCATTACATAGATTTAACAGTGAAAGGTCATATGTAAATAGAATTGAAATGTGCAATTTAAAACAAGATTATACGATCAGGGCTCCAGATAAGAGGGGGGTAAAATGAACAAATCTATCACTTTCTCCCTTATTTTATCACCAAATCCTATGGTGTTACTACTCATTAGAATCGTCTCGAAGAGACGATTCTAATGAGTAGTGACACCATAGGGTTTAATTGAGAAATAAAGATTTTAGTTTTTGAAATACTCCCCTTATCTGGAGCCCTGAAGATTGTCGTAAGACAAAAAGGGAGAGCTTATAAATTAAAGAAATCAAGGGAACTTGAACAGCTAAAACATTCTAAGCCCCAAGATTTTTGGAGATATTTCTCTACTCGAAAAATTCTACTTCAGACAGTGTAAATCTAAAACTCTCATAATTATTTTTTAAATATGTTTAACGACCTAAATGATGTAAATATTGAAGAAGCTGAGCGTTTTAACCAGGCTCATGATTTTAATGAATGTACCGGTAAGATGTATTGTTCTTGGTCAATCAATTACAGTACAAAAAGTGACTTCTGCTATTAAAAATGTTGAAAAGAAATACAGCGGGTGCTCTAAGTGATTTGTTGATAAATTAATTCTCTTTTTGACACTGCAGATATTATTGCTGGTCATATAATAAATGTGTTTAATATTGTTTTAATAAGTGATATTTTCCTTCAAAATGGTCACAAGGATTTATTGTACGATTACATAAAAAGGGAGATAAAAACGTCATACCCAAGGATAAGGGTATTACTTTAATTACCCGCTTAGGGACATTATTTACTAGTTTTTTTAAATGCGAGAGTTGTCCAGTTTTGTGATGAATCTGACGTAATATCTGATACGCAGTTTGGTTTCAGAAAAAGGGCGTTCGACAAAAGATGCTATGTTTATATTATTGAAAAATATAATAGACCAAACATAGTAAGGGTAGCTTGCATTGTGCTTTCATCGACTTTAAAAGGTCGTTCGTCTCTATAAATAGAAATGCATGCTAGAATTGTATAGACAAGGTATTATCGGGAAATTCTTAAGATAATGCGTGCAATGTATGCTTCGGTGAAATCATGTGTTAAACATTGTAATTCCTTTTCAGATTTCTTTGATATATCGGTGGGCTTGAGACAAGGGTAGACAAATTCACCGATAGTGTTCGCACTTTTTATTGAGTACATTGAGTTGTACATGCAGGACAGAGTAAACTGCGGACTTTCATTCTGTGACTTAATTATTGTACTCCTTCTCTTTGCAGAAGACATGATTGTGTTAGAGAATTCTCCCTAAAATAAATTAAATAAATTAGAAGAATATTGTGACAAATGGGGTCTAGAAGTAAATGTGAATAAAAAACAAAAATTGTCGTTTTTAAAAACAGGGTCGGGCTGTTAGGAAATGTAATTTCGTTATACAAAAATGAAATGGTAGAAATAGTGAACAATTTTAATTACATGTATCTAGGAGTAGTGTTTAATTAGTCTGGTAATTTTGTTTTAACAATCAATTTGTTTATGGAAAGGCACTGAAAGCTATGAATGTATTATTGTAAAATATCAAGAAGTTAGATCTTAAGCGTAAATTATGTTTACAGTTGTTTGATGCGTTTGTGTCTTCAATTTTTTAATTATGAATCGTCTATTTGGGGATTTACAAAGTCAAATGATCTAGAACGAACTCATTAAAATGTTTGTATAATATTATTTGTTTATATATATGTAGTTAGGTAGCTTCCCGTTATATATAAATAGATATGTAAATATAGTTAAGTATTGGTTAAAGATCCAATCATCGGATAACATCATTTGAGATGTATACCAGCGAACACTAGATGATTGTGAGAATGGTATGAAAACATGGCTACGTGTATACAGAATTTGTTATCTGAACATGGATCCATGTATGTATGGCAGCAGCCTTTTCATATTGGCAATGACAAAGTTTTCTTTTCACAATTCAAGCAAAGAATACAAGACGCTTTTATGCAAAAACGCCTTACCGATATTGGTAATAATAATAAGTTGATTTTATACAAGGAAATGAAACTGTCATTAGGTTTCGAATACGTTTTAAATGTTATAACCTCAAGAGAAAATCGTGCATTGTTATCTAAGAATCGAATCTCGGATCATACTTTAAAACATGAAACAAGCAGATATTCTAGACACAAGTTGGAACAAATGAACGTATTTGTATTATATTTTGTGTGTGACAAACATGAAATTGAAGATGAATTTCATTTTGTACTTGGGTGTCAGGCCTATAATCAAATAAGAAAATAAAACCCTATGTTTTCAATAGCCCTAGTATGTTTGAATTTCTACATCTTATGAATTCTTCAAAAGGGATTATATACCGATTGTCTAAATATTTATCAGAAGCATTTAAGCTTAGAAAAAGTTTGAGTATGTCGTAGTGTTATGACCCATCCTCGAGGTTTGTCATATTCTAAAATTCAAACATAAAATTTCAGAGTATACTGATTGTTAGGCTATAAGGAATATAATATGTAAGTGTGTGTATGTATCTATTACATGTACCGATTACTATGTATTGTGAAATCATATTTGTTTTAATGAGAAACTGTGTAAAGTTTCAATCAATAGAATATCTATCTATCATTATCTACATATCGTCTCTCAAAACTATTCATATTATGCCATTTGGGTCAAACTGACCCCGTCATGTTATACAGATGTAAGTTCTAGAGGTCTTTTAACTACATGTATATTGTTGAAATAGTTCATGATTGTTTGCATATCTAGGTCACATGGTCTAAAAGGGGTAATTTCGGATGAAACTTCACCAAATACTGTCTAAAAGCGCTGTCTTGATTTGAAAATAACTTATAAACAAATAATCCTTGGGTGACCTGTTATAGGGTTTCTCATAGTTGCTTATGTCCATTTTTTGCAAACTCGTTACAGAGTGGATTAAAGCACTAAAAATTCTCACATGTATAGTATAACACCTGTACAATCAAATGTCATATAGGTGCCCGGGCAAGATGACCTAACTTTGAAAAAATCAAAATGGCGGTCTACGTATAATACTTTATAGGCCTCAAATCCCTTCCTACTTTGCCGCAGTTCTGGAGCTTAATTGTTATATGGAATCTTTTCAGCTTATTAGACCGCGAATATCCCCTCTGCTAAACTAAAAGGAAGGCAGGTTGATTCGTGACTTGCTACAAACTCGAAGCACTTGTATATTTCCATCGCTTCTTCCGAGGGAATAAAATTGCGGAAATGCGAATTAGCAATTGGATGAAACGTCTATTGCTTATATAATGTAAAATCATTATAAAAAATGCATTTTTCATTAGAGCTCTCGAAGTTCATTTTGTAAAATACAGAAGCCCATTTTGTCAAAAGAATTAATAATTACGACCGTAATGTTGAGTAAAAACTGTTTGTCTCATCCAAATCTAGTATTTTGAATGAATTGGATAAGGTAATATTCATTGTCTTATCGTCATTCACTTTATTAAATTAAGGAAAATACAGCAAGTATTGAGGTTGGTTACTCCACTATGGACTGGGACAACTGTATTGTTTGGGGGACAGGTGATGGTGAATTGCGATTCCCCGCTGACAGCTAGAGATGCTAGAGACATTTACTCATTGCTTAAGCCAAATACGTTCAGTGGAACTGGACAGATTCATATTGCAAACATTTCTACGTGATGATGCTTGGAATTCTATTTATCGATCGAGATATCTGAATAGATTCTAACTTGTACGATTCATCAAGAAAACTATCATTCCAGATATCTGAATAATCTTCTCACATGTTTCTGTTTTCTCATTTTGAAGCAGTTTAACTACTTTTTTTATTAATAAATTTACTAATCATTATAAAAGTGCTCACTTATTAAACGCGTATATTAATAGCTATTAGCTAACCATATAGATAAACATGATACCTGTTAACTATAGTCAAACGGAGGAAGATGAAATGATATGGCCATGTAAATCAATCTAGTGGCCTTTCAAAGACAATTTCACAAGGAACAGTCGAGGGGGGGGGGGGGGGGGGGGGGGAAGAAAATAGGAAGACAGAAGAGAAAATGGATTGATAATATTAAAGAGTGGACCGGACTGACATTTGAAGAGTCACAACGACTTGCACTTGATCGGTTCTATCTGGAGTTAATGGACCAAGGCAAGGCAAGGCAAGTCATCACCTGATGACAGACAAACAAAAGGAAGAATCACCCAGAAAAGAATACAGACTTGTGTCAGACATATCCCCTGAGAAAAAAATAGTGACGAATATGCCTACTGACAAGATAGCTCTTCAGCTCTATTGTACAAAACTTAGTGTATTTAATAATGGGAAATGTGTGTCAAAAAGAAAACGTAAGAGAAACATGCGATTTACGCAAGAGAATGAAAGTCCAGCGTAATCACATGAGAAATTTAAGAAGTCAACATATTTGTGATTGCGCGCAAAATGAACCAAATTTTAAAGTTTTCTCAATCTTTAAGATGAAAAACGACAGCACACCAACCAAAATAACTGAAAGGCGGACAACTTTTCTGACTTCACGCATAATGGCGTCCCTTTGGTTTTGATGTGACGTCGATGTGGACGTTACCATAACTTATATTCCTCCTGCATCCAATTGTACAAACGATAGTTGAAATTTAACCGCCGGTTAGTTTAACCTTGACATTCACCAATTTATACCCAGTGGATTCTTCCATGTTTATATATTGGATAAGTCCAATTTTTTATCAAAGCGATGCCTGGTCAAAAATTTCATTTTCATTTTGTTTTATATTGAAATTCCTATCAGCAAACATTGCAGACTCTGATCAGACGCCGTATAATGCATATGTCCTGTATATGGGATCGTGGGCACAAATGGATTAAACTATCAAATAGTTTGAAACCGATAGAGGAAAAAAGCTCTAATGTTAAATCCTTGCTGTCAACGTTTCTTTTTAATATTCAGAGGATGTTGAATGAGTGTGTTTTCAGTGGTGAATTTATTGAAAGAGTTGAATAGAATAATATGTTGCGAACCTTGGCAAACAACATATTTTATCCAACGAGTTCAATAAATTCACTGCTCAAATCACACGAATTAATATTTTATTTATCACATAAACAACAACTGACTCAACAATCCGATCGTTCTCATTTTCACCCTTAGCTAGGAGGAAAACGATTCGTCATAAGCGGTATTAGGTTTGGCTGTGAAAGGCCCGTCACTGAAAGTAGTTGACAAGTTCACCTACCTGGGAAGTACACTGTCAAGGGATGTGCACATAGATGAGAAAATCAACAATAGACTTGCGAAGGTCAGTGCTGCTTTCGGCAGAGC
The DNA here is from genome assembly GCA_922989275.2 of Gari tellinella. Classification (NCBI taxonomy): domain Eukaryota; kingdom Metazoa; phylum Mollusca; class Bivalvia; order Cardiida; family Psammobiidae; genus Gari; species Gari tellinella. The sequence goes on along the minus strand of OV277864.1, from coordinate 39,475,136 downwards.
GCAGAGGAATAAGACTCAGCACTAAAATCAAGGTCTACCGTACAGCTGATGTCACAACCCTCGTGTATGCATGGACTGCCTACTCAAGGCATGCCAAGAAACTTAATCACTTCCACATGACATGCCTGAGGAAACTTCTTCGCATAAGATGACAGGACAAAGTCCAGACACAAAGGTTGTAACTAGACCTAACCTCCCGTCGGTACACACCATGCTTAAGCGCTCCCAATCACGCTGGGCTGGTTATCTTAGCCGCATGCCAGACTCCCGCATATCAAAGCAGCTTTTCTATGGATAATTGTCATAAGGGAAGATACGAGTTGGAGGACAGAATAAACGCTTCAAATATGTCGTCCTGGAGGAGTTCAATAGATGCTGGGGCAAAAGCAGCTGAGAAAGCCCAATGAAGAATCGCGGAGGAAACGTTCCATCCGTAAACAGAGGACTGACATTACCCCTACAATTTAGCCAACTCACATGTGTGCATCTGTGGCAGAGCATTTCGTGTACGCATAGGTCTGACGAGCCACATTCGGTCACATGGCACCTTGCCAATCCAGTAGCCACGGACATCTTCACCTTGCGATAGATGAACATCATCATCATGTTAGGTTTCTTTCATCCATAGATAAAAAACACCAATCAAACTTAAATAAAGAAAACCAACATCAATGTGTCCTGAAAAGACTTCTCTGACACCATACTCAAATTTAGATTAATATTTAATCTAACATTGTTCTTATTGACTGAAAATGATCATTTGACATTTAGATTCGTTTTCAAAATTACGTCATTAATGCAACATGACGTCAGTATTATGGTGACGCCTAAATTTGAAAAACTGTTTGTTGTGATTCACTGAGCTAAACCTAGCCTGGTTTGCAGCCTGACTTTGCGGGACTGCTCGGGAGAGTTTGTTTTAGGACACTAGGAAATGTTTCAAACTCGAGTGGTGATCTAAGTTTGGCTAGATTCTCTAAACTGATTTACAGTCGGCAGAGTAGTAGATCTAAAGGTTTTTGGTGATTCAAAAATTAAAATAAAATATATTCACAGTAGGCCGTACGATATTTACGAATATAATGCACGTTTATGTGATAGAAATATTAAGGTATGTATACACACCTTGTAACATTTTCAAACTATTGTCATACTGAAAATTTCATTGCATTTTATTTGCGTTTAGTTTTGTTAAAATGGGATAGAATTATGTCTGGTCCAGTATACGTATAATACATAAATCTACAAACGACGAAATAAAACGTCATTATTGTATACCTTACTAAAAATAGTAACAAAATTGCCGTTGAAAACTGTCATTACGGAGGTCATGTGACCAATCCATAATGGCCCAGTGGGCCGATTATGGATAATCGCCCCTCGAAGTTTTTCACGTGCAACTTATTCAAACATGGCAGGAGAAGGGGTTTGGCGTCGTTGTCAAATCGTATTCTGGAACTTGAATTCTGAGACAGAAGGGTCTTAACGTAAAATGTACAGTTCCTGTTTGAATTAGTTTATACAATGGTCAAGTCTTATGTGTGTCACAGTGTGAAATTACTTGACGTTGTTTATGTTATTCAAAATGACAGTTATGACGTCATTATTTCACGCCATTCAGCGGAAACTTCAAAAGATAAAATCGACGTCGTCAAAATGTAGAGTTCTAATCGATATAATAGTGTAGCGGTTTGTAATTCTAGATCACTCTACTATACTAATTTTCTGCGTGGGCTAAACTTCCCATAGCCAACTTCATATGTTCGAGATCTTACGATCTGAGCATTTCTGAAAGATCTAGAGCTACCCATACTTTGTCGTTTCAAATTTTTGAGCAGTTGATAGCAGTTAAACGTTGTTTGAAACCACGTCATTGGCATGAAGATATACAATAAAAAGGTCAAAACATGACCCAGGCGTGCCTTCTGCCCATAATGGCACGCCTGGTGTCACAATGCTGCAGATGTTACGCATATACATGTACCGATTTGTCAATACATTCGCTTGTAACACATTTTTCTTCAAATAGCTAAGACCATGCCTGATTAAACAACATCAACTGGTACAGTTATTATAATTTTGCTTTCAAAGCCTGCGAAAGTCCCAATATACGTGTTTTGAATGGTTATTGTGTGAGACACGATCAGTTATGCGGAACCTGGAAAGCCATTTCATTTTTCTATTTAAAGAAGGCAGTATGTAGCTGTCAAGAAGCAAACACCGCGCTTTTTTTAAACCTAAAAAATCAGGCACATACGTAATCTAAACATAAAAAAGAAGTAATCCGCTATGAATATGGAGGCAACATTGCATACAAATAAATACGAAAGACTCAAGCAGGAAAAGTCTATTTTTAAACCAGTTTGTTGACATCCGATCAACGACGGAGATTTTCCGAGTTCGTTCGGCTTGCGCCCGGTAAAGATGTTTTCATAGTTTTTTTTCTGACTTAGCAGAGTTATTTTTAGATTGGAACATTCTAAAACTTTAAAAGGGATGAGTATTCCCTACATTCAGCAAGATACATTGATAGCTGTTTTTTATTGTGCGCTATATACAGTAGAGAATATATTTTTCTTTCCCGTTTAAACGCAAACGCAATGCACTAAACTGTGAAAATTTACTTTTAGAAATTTTAACTATTTTGTTAATCTGATTAGCAAAGAGGTTGGAGCCTGATCAGACGCCGGGTTACCCGACGTCTGACCTGGCTCCAACCTGTTTGCAATGGAAATAATATTTTTGTATATAAATGCGTTTATTGGGAAAAAATAAGATATCAGTAAAGTTAGCTCAGCGGTCTCGTGCTGCACGAGCATCATACTTATCTCAAGTAGAAAAGTGAACGATTATCACTGTTTCTCAATAAGAAGGAACACAGCAGCTATATAGATGTTAAAAATTCAACTTCAGCGTATACATATGTCCTATTGATTTTACCTTAAAGAGTTATCTCAGGAATTTGTATCTAAAATTTTGAATACAAATCTTTTATGGTTTTGATTTAACGAATGATTATCTATCGACACTAGCCAGGGATTATGGAAAGAAAATCATATATCCGTTATGTGCATGTATACAAAATATTGCTAAAACGGCATATGTGCTGTAGACCAAATGCAAAAAATAATACTTTTTTTTGTTCAATATGTTTATCTGTATCCAAAATTAGATATAATAGCATGAAATATCCACCAATCTACTGGAATATCACATGGAACTAAGTGTGTTTAATTTTTGGGGGGTATTTTTGTAGACAATTCAACATATTTTAGTATTTCAGAAATTCTAAATCTAATGATTGTTTACTTTAATCATATTTTGTCACTTTAATCTAAAACTCTAACTATCTTGTGCATGTTTTTTGAATTTTTGAGTCGATATTTACAATGGGACATAAGTAAAGCAAAGAAGAAAAAATAGCAGGTTCGGTAACGGACATTTCAATCAAACACTTAAACTGTTATAAATCAATGATGACATACATTTTTATTTTAGAAACAAACTAATATGTTTAAACAGATATGCTTTTTGGGGTTTTGCCCTTGTTTTTGGCACAATTTTGTCTCTGGAAAGAATAAATTTCCGTTACCAAAAATCAAATTTCCGTTACTAACATGGAACATGGCCTGTGTGTCAAACTGGTCTATTTTTCGATACACAACTATGTCACCTTACACTCTTTTTGTATTTGTTAATTTAAATAATGTCAAAAGAAACTCTAGTAATGTTATGTTGCAATGTAACCATCTTTCAACAAAACATAAATGGCCTATGTTACTGCCAAGAAAGGCAATGGCAATGTTGAACGCTCTTATTTATGAACCCAGTTTATTTTTGCGCCAATGTGTCTGCAATTTAGCATAAAGTAGAATAAAAGTTATATTCTGCTTCATTAATGAGAAATGCAAAGGAATGCGTCCAATTTGTCAGTGATGATGAAATAAAAATTTCCGTTACCGCCCAGTAACGGAAATTTTACCTCCAATATATTGATGTCAACAAGATCACTGTTTGCAATGTGTTATCACCATTAGTTTTATCTAAGTAATTGGGGTATTTAGAAAAGAAAGAGTGATTCCAATGACATTTTCATGAATGTCTTTACACAAATGAGTTTTTATATAAATGATCACTTATCTTCGTGTCTTCTCTGTTAATCATGCTGGTCAATTAAACTCTTATTATCATGGCAGTCTATTCACAGTATAATTACATCATGCAATGACATCATAAAATATTGTCATGCAATCAAATACAAGTTTATATCCCTGTATTTCTGAATTTAGAATTTTGATCACGGAAATTTTGATCACGGAAATTTAATTTTTGTCATAAATATCAACTTTAGCAATTTGAAAAGGAGTTGATAATTGGTAAAGGCTGCTTGCTTTAATCATTAGTGTTCTTTACATTGTGTTTAAAATCTAGAATACCCAATATCTAAACAGTATGTGTGTAAATAACGGTAACGGATATTTAGGTTTGTATAACAAAATGACCACACTTTACCTTCGGCAGTTATAGATCGACAACATTGAAAAGCAGTCAGTGAATATATCACCTAGATGGTATAGCAAGTTCATATACTTCCAAATAAATATAAATTGGCAGCTGTAGCAAAGCTATTTCTATTATTTGAAGATACACAAATATGCGATAACGGAGATTTTTTAGAAACTCAAAAGTCTGGGGACAACTACTTCTTCAATGGTATTGTTACACTCTCTGGTTTCATGGTGCATTAGGCTTGAAACAAAGTGACTACACATATAAATGCAAAAATTTAGCCTTATTTTAGATTGTTACCATGTGATTTTATTATCAGAAAATGCTTTACAAAACTAGATTTGAAGACGGAGACAGTAACGGAAATTTGATTTTCTCGGGTTAAAAATCGAATATTTTTCTTACACTGTGCTATAAACTGACAAAACTCTATTCAAGTATCTGAAGTAATGTGAAGCTACCATAAAATACTTCAAATTAAAATCTGGAAGGTAAAACAATTCTTACAATAGCAGGAACATGCAGTGTTCCTACTTATTGAGAATCAGTGTATGTATTCGATGTTACCTTCCTTACAGTGGAAAAATGTTATTCTTTCCTAATAACTTTAAACTTTTCATACATGTAACATGAGGTTCACTGCTGAAGTAAAGGAATTCTGGACAGTTAGTTAATCTCTTTTCCACGCTTAATTTATACGATTTATTGGTGGACTTTAAAAACCACAGGGGATTGACAGAACATTCTGTAAAACTTTTTAAATCTTTTCAGCTGAGCCGGACGACGGTCCAAAGCAGATTTGTCAGATTTGAAAGGCTTGAGTCTCTGATTTGTTATATTGCAACAGGATTTTGTTTGTTTGTTAACGTCCCTTTCTGTCATCCATGGGCTAAGTGTACGCCCCCGAGAGAAGGAATGGATACAGGAAATTCAGGCGAGGTGTCCTACTCTTATTATCGACAAAGTTATCTTGTTATTTTGGAAGCCCCGCGTAAAGCACTGATAAATCAGACTTCGGTTTATAAAGTTTTATCTGAAAGACATGGATACATCGGGGAAACGAACTCACGACCCCTGGTACTGCAGACGAATGTACTACCCCTCGGCCACGATCGCCAGTTATAAAACATTTTTCTTCAAAATACTAGTAACAGACCTTAAAGTTTAGATAGAAGCAGGAGAAACAGACAGAGATATAGCTATCGCCCGTCATTAGAAGTGATACTTTTTCACCACGAGTTCTTTCGAATAACTCTCACAAAACGTGTTTCATGCACGAGCAGCTCTTTAAAAACATGAACAGAAGCACGCGTCTCCCGTAAAGAGTTCCTTTTTTCTCATGTACAGTACTCCGAGTAACGCTCCTCGGAAATATACACTCAGTACAAAAAGAAACGCACATTGTGCTCAGGCGCAGATTAAGAGACTTTTTTTAAGATACTAAGACCATATCTCAAGATCAATTTAATTCAACCACAAGTTTAGAAAAACATATTCTTAAAATTACTGTGCTGTATTTTAACCCTTTCACTCTTAATGACGTCAAAAGGCGCGTTTTCAAACAGTTTGGATCCTGATCAGACGCCGCGTAACGCGGCGTCTGATCAGGATCCAAACTGTTTGACACTCGTATAGATATACTTTAAGTTATATTACTTTGAATCTTACTTTGAAACGATCTTGCAAACAACAAAATTGAAGCAGACGACAATGAAACGGTGGTGGGATAAAAATCTCACGATTAATTTGGCAGCGAAAGAGTTAACTAGTTCCTGTTGAAAACATCGCACCGATTTGTACAGGTTGTGATGATACCAATTCAATGATAAACCTCCCATTTTCAACATTGATAGCCCAAGTCGGATCTACTGACTGTAATGAAAAGATTATTTCACAAATACGTTCCTTCTACTTACAGATACTATTGTAATAAAAGTGTGCGTTTCTTTTTGCACTGAGTGTACATTCGTACATATAGAGCTCGTCGCCTTAGTCTTATAATGCTCCATCTCCTTTTTTGCCAAAAATGAGATATTTACATCACTGGATTCGTCTCACAGAGATCTATCTCCTGGTGCTTGTATTTTATTGATTGGGGGTCTAATTATAGAGTTACCGCCTCACACCTTGCGCTATCTCCATGTTTCTTAGACACTGTTGTATGTTATACTAAGCTATGTCCTGGAGTTGCAGCACTATAATACTTAATTTATCATCCTTAGAAGTATTACCCAATCACGTTTCAGGCATTAAGCACGTGACAGTTATGTTTACAATCACATGTTGCGGTATCTCCATATGGGATACATATACTCCAGGACTAGGCCTCTAGACCCGTTTGCAAAATGGTGTTGAGAGAGTTTCTCACTTGATGTGAGTTAACGAGACCCTAGACATCACAAATCACCGAGGTGCTTGTCTGCCACACTGTCACGTTTCCCATAATATCCAAATCCAATATGGCCGCCGCCAGCCATTTTGGAAAAGCTAACTTTTTTGTTTTTTGGAGAATAAATAAGTGTAATACCTCTAAATTGATTGTTTTTTGGTGTGGAACTCATTTCTGATGCGCTTTGTGCAATCTGGGGTGTCTTTGATTTGGAAAGGTCAAATTTCACATTAGCCAAATCCAAAATGGCCGCCGCCAACCATGTTGGAAAAGCTTTTTTCGTTGTTTTTTTTAAGAAAAATCAAATATAATACTTCTAAATTGATTATTTTTTAGAGTATAATTCACTTCTGATGTCCTTTGTGCAATCTGGGATGTCTTTGATTTGGAAAGATCAAGTTCCGCGATAGCAAAATCCAATATGGCCGCCGCAAGCCATGTTAAAAAAGCTAACTTTTTTCCTTTTTTGGAGAATAAACCAATGTAATACCTCTCAATTGATAATTTTTTGGGTGTTGAACTCATTTCTGATGCCTCTTTTGCAATCTGGGATGTATTTGATTCGGAAAGGTCAAGTTTCACAATCGCCAAATCCAATATGGCCGCCGCAAGCCATGTTAAAAAAGCTAATTTTGTTTCTTTTTTGGAGAATAAACCAATGTAATACCTCTCAATTGATAATTTTTGGGTGTTGAACTCATTTCTGAGGCCTTTTGTGTAATCTGGGATGTCTTTGATTTGGAAAGATCAAGTTCAACAATAGCCAAATCCAATATGGCCGCCGCAAGCCATGTTAAAAAAGTTAATTTTGTTTCTTTTTTGGAGAATAAACCAATGTAATACCTCTCAATTGATAATATTTGGGTGTTGAACTCATTTTTGAAGCCTTTTCTACTATCTTGGATGTTTTGATTCGGAAAGGTCAAGTTTCACAATAGCCAAATCCAATATGGCCGCCGCAAACCATGTTGAAAAAGCTAATTTTGTTGTTTTTTGGACAAAAATCAAATGCTATACTTCTAAATTGATTATTTTTTAGAGTAGAACTCATTTCTGATGCCCTTTGTGCAATCTAGGGTGTCTTTGCTTTGGAAAGATCAAGTTCCAAAAGAAGCAAAATCCAATATGGCCGCCGCAACCATGTTGAAAAAGCTATTTGTTTTCTTTTTTGGAGAATTATCAAATGTAATACCTCTAAATTAATAATATTTTGGTGTGGCACTTTTTTCTGAGGCCCTTTGTGCAATCTTGGGTGTTTTTGATTCAGAAAGGTCAAATTCCACAATAGCAAAATCCAATATGGCAGCCGCAAACCACGATGGAAAAGCTAATTTAAAAAAATAATTATTAAGAAAGATCAAATATACATGTAATACATGTATATCTTAATTGGTTATTGCTTGTGTTTAACTCATTTCCTCTCTGAGGTCCTTTGTTCAATATGGAGAGTCATTGGTTTGAAAAGGTCAAGTGCAATGTCTTTTTGATACATTAACGACCTTTGGCTTAGCTTGAACAGCAGTAGTCAGTATGTAAACAAGATGTAAGTAAATGGCAACTCTCTGACATTAGACAGAGAACACACGACAGTGAGCGGGACTCAATCCTACGTCCTGAGGTAAGAGGCTTTTATCCTAACCACTAAGACTACCATAGGCCCATGGACAGACGGTAGGGCCGGGGCAGAATATATAACACCTTGTTCCACATGCATAGAAAGATACATCAATAAAGCATCAACAATTGATTAGATACACATGTAGTTCCAAAGTCATTTCGTGCCGGGTTTTCACAATAATCAATTTAGAAGTATTTGATTTGATTTTTCTTAAAAAAACAACGAAAAAAGCTTTTCCAACATGGTTGGCGGCGGCCATTTTGGATTTGGCTAATGTGAAATTTGACCTTTCCAAATCAAAGACACCCCAGATTGCACAAAGGGCATCAGAAATGAGTTCCACACCAAAAAACAATCAATTTAGAGGTATTACACTTATTATTCTCCAAAATCAAAAAAAGTTAGCTTTTCCAAAATGGCTGGCGGCGGCCATATTGGATTTGGATATTATGGGAAACGTGACAGTGTGGCAGACAAGCACCTCGGTGATTTGTGATGTCTATGGTCTCGTTAACTCACATCAAGTGAGAAACTCTCTCAACACCATTTTGCAAACGGGTCTTCAGGACAGGTACAGGACGACTATTTGTAATATTACACTGAGCTATCTCCAAAATATAAAGTTGAGCCACAGCTTCCGTGGCACGCCATGTCAGGTATAACAAGCACCTTAGAGCTGATATCCCCTGCCGCAGCGATTGTCCAGAAGAAAGTGGCAAACTTTATTGTGGGAGGAAGGGGCAAATTGTGATCACCTGTCTTTAAAGATCAACATTCAAAAGCTTTTTACAAAGTTTTATAAAATCCATTCAATTTTGTACATTTTAAAGCCTAAACAATACAAAAAATAAAGCCGTTTGTAGCATTATAAATCTAAGTATGACAGGGGCAGGTAACTCTTGATTCAAATTCAACAGTAATTAAACACTTTCAAGAACTTATAATTGTGTGCAAGTATTATTAAAAAAAATTCAGAACTGTAGAATTTACTAGAGTGTAAACACAATTTCAACTCATCAAGGGCAGAGTATTCTTGACTAATTTGCACATTTTCGATAATAATGAACTCATTCTATAAATAATAGCCATATATGATTTAATTTTTTTTTCAAAATCCATTCACATTTGTACACAATAGCATGTAAGCAATAAAGCCATGTTGAGCATTACTAAGTACATAAAGGGCAGATAACTCTTGCACAAAGTATCCTATTTTGACAATAATTGCTACCCTTATATTTATATACACCATGTGTAAGTTATTGGGAGAGTCGACTGTTGTAAAAACCGCTCGGCAACGCAAAACGGGAGAACCCCATGGATATCCGATATTAATACTAAAACTTATGTTTTTCTGCGTTTTCTCTTGGAAACTGCTGATTTCAACATACTATCCGCTGTATCCTCCCGCTTTCCGTTGCCTGGATATACCTACTTGGCCCAACAAAATACAATAGCATGTTTTGTTATACACAATGTTTAATCTTTTGAAACTATTCACAGTGAAAATTCAGAAAACATTTAAATGTTCATGGTTTTGGCACTATTTCGGGCATGGTCCCCATTCCCATCATGCAAACCAACTCGGTTAGCAGGTACACCGGACAAACTAGTCGTTAAGGGGCGACCTTTTGACAGCCATTTACACTCAGTCCCGAAACATAAACAAAACAACGCCAAACTAGGCTTAGCTTCAAGATATGCCAAACTAGGCTTAAAATCAAGAACCTGCCAAACAAGGCTTAAGGTCAAACAATGCCAAACTAGGCTTAAAATCAAGAATATGCCAAACTAGGCTTGAAGTCAAGCAATGCCAAACTAGGCTTACAATCAAGATTATGCCAAACTAGGCTTAAAATCAAGCAAAGCCAAACTAGGCTTAAAATCAAGAATATGCCAAATTATAATTTCATGCCAAACTAGGCTTAAATTTATGTCATGCCAAACTAGGCTTCGATTTCAAGCAATTCCAAACTATGCTTCAATTTTCAACTGACAATCCTGGTTAACGGTTAATCCGCCAGTGAGACACGTCTAGATCCCGGACGATCGGTAATCCAGCCACCAATCCCACCAGCAAAAAACCGGGTTTTAACCAGAACTGTAGTGTTTTCTGTAAAACTATTCCGTTACAAACCAACTTTTTAGGATTACGCTGTCGGCCAACTGGCGCCGCACCCAGGCCAAATTTATTGGACGAAGGTGCGGCGTCATCGCCAAAAGAAAACAAAGACAACAATCATCAAACTTTTGGCACAGCGATAATCCTGTACATACGGGATGAGAGCAAATGACTGGATGGGAACGTGGACCATCTATGCACCGATTAACCTATCTTACTCGAACCAAGTGCCCCGTCCTAACCTGAAAGCGGATATGCCAGAGGATAACTGATTTAAAAAGATACAATTGCCAAGGAAGGATAAGTGAACACCGTCTAAGGTGTATAAGGCTGGGACGACTTGTTTTAAGTCTGGGTGCTTAATGTAGAACCCATTGGCCTGTATAATTCTATTAGCGGCATAATTATTTAAACGCCTTCTGGCAGCTTCCATTGCCTTCAGATTTTTCGAGTACCTCCAACTACTCCTTGGGAGAATCTCAGACCATATCATATGCGCTTTAGAATTAGATTGTATATGCGCAATAATGTTTGCTACCAACTGACGCAGTCTCCAAAGAGGTATACGGCCTATATCATTCCCACCACAATGCAACAATATAATGTGAGGATCTGGACCAATTGTCTGCAACAGACGTAATTTGCTCGGTATTGCTGATAAATTCAGTCCGCTATAGCCCTGCCACCACACGTCTGCCCGCTGAAGGCCCAAGTTGGTCCCATCTGGGCGATTTCTTGCCACCGAAAATGCGTGCTTTATAATGGATGAGCCTAGGCACCAGATCCGGATAGTACCTAAAATATCTTTGGTTGTATTAATAAATGGGATCAATGAATGAGAGAAGAAGTACGTTACTATATTTGTTATCAACGAAAATGGAGCGGGCGGAAAGAGTGTGATTCCTTCATAATGTAACTTATAACTTTGGTAGTGTGACAATAGAGTCAGGCCGAATATAAGTACGGAAAGCCTCGGACCGCCAGCGCCCAGCTTGTTGGATAACCTCAGATGAATGACCTGCTATAGCCGCGGCTGCCGCGGCCCCTATACGAAAGGAATGGGATGAATAACTTGCATAATCCAAGTTATGCCGGCTTAAACATTTTTTGAGGATGGCTGTAAACTGATACCTAGTTAAAGGTGTCCTGTCTAGATGGCAGAATAGGGGACCGCAAATAGGGGGGCGTTGCTGCAAGTACTGATGGAGACTGAGGACTGGACACAGTGTTGCGCCAGTCAGACTGATTTTTAACCGAGAACCGTAACCGTGCTGGTCGGTTTTTGAATGTCTAATTGAAACGTTTAGGCATTCTCCTTTGTGGTCGATGTTTACATCGGATACATCTAAGACGCGAGATACTTGTGTTTTGCTAACCACCGCCAACTCGCTTATCCGTAAAAATGCATGAAATGCTAAGCAATATGCAGCCTTAAACAAAAGAGTCTCGTAAATATTGACGCAGATGCACGGAAGTGTATCAATCACTGCTTGGAGCAGGTCTTGGGTTATAGGTAAACGAGTTCTGCGGGTGCGATTGGATCGTTTAAGACCCTCTAACGATTTCTGAATAATATAATTACTAGAAGGGTCCGACAAATTACTGATCTTGCAATGAAATGCAATTGCGCTTACGTATAAGCGGGCTGTGCTGTGTTTATAACCTTGAAGGGAAAGCCATGCAATGAAAGATGCGATGCTGGCCACGGAAGGTGGCCAATTCCTTTCTAAATTAAAAGTGTTCCTGAATTGCTCGAAGCTGTTGTGTCCCGTGGCGTAAGCAGCTTTTGTGTTGTCAGCGAGAGAAGCATCAATCAACTTCATAGACTCAGATTGGAGATCGCATAAAGAAATCTCCCTGGTATGGTGCGAGGATCTGTGTCGGCCTCTGGCAACAGGTTCCTGAACCGTACCCACTGTTTACGAGAAATAGAATCAGCAATTGCATTACGATGTGTTACTATATGTCTAGCTTTGAAAACAGTGTTATACTCCATTGCTAGTAGGACAAAGCATCTAACTAATTGCATGACGCGCTTTGACTTAGAAGATTGCTTATTCAAAATGACTACCAATGCCTCATTATCGATAAAAAACAACACCCTTCTATTACGGAATTGCTCACCCCAGATCGTAAATGCAAGCAAGACCGGTATCATCTCAAGAAATGTGATATCACGCAAAATGTCTCCTACCGACCATTGCTCTGGCCATTGAAAATAACACCATTCCTTCCCCATGTGGCAGCCACAACCTAAACCAACAGACCCTGCGCTATCGGTGGACAATTGTAACGTGTCACTATCCAGCCATGCCTCGTCTGGAATATGGGTCACCCCATTGAAATGCTCTATGAAGCTGAGCCACATAAGAACATCCTGTTGAATGCAAGCTGAAACTCGAACCCTGTGGTGGGGTTTTCGAATGCCGATTATTGCATCATAAAATCTTCTCAGAAATGCTCTACTCGCTCTAACTGCTCTACTAAAAATGCCAAATTTCCGATCATCGACTGAAATGCCCTTAAAGTAACCTTTTTATGTGTAAGCAAGTCTTCAAGTATCCTGCGTAATTCCTCAATCTTGTGAAGAGGAATAGTAATAGTCATAAACTGTGAATCTAATTCAAAACCTAGAAATATCAATTTCGTACAAGGATCAATAGACTTTTCGCCGGCAAGGGGGACAGATAGATCCTTGCATACGAGAGTAAAGGTATCTACTAATACCTGGCAATTTTGTGTATTGTGCGACCCACTAAAGATAAAGTCATCCAAATAATGGTCAAGTGTTTCGAGTCCTGTCAAATATGCGACTACCCAGTGGAGAAACGTTGCGAATTTTTCGAATAATGCCGACGAAATACGGCACCCCATTGGGAGGAATTTATCTATATATATGTTACCTTCCTCGTCTTTCAAACCCAGTAAGCAAAAATCCTCTGGGGATATTGGTAATAAGCGAAATGCAGATTTGATATCTCGCTTTGCCATTTTCGCCTTTGGGCCAAGAGAAAAAAATCATCTCTGCTACAGAATCAAATGAGGCATATTGCACAGAACTCGCTTCTTGACTTATTCCATCATTTACGCTGCTACCCTCTGGGTGCGATAAGTGGGTTATTAGCCTGAACCCGCCGTCTGATCGAGGAACTAAGCCTACAGGGGAAATTTTAAGGTTTTTTAAGGGTGGTTTTGAAAACGGACCTGCAAAACGACCTAATTGGATCTCCTTATTTATTTTTTCCTTTAAAATGCCTGGGTTTAACCGAGCAGATTTTAAATTGCCTGCCTCAAAACTGGACCGCTTTCCCGTAAATTGAAGTCGAAAACCATGCTTGAAACCGTCTTTCAATATTGATGCATCCTGCGTATTTGGATACAATGCTAAGTAATAACACAATACATTAATGTCTATTGGTGAATGACCCATGTCTAAATCAAGATTGTTTTGAAAATTAGGTCCTTGGTGCGGGCCTAATCCATCTCTGGCTCTGGGACCCAGCAGCTCGGAGTGGACCAGGCCTTCCGAAACTGCGACCTCTGAAATATCCTCCAGTCCGCTTGCCAACTGGGCACGACCTGGAAGAATGAGACGCATTGCATGTCAGGCAACTGTGCCTATAAACGCACTGTGGTCTGTTACATTGCCTATAATTAAAGTCAAAACATTTCTTGCTAAAGGATATACCTGGATTAACATCGGCAGTAGGGCCACCCACATACAGAAGCCAGAGCTCATTATCGAGGATGGCAAATGAAATGCCGACCGGATCATCTGCGAACCGCAACCGGAATTGCTCGTCATATGTCCTCCAGCCGAACCCCCGGTGGCGGTCAGAGGCTGTCCGAATGGTGCTTAGATATTTTAGGAGCTCCTGCGTTCTATGGGGGTGACCCGACAAAAAAATTGCCATGTAGATGACAAAAGCGTCTGTCCAATTCTCAATATTCGTGATTGACTTGGCCGACTGCCTTGGCTTATTTATCAGTTCCTCTGACGGGGACAGTTCGTAACGTTGCTCGGCCCTAGTATTTGGCTGCAACTCCAACAGCAGGGCTAAGTCAATGTAATGACCTGAAATGATCTTGTTTTTTGTCGCTATGGGCACGTGTGCAGATATGCTGCCCTTAACACTAGGGACAACAACTGGCACGTATCCAACATTACCTTCATCCTGACTCTTTTCAACGACAGAGGGGACGGGGTTAGCGGCGACGGCCAGGGGTGGTTGTTCCGGCTGGGTCAAAGCGTCGTTCAATGTTTGTGTTGCCGGCTGTTTTGTTCCACTCGCCTTCCGGGTAGGACGGCCCTGGCGTTTAGATCTTGTCTTGGGCATGTTGTAGGAATCAAAACAAAAGAAAAGAAAAAACATGAATTGGATTAAGATATGGTTTAACTGGACTCCACTTGGACAGGGCCCCTGAGACAAGAGGGAGTAACCTGAACGAGTCTCATTGAGATCGTCTCAACGGTACGACTCTAAAATCTCCGAGACGACTCCAATGAAAAGTAAAAACTTTTGATTTTGGTTCATAACGAATTTAGTTTTGATATACTCTCCTTCTCGGCGAGGGCCCTGTATACTGTACATATCAGGCGATTGCATTGTAAGATCAAGTGCTGTATTGTTTAAAATGTATCATGGAAATGTGTCGTTACATCTATGCTTTACTATCGTTACGTACATGTGAAGCAAACTGCATTTTTCTTACTCACCGAAGTTCTCGAAATAAGGGGGGCAACAATGTCTGTCCCGAAAAGGTAAAAAATTCGTTTAGCTAGAGTTGTCGCCCGTGGGTTTATATTTTTAGACAAATATTTATCTACATGTATGACTGACCGTGACCTATATAAACGCATGCCTATTTTTTATCATTTTTGCTGCACAAAAAACTATAAAGAATTCATAGAACGTAAGCTTATATTATTGTATTGCGCAATATGCACTGCATGTTAGACGAATTTAACAATTAAAAAGATCTCTACCTCTAAATCCCATTTGCAACGGGAATTTTTCAATATGGCGCACGGATTAACGGACATCTCCACGGTGGGGTAACAACTAAATCACGGATAATCTTTCAGATAACAGACCATCGGTTAATACAGACTTTGTCTACGGATTAAACAGCGACTAAGGCATTTGGATCCAAACGATATACGTTTATTTTCAGCAAGAAACATAACAATAAATTGCTGAAAACGCCTTACCCAGCTGTTCAGATCTAAGTTGATATAAGGCGACGAAAGAAGAGGCTGATCAGCCACAGCGCCCTCTATAATATGTACATGTATCTAAAGGCCATGGTAAAACTTTAGCTTTGTCTTCCTCCAATAAACCAGGTTACAGCATAAAAGCGGTAACCTCGATTAAATCAAAATCCATTAAAGACTGTAGTTTCTAGATGGTAAAAACTGTTAAATATGTTTTTTTTTTGACTCATCAAGGGCAGAAAACTGTTGACTAGTTTCTCCGTTTTCAAAAATGATAACAACTATTTGAAAACTAATAGCAATACATAGTTTAAGAATTTGTTTTATCAAAATTCATGCATATTTATAGATACTAGGATGTAAACAATTTTAAAATAAAGCATTTTCTATCATTTCAAAGTACATCAAGGGCAGATAACTATTGCCACAAGTATCCTTTTTTGACAATAATTGCACACCTTCAAGAACTTTTACTTATAGACATCGTGTGCAAGTATCATTTAAATCCATTCATAATTGTAGTTGCCAGAGAGTAAAAACAGTTAAATATGGCTTGTTTTACTTATCAAGGGCAGATAACTCATGACTTATTTCTCCGTTTTCAACAATAATCAAATTCATTTGAAAACTAATAGCCATACATAATTCAAGAAAGTTTTTTCAAAAATCCATGCATATTTATAGGCTCTAGTATGTAAACAATACCAAAATAAAGCATTTTCTAGCATTTCTAAGTACATCAAGGGCAGATAACTCTTATCACAAGTATCCTTTTTTACAATAATTGCACACCTGCAAGAACTTGTACTTATTAGACAATGTGTGCAAGTATAAACAAAATATGTTGAATACTGTAGTTGCTAGAGTGTAAAAACTGTTAAATATGGCATTTTTAACACAAAAAGGGCAGATAACTCATAAATTCCTAAAATTTTCTGAAAAAATTTTAATTTCCCACGGTGCTCCTATGATGACAAATAAGTATACCAAGTTTATTACAAATCTGTTTATAGGTTTCGGAGATACAGTTGCGGAAGGAAAACGTGACGGACGCACGGACGGACGGCATTTTTAACACAAAAAGGGCAGATAACTCATAAAGTCCTAAAATTTTCTGAAAAAAATTTGATTTCCCACGGTGCTCCTATGATGACAAATAAGTATACCAAGTTTAATCCAAATCTGTTTATTGGTTTCGGAGATACAGTTGCGGACGGAAAACGTGACGGACGCACGCACGCACGGACAGCCGGACGGACAGACCTAAAACAGTATCCCTCTGCCTTTCGGCAGGGGATAATAAATGAAGAATACGGGCATAACCGTAAATGTGATCAGAGCATACAGATTTTTACTTGATAAGACTCTATTTCCAGATATTTGTAGATAGCTCAGTATAATACTGAAAAGAAATAAAATATTTTTTGAATTTTGAGCTATCTCCAAAATTAGAATTAAAATTATGGAAAAACTATTAAATGAATAAGGCTGTTATTGTGTATGGTTATAGAAATGGGCAAGGTCTTTCATATGTTTTTTAATTAAAAACAAAAGACGAAGAATTAATGATATAACACACTTTGAATATTGGAAGGCGTTTTTCTCGAAACTGTAAAAATGTAGATAGCTCATTATAAGAATAAGGCGACGAGCTCCCCGGGGAGCCTTGCTTGATCAAGCAAGTCTTTAACAAAATCGATCGTTTGACAGAAACGAAAAAACTTTAAATTTGGAATGCTTTGACCAGACACACGTTTAAAATTATAATCAAGCAACCTGTTCTCACCGCAAGGCAATGCAAAGCAACGGAAACAACAATTAACCCGCAATGTAACCATAAAGACATAAAGTGATAACAGTAATAAAGACTGCTTTATATGGTCGTCTAATGTTCGTGTCATAGTAGTAAAAAAAATGTGACATAGACATTTTAGAACTCGTCCGAAAATGCATGACAATAAAGCTAATGACAGGAAAGGTTGTCATCGTCCGTTTTTACAGCGTTAATGCTAGACAAGGATCGCTTTAGTTAAAACAAACCTGTTTGGAAAGTTCGGAAAATATCTCTGCTCATCGAAAATTCATTCAATCAAACACAGGTTTCTTTAAATTACGATTGGAGGTAAACATCCGGTACTTGTCTTTTTGACACATTCAAGCAATGAACTATTACAAGTTCAGGAATGATCGAGATAAGTCGTTGAAATACATACCTTCTTCCATCCTGTTCCAATACTCAATCAACTTTTGCAATGTTTCTCTATTGGATAGTCTAAAAATACCGATTACACAATGTTTAATGAGATTTCTGGTTTAGTTAGCATCATAAACGAGCACATAAATCGTCTAATATTTGTTGCGCGATGTAGTCTACAATTCGCCTACCGTGTGTCCGCGTTCCACCCCTGTGAACTTACTATTATCCTTTTTTTATTCCACCGTTTCCACAGTTGTATCGTGTCAACGCAATTGAAAGTAATTAATTATATCTAAATCGAAATTGTTATTTAGAGTATTATTTATGTCCCGTGCAGTTGAAATTGTAATTTAATTGCGACTTAATTAATTATTGATTGCTACTGACCGTACCAAGGCGGGCTCCTATATTTACTTTGCTTTATGTTTGTCTTGCGTGTTGTTTTCTATTTAGTGTGTAGATGAAGGCATGGTATTGCGCGTGAGTGTGTGTGTGTGTGTGTGTGTGTGTGTGTTTTATGGTATGACTGTGTGTGTGTTCTGCTTGAGAGGTGGGTGTATTGTTTGTGTTGCGATTCCTGCTTGAGTCTTTCGTATTTATTTTTAAAAGACGTTGCAGTGTTATTATTTACAGGGCTTGGGGAGAGTTTGGGTCCGGTTCATTGAAATAATACTCTCTAAATGCTCAGCTAAAAGCACCATAAATGACTACTCCCTTTTTCTTTCCGAGGATAAAGCTATACTTACAAATATTGATAAAAATTGAAAATACATCGATGTAAAAAAATACAAAATTAAACTACTAGCACCGTACATACTGTATCAAAATATATCACTTAGTTTTTGGAAAAACTAATTTATGTGGCAATTTTTGTTTCATATAACTGGACAGGACATCCATAGTGGCCACACTGAAAATTATCCACCATGCCTGTAGAATGATTAAGTAAACTATTTAGAAAGAATCACCGTCTATAAGTTGAGAAAAATAAAATTAAGATTTTTTTGGGGGGTCAAAATTTGTGGAAAAGTGAAAAACAGGGGAAATGGTTTGCAAAATTGTCTCCATCCCATAAATATTTGTCAATTTAATAGTTATTGTCTGTATTACAATATTTTCTGCAAGGAAAACAATGTTCTCCAGCAAGTAGTAGGAAAGTACAGCCGATATTGTATAAAGCAACCATAGGATGGATAAGCGTGCATACCTCTTAGTAATTTGAAACAGTTTTGTGCGATATAATTTATTTCTCCAATAAGGAAAATAGTTCCACTTTACATAGTCATGAATATGCAATATAACAAATAGTTCCTATATCGTAGCAGATGGATCCTAAAGCATGCTGAAAGTAAAGTAAAAACAAAATGATATAAGGCGAATTCTGATGTACAATTAACCAGCTTTACGTGGTCACATGTCTTCAAAACTTGAAACTTTTTATCTAGTAATATGTTAAAAAAAACTATTCAAATTAGTAGTAAGCAGTGCTGTCTTATGTTTAACAATCAAACCCGACTCAATAAAATAATACCTTAGTGGCTGATTCCTGTCTGGCTGTGAAGATTAGTGCATGGTAGTTACTTATATATAGAATAACCATCAGGACAATACACAACACCACTAGAACATGGTGACCATGAATTTTAAATCCGTACAGCAACATCATTTATAACGCTTCTCCAATACATAGAAAGCTTAAGTTAATTTTAATAAAGTCCGTATCGTTTCATAGTAGCCGTTAATATTGGTTTATATTATATAACCCATTTATGCATACAAGGCAGGATACGTCTGACTGAATATTGCCGTCAGGGTCCAAGGTTATAAAGAGTTCGAGCTGAGTCTGGGTGTGTTCTCAAGCATTTGATTGGTCAGATTTGAGCCTAGGGATTATATACCGATTGTCTAAATATTTATCAGAAGCATTTAAGCTCAGAAAAAGTTTGAGTATGTCGTAGTGTTATGACTCATCCTCGAGGTTTGTCATATTCTAAAATTCAAAAATAAAATTTCAAAGTACATGTATATTGATTGTACGGATATAAGGAATATAATATGATAAGTGTGTGTATGTATCTATCACATGTACCGATTACTATGTATTGTGAAATCATATTTGTATTGATGAGAAACTGTGTATAGTTTAAATCAATAGAATATCTATCTATCATTATCTACAGATCGTCTATCAAGACTACTGTATTCAAATTATGCCATTCGGGTCAAACTGACTCCGCCATGTTATACATATCATTAAGACCTACAGCGCTCCCTCTCTACAACGACAGCCAATGGGAGACACTGAGTGTGTGCGTTGTACGGAGGGAGTCGTTATAGAGAGGGAAATTGGTTTACATTTGCAAACAGCTTGAATCCAGATCAGACGCCGCGTAACGCGGCGTCTGATCTGGATTCAAGCTTTTTGTCACTCATCATTAAGGTAATACTGCACGGCCATATTGAATTCTGGCTAGTGTAGCCAACTTTGATGTCAAATGCTACTCATGCTTTACATAGATGCGTCTCAATCAAAACACACAGTCCAATTCAAAGCATGTGTATATGTTCTAACACTGACCGAACTATGCCGACAAAAGCTGCCTTGATAATTATTTACAAGCATTAAAACAAAGGGATTTTATGGGCAAGTGCACCGCACTGTATAGCAAACAATTCAACAGAACAACTATGACAAATTGCAACCCGGTTCTTCATTGAGATGACAGGAATGTTATTTTCAAGCATTTCTTTCTGCAAAGGTGTTTTGAATATATTTACCACGTGTCGTGAAACAAATCCATCGCCATTTTGAAGCCAAAACACGACATGTATAGTGAAATGTGGTACGACTACTTTGGATATAAAACTCTGTTCCTACGTTGATCGTACACTTTTACTTGCTTTTCTACAAGGCGAGAAATGAGACTACAACATGCACGTTTCTGATTCCAAGATCAATATTGTTTTGGATTAGATTCTCTCTCCTGAAAATCTGTTCGCTTTTGTTTACATACAGGCTAAAAGATGACACCGAATCACTCGTAATGGAAGAAATATTATTGCGCTCCAAAACTGCTTTCGCGAAAAAGATCGTATTTATTTTCATAAATGTGAACGTCATTGTTTTAGATACAATTTTTCTAATTCAGATTCAACTGTTTTGAAAACGAAGTCGAAATTTATAGCGTTTTAGATTATTTTGTTGTGATTTTTTTCTTCATAGCCGAATAACTCATTTAAAGTACAAACGACAATACTGATCCCGTCTTTGCGCAAAAAGAACACATTCATACCCTATAGATTATAACATATATGCGAATTAAACAATTAATTCCAAGCATAAAATCAGAAACGTATGCTAACATTTGCATACTCGCACTTAGATCTGGTTCAAAACTAATAATATAATACAGGTATGATCTAATTATATTGGCGTGAGTTAACGATCTTCGTTCGATAAGGGCGAACTCTCATTATTGCTTACAAATGGGTTGCCTTCGGAAATCTTGAAAATCCCGTGCAAATTGTGTGCAACCACCAGGTATAAATATCTTATCTACGGTGTGGTGTTTGGGTCTGAGTTAAAAAAATTCGCAAATTTCTCTCAACTCAACTCAACTCAATTTTATTTCGGCTTTGGTTTATAATTAACATGAACAGCTAAAGCATCAAGTAATATACATACATAATAAAGAATATCAAAATAGGTTGTGTCAGTGAGGTCTTATAAGGATCAAAAGTAATTATCATTTAAGTATAGGAAACGACTACTTTAAATAATTTCATTTGTATTTAAAGGGCATTCTACTCATCCGTTTGGATCCTGACCAGTCATCCTGTTTCTGAATGACTGTTCTGGATCCAAACCGTCATTCTGTTGTTTATATTTTCGAAAACGACAGCTTATGTCTTTATTAACATAAATTTTGTATTATACTTAACATCTATATGTAATTAGCACTAATGCAATTGTAGATAGGGCGCATGTGAGAAACAAACTGCTTATAGCATATGGAGCGCATTCGTTGCCAAAAATCCAGACATGCAATCACCCAGTTTTCAATTATTGTTTGGCCAAAAACGATATGTATTTGTATAAATGTCGTTTAGAATCATGCAAACTTAACATGTAAATGTCTGTTTACATGTGTATACTGTATTCCATAAAAAGGTATTTATAGTTTATTCTTTCAACACTTGCAATTCTTTCATGTAAAGCTGTTAACAAGGGAACCAAAATCCACGATTTAATGTTTGTTTCTAAGACAGAACTACATATAACCAACATTTGAAATAAACATTTTCCGCCTGGAAGAATTGAAAGTACGCTTTGCGAAAGACGTTTCACCTTTTGCAAACAGACACCATACAATGAACTTCGGATATTCGCCAATGTACAACGGACAATGTAGAAAGTAACAAATGAGTCACGAGGGCGTGTCTTAGCTACATAAGCCCCTCCTTCGACGCGTCAATTTTCCTTCGTGAAGTTTCGGTATTTCCTAGAACGTATGCCAAGAACTCTGAGGTGTTCCGAGTGACTATAATTCTGCTTTACTTTCAAACTGCTTTAAAGGGACTCGCAACCGGATGGTGTTCTTGTCAAAATAAAATAAAATACTCAAATAAAAGCAAATTTGTGGCATTATTTGGCTTTTGACATTAAAAGCATATGATCAGTCCAAAAAACGTCTCAAGAATCGTCACCGAATCTTAGTTTTTTAGATATTTTCCATCGTTTTTCCATAGCGTTAGCTAACGGTATAGTTGTTGTTGTTGCTTCTCTACACGGGGTCAGACATAAACCCGAGCCGAATAATGTTCTATTAATAGCTATCATTGAAGTACGTTAATTCGCTACCATATATATAGAGAGCGTCCGTAGCCGAGGGCGTAGAGGCGATGCCTCATTTTTCACTTTTGTCTCCGCATGGATCGTCACGGGTTCGAATCCCACCAGAGCCTCTTCTTTTTTTTTTGGAAATGCTTTTTTTAACAGAATTTATTATCCTAAACTAAATTTTACCCATTTATATAAGCATTTGACCTATATTTACAAATTACTATTTTTAATGCTTGATCCGGTTGCGAGACTCTTTAAGAAGTCACCTATTTTCAATACTAGAAATAGGCTATCAGGTAAAGGGTTAATGTTACTAAGTCTTCACAATTACACTGTTTCAAAGGACCCATAGATGCACCAATAGGGTTCAAATCACAGGTACTTGACACATACTTTATTATCTATGAACCCCCTCCCCCCTTAAAAAAAAAAAAAAAAATTTTTTTTTACTATACTTCTATTATAGATACAAGGTAAACAGCGCAATTCGACACCTAGTCTTTACTATCGACTTAAACTGATGCTAAAATAGACTCGATCGCCGATATTCTCTTGTGGTACCCTCGGGAAAAGATTAATTTATCAATATCTACTTTTTATTTCATCAAATTCCGTCAAATAACGCCACAGTACGTGAATTATAACGAAAATAAGCTTCAAAAAGTTTTATGTCGTTCTCTTGGTACAGACTTTATTGCCCAAAATAAGGGGTAATCTAGTCGGTTTGCACATTTAACGGCCTTTACGGCTGGAACTTTCACCTAATTTCATTAGAGCAAATGCGTTTGTGTCGGAACATGGCCCTCTTCACTATCAGCTATATGAAATATACATGTAATTTGGCACGAAATTGACAAGTGAAAGACTCATTTCATTTTCAATGCCATTTTGAATACCGGAATGAATCGAATGAACGGAGCGATCTCATTGGTCAAAATTAAAGAGGTAAAGTTTCTTTTAATTTTGCATTCTGTGTAAATTATATAAAACTGATAATATTTCATTTAAAGATGATTTATAATAGTTGGTGAAAGTTCCAGTGGCATAGGCCGTTTATTGTGGACAAATAACAGATCACCCCTACATGTACATTCGTTGCTATGTACCAAGAAAACGACAAAAAACTTTTTGAAGCTTATTTTCGTTATAATTCACGTACTGTGGCGTTATTTGACGGAATTTGATGAAATAAAAAGTAGATATTGATAAATTAATCTTTTCCCGAGGGTACCACAAGAGAATATCGGCGATCGAGTCTATTTTAGCATCAGTTTAAGTCGATAGTAAAGACTAGGTGTCGAATTGCGCTGTTTACCTTGTATCTATAATAGAAGTATAGTAAAAAAAAAAAATCTTTTTTTTTTTTTAAGGGGGGAGGGGGTTCATAGATAATAAAGTATGTGTCAAGTACCTGTGGTTCAAATGGTTAAAGAAGCTGAGCCCACCTTAAAACAGGATAAAAGTAAAGCAGTTAATCAAAAGCTGCCACAGGAGATTTCTGCTTTACTTTTATCTTGCTGTAAGCAACCACTTTAACCATTTCACACATAGATGCACATGTTGGCAGTTTTTTTTAATTATTCCTATTACAAATTTAATGCATGTAACTTTTCATACTTCTACAAATATTATCCTGATAAAGAGTCATTGGAAACCTTGAGTCGTTTTATAAAACTTTGTACGACGAATGTTGTCGTAAGTCAGATTATAAAAGTCTCAATTATTATTTATTTCTCAATCTAATCCTGTCTTGTAACATCTTTTTGGAATCGTCTTGAAAATGTCACAAGACAGGATTAAATAGAGAAATCAGAAATTGAATGTATTTTAAAGTTTTGACTTACGACAACAATGTTTATGAAACGGGCCCCTGCCCTGCATCTGGGCAGATGGATGTTTAAAGCAGGCACATGTAAAGCAGAAAATCTCTTTCAGGAACTATCTGCTTTACTTCAGTCTGCTTAACCTATTACCCCACATCCTGTTTCTAGTATTGAAGACACGTGACCACTTAAAGCAGGTTGAAAGTAAAGCAGAATGTGCCTTAAGGCACATTCTGCTTTACTTTCAGCCTGCTTTAAGCTACAGTCTGCTAGGAAATAGAAAACATTTCTTATGATACATATTCAGGGCTGTAAAAATTGGAATTAATTCTTTAGTGGATGAATAAATGAAAGGCGTAAAAAGGTGTATTTATGGGGTAATGGTTTAAGCAAGCACCTGTCTGTCAAACTGGCTACATACAGTGGAGAAAACGTTATTCTTTCCCAATAAACGCGTTTACGCTAAAACTATTATTTCTATTGCAAACAGTTTGGAGCCAGATCAGACGCTGGGTAACCCGGCGTCTGATCAGGCTCCAAACTGTTTGTCACCAATATAAACATGAATTATCAGAATTGTCCAAAAGTTGCACTTTTCTATGTTTTAGTGTTTTGCGGTTCGTTTAAACGGGAAAGAATAACGTATTCTCCACTGTAAAATCATAGGGCTAGGTAAACCCCCGGCGAACGATTCCGGTAAGATCCGATTTAGTTTACTCCGCCCAAATTAATATTCGTAGTATTCCGTAAAAATTCCTTATAAGGTCATAGCAAAATTCGCTAGTTTTGCATTTGGAGAAATGTAATTCTCGACTTGCAAGAGTCAACTGTACACTGGAGAAATGTCAATGTCGGTCGTCCATCCGCAACTTTCGGTTTATATCTGTGTTCAAGTTTACTGAAAACAGATGATTTCAGTTGGATTTTCGGATGCAGTTCTTTGCTTGTGACGGTTTGAGGAATTTCATTCTGATCTGTAGGACTAATTTGTCAATTTCATGAAATGTAAAGCGGGTGTTTGCTTTGAACAAAGCAGAAAGTCAATTCTAAAAATAGCATTGTATGGTCATGACTAACTTATGGACAAGTCACATTTATATTTTGTACAGTCGGGTTTGTATTTTATACAAACTGCAAAATAGATGTTAGCATCTATACATGTCTAGATTATTGGCAACGATTGCGCTCCATAATAGCACGGATAGGGACTCTAAAGTTAATATAATTATTGATGAAAACTGATTAGATGCAGAGAAAACGCCGATTTATTTAGAGTCTTATCTGGATCTAAACCGAATGTTAAGAGAAATAAAATATTACATTTCAGACATACCGGGTATACCGTATGAGAAGATATCATATCGAGTTCTAAGCCATACACAAGAGAGTAGAAATGCTTTTTTACGAATCATATCGCCACTCTTGTGTGAGACGTAATCTGATAAGTAACCGTATACAAAAGGTTTATGTACCATCATTTGATTTACATCTATACAAACAAAAATTATTCATTTGAATTATAATCGATCTTCCTTCCAATGGGGAATAGAAATTTTCCCCTGGGGAAAATAAAAGGGGTTATGGTCAAAGCGTACCATAGTCAAAGCATACCCAGTCAAAGTGTACCCTTTTTGGTTGAAGCGTACCACATAAAGGATATGTAGGGGGAAGTTCAATACGGTATTATGTGATAATTAATTGATTTTCGCACATTTTATACCTGTAAATGCGTAATTAGTGTATTTTACAATAAATTGCTCGTTTTCACCCATACACCTACTTATCTAGCACACGATGAACAGTTATGGCATGTGCATGCATGTGTCTCTTATTGTTACATTAAATGTACTATGCCAAACTACCAACGCAAGACCTCCAAGTTCTCTTTAATTTTCATATCAGAGCGTTTATTTTAAATCGATGGAAAATATGACACAAAATTATTTAATACTTTTATTTGTGTTTTTAAATTGATGTACTGTCCTCAAAGTTGTTAATATTGGCAACGAATTTTCATTAACACTTCTGACGAATAATAACTATCTATCCAAACGTATCGCTAATTTCTGGTTAACATTCCCCATTGTGTCGGAATTTGCCGGTTCCTCATGATAATTACCAAAAAAGCGTCCGCTATAGAGAATCGTGAATTTCCGTAATCGACATTAATTTTTAGCTCCCTTCATGCCATTTAGATCTACATCAGTTTGGAGTGAATGACGAAAAATGCCACGCCCACATACGAGACAAAAGGTTTCTAATCGCTATAAGCCTAATGAAAAATGAATACCATATTTAAATCAAACAGACGTCGCGCTGCCGCATATTCCCATTAGATATAATTTAAACAAAGAAGGAACGGATCTATACATGTAAGCGTAAATGTTTTTGTTGACAGTGCATCAATTGTTTCTATCAATCGTACACAAACATTTTGTCATCAGTTTTCGCGAATTAACGATAGCACTCAGCGTATTCCAACAGAATTGAAACATATCGCTAATCATTTAGAAAGAAAACATACAGTATAAGAATGACAATCCAATTTCATGACAAAATGCTATTTATTTAAAGCGACTCGCAACCAGATGGTGCATTAAAAATAGTAATTTGTAAATATGTGTCAAACGCTTATATAATTGGTAAAGAATTAGTTTAGGATAAGAAATTCTGTTTAAAAAAATGTATTTCAATAAAAAAAAATATTGGTCTCTGGTGGGATTCGAACCCGGGGCCCGGCATTGGCGGACAGAAGGCAAAATAGGGGAAACCTCTTAGACCAATGGACCACAGAACTATCCGTTTATCTCGGATCGATTTAACGTATTTCAATGTGTAGCGATCGAAAGTGCATACAACTTCGTCATTCGGCTCGGGTTTATGTCTGAGCCCGTGTAGAGAAGCAAAAACAACAACTATACCGTCTACTAGTCGGTATAGATAAACAATGGAAAATATCTAAAAATCTAAGATTCGGTGACGATTCTTGAGACTTTTTTTGGACTGATCATATTTTTTTAATGTCAGAAGCCAAATAATGCCACAAATTTGGTTTTATTTGAGTATTCTATTTTATTTTGACAATTACACCATCCGGTTGCGAGTCCCTTTAAGCATTTTGGTCATGTTTGTACGTCCGTGAATTGATTAGACCAAACATCTTATAAGTTTTCTCGGAATTATGATAGAATTAGCAGAAAGAAATGCCTTTGAAACAAGCCATGTTAAAAAGTCAAAATATTATGGAGTAAATACAAATGACATTCTGATTTAGGATTATGATAAATTTACATCTACAAAACATGTCTGTATACAGGAACATGGGAAAAAAGTACAGAGTACAGACCCAGATTTGAGAGATCTTATGATCTAGTACTGCACTGTTTGCAATTTTCTTTTTCAAATTATTATAATGCTTATTCATCATCATGATAATCAGAAAGCAAGTGAATGTAGGTAAACTGTTTCCTTTACTTCTCTGTCAAACCGTGCATTGAATTTGTTTGAGAGGTTGACTGAGATATTAGTCCTTTTTGTATCTACCTTTTACATACAGATTCTAGCAAGGATTTCTTTATATATCATAGTCAATTTAGTCACACAGCAACATTGATAAATTTAAAAACAAAGTTTTAGCAGGCTCTTTATCTTTATAACACCCCTGAAAAAGTGCCTTAAAGTCATCCAGAGAACACCATATATATATATCAGTATCGACAATGGAAAAGGGACAGGTATATAGCTGTATCATTAGCGAATAGGTGATTTACATTCCCCCGGAGATCATTAATGTATGTGTGGAATAGTAATGGGCCAAGAACATTGCCCTGGGGAACACCCGATGGAACTGGGATGGTGGAGGACATGGAAATATTTGCAGCTACTGGCAGAGACCTGAGAGATATGTCCTCTTATGTCATAGTGTTGTAGCTTGATCAGTTATTTTTCATGATTGGCCATATTTAATCTTGTCCGCTTTCTAGCTCTTATACTTTTCATCCAAGTATCATTACCCTTGAAAAACTATAATTTGTCAATTGTAGCCTTGTCCTATTTGGGACTCCAGAAGTTTTAAACTGAATTGTAAAATCTTTCAGAACATGTTGATATGAATGAGTAAAACCTTGGCCAACTTTGAAAACCGGCTAAATTGGATAAGGCATACTCATTTATAACAAGAACGACACCATTTTAGCCCTGTTTTCTCTGTTACTGAAATAATTTTCATGGGATTTAGCCAGATTTTCGGACAGTGTTTGCAATAGTTCAGTATTTGTAATGCTGGTAAGAAGGTCACGAATGACCACGTCATATCCTCTTTACCCCTTGAATGATTTTCATTTAACTCTAAGTTTTGGCTTTGTTGATACTATGCGTTGAATTTAAGCAGTTTACTCCTCCTCCTCCTTTTGTGGGATATTTTCTGACTTGGTCAGTGTACTAGTTACATTTGGAATCCACAATGGTTTGTACAGGTACTATGTAGCATTCATTTGATGTTTTTAACTTTGACAATGTTTGACCACCATACTTTTGAAAGGATTATTTCAATTACATGTGCTAGCCAATATGGAGAATTGAAATTCTTGGTGATAATGGGTATAATGTCAGACTATATAGTGTTCAAATGGACATTCTAAAGAGAAAATAAGGATTCCTTGCACCTCGGGCACAGTTTGAAAATTACTATGCCATAGATAGTTTTGGAATTAGTTAGCCGCAGATGTTGGTGGACGTGCCCAAAATTTGGTAAATTTGGAGGTAATTTCTTTTCACTATAAAAACGTTTTTATTATTATCTATAAATGCAAATGAAAAGAGGGATATATTTATCAGTTGTATAGAGTGACATTTTTAGGAGTTGAGCAATATCTGTGCCGTTTTCACCATAAATGCACCGCCACTACTTGTTTTGGTGGCCATCTTGATTTGCACTGCACTATTACCTTAAGTTTTTTTTGGTCAAAATGTCGAATATGTAATATTGAGCAAAACTATTTGCTAAAATGACACTGGCAACAAGAAACTAGTGTGGTGTCCCTTGAGGAGTGAACACGTAAACAAAACCGCATGTGAAAACATTTAAAAAACTGGATAACACCAATATGGAATTTGTTTAAATTTGGATACTATTGGAGCGAACGTGCGGTAAAACGATTTTCTTACAAATTTCATCTAAAACTATACGTTTTCAAGACTTTAAAAGATGATATTTTGACATACCGCTTTAGATTGGGTATTCAGAGCAAAATCGATAATGAAGTATATCTAAGCAATGAACAGGTTAGATAAGG
The DNA here is from genome assembly GCA_922989275.2 of Gari tellinella. Classification (NCBI taxonomy): domain Eukaryota; kingdom Metazoa; phylum Mollusca; class Bivalvia; order Cardiida; family Psammobiidae; genus Gari; species Gari tellinella. The sequence continues at coordinate 39,445,126 of OV277864.1, read as the reverse complement.
CATTATCCCATTGAAGGTTATATATGCTATGATAAGGGTCACGTGCTTAAGCGACTCAACTAGTGACACTTTACGCTCGAGTTTTTCTGAGGTATACTGCTCAAAAAAGAAACCGGCAAGGTATGAGCGAAAAAGAAAGTGAAGCAACTGATCTCGAAACACAGAAGAGAAAGCGAGGAGAACTAAGTAGTATCAGTGAGACTGACACTCCAGAAAAAGTTAAACCACATCAGAAGCAGAAGCATAGAAAGAAAAATAGCCCAGAAAACGAAAAAGCGGGAAAATGCCGACCAGCTCAACTTCAATAGAAAAACACATTGAACAAATAAATGAGAAACTGTCTAATGTGCTACAGAAAAATGATCCTGCTTTAAAAAGTATGATTCAGGAGGCAGTTAAATCAATGAAAGTGGATCTGATGAAATCTGTTAACGACAGAATAAATAAATTAGAAGGAATACTCTTCGAAAAAGAAAAAGAGAATGACAGCCTGAAAGAGAAGATTTCAAATATATCTAAATATCTACATGATCAGTGTGACGCAAACAAAACATTAAAGAGAGAAATGTCAAAGCAAAAGCAGGAAGCAGTAGAGAAATATAGCCGAAGAAATAATCTAAGAATAAGTGGCTTGACAGATTCTGAAGGAGAAAGCGAGATTAAAACGACACAAAAAGTCATCGATAACCTGACCAACAGATACCAGATCTCAACCTGAAACTAGAGGATATCGACATTGCCCATAGATTAGGCGCATACGACCGAAATAACACGAGGGTCAGGCAGGTCATAGTAAAATTTGTTTCGAGAATGACGCGTGACAAAGTGATCAAGCAGAGAAAACTATTCAGAGGAACATCAGTATATCTTAATGAAGACCTGACCAAGCTAAACCAGCTTGTCCTCTCAAGTCTGAAGAAGAAACTGCCTGACGAGGTAGACACTGCTTGGACAAGAGCCGGGAAAATACAGTTCAGAAATAAAATGGGTCACGTTCATTCAGTAACATACCAGCAGTACGATCACTGGGATAAGCCTACCATGGCCAACTAGTCGGGACAAAAGATATTAACCCATTACCCTATAGACAGTTTCTATTCTGAAGAAAGATAACCGCTTGTAGCAGAGTGAAAGTGAAGCAGAGTGCGTCTTAAGGCGCATTCTGCTTTACTTTCAGTTTGCTTTAAGACACCATTTGCTAGAATATAGAAAATATTTCTGATGGCTACTGTCTATCAATGTGTAAATCGGGAACTGTTTTCTTATTGGTGGAATTAATTAAATGCGCGAAAAGGCGTACACATGGAGTAAAGGGTTAATACGGGTATAACCAGTGGAACTACATAGCCGCGTGATTCTCACGCTAAGTGTTTACAGAAAACAAGAAGTGAAAACCATAATTTTATGTGATATGTCAGAAATATTGAAAACCATGAACGTTAAACTTAATTGAAGTACGATTGAAATACAAGAGACAAACAATCAATGAAAACGTCAACATAGCTTTTTGTACCAGTATAGATTTCACGAGTCACTGCGATGGCACACGTGCTTAAACATTACATGTACATACTACGCAGCGAGGACTGGAACCTGTCAATAGCCGCCACCGCATGTGATTAGGATCTTCGATATTTGGGACTGGGGACTGCCTAAGGCGGGATGAGGGTGAAGCAGAAAGCCCAGTAGGAGCTTTCTGTTTCTCTCTCGACTGGTTTTGGGCTGTTACTTGTCTTTGAGGCCATCAATAGACTCATCTCGATGGCGGTAGTAGAGTGGTTCTACTGTATAGTTATACATACGAGAATACCACACAATTTACATTTAAAACTACATCTTTGCATAAATATACATACCTTTCGTTGTTTCATTCTAAAAATGAATTCAGATCTGGGGCTTACAAAAGCTTCTGATTTGGATCCAGTTTTTTGCAACAATTGTGATCTGATTTATAAAAAGAACAGCGATAGCATACGTGCTTAAACATCATGCTAAAATCGATTCAGATCTAGGGGTTACAAAAGCGTCTGATTTGCCAAATTGGATCCAGTTTTTTGCAACAATTGTTATCTGCTTTATAAAAGAATGTCGAAATTAATATACTGCGATTGTTGTCCGTTATCAGAAACTTCTATAGATATATATGATCTTGATCTATATACACTCAGTACAAAAAGAAACGCACATTGTGCTCAGGCGCAGATTAAGAGACTTTTTTAAGATACTAAGACCATATCCAAAGATCAATTTAATTCAACCACAAGATTAGAAAAACATATTCTTAAAATTACTGTGCTGTATTTTAACCCTTTTACTCTTAATGACGTCAAAAGGCGCGTTTTCAAACAGTTTGGATCCTGATCAGACGCCGCGTAACGCGGCGTCTGATCAGGATCCAAACAGTTTGACACTCGTATCGATTTGCTTTAAGTCATTCTACATTGAATTTTACTTTGAAACGATCTTGCAAACAACAAAATTGAAGCAGACGACAATGAAAAGGTGAAGGGGTAAAAACCTCACGATTAATTTGGCAGCGAAAGAATTAAGTACAGCTTGTTTAAAACACCGCACCGATTAGTACAGGTTGTGATGTTACTAATTCAATAATGATTTATCAACAATTCACAAATACGTTTCTTCTACATAAAAATAAATCTTGATAAAAAAATGTGCGTTTCTTTTTGTGCTGAGTGTATGTTTTGTATGCAAGATTGTTGAAAATAGAGAAATTTGTAGACCCTATCCTTAAATCTGCTACATTTCAGACGCTGTCGATCCGGATCGATGGCTCCATGGAGACATATTATCTGGGTCCACAGGGTTTGTGTGCTATATTGCTGAACAATGTAAAAATTACGGTGTCCTGTTAGGACCGCTACTTTTTCTGATTTTCGTTTTTTGTAAAACGCCGAAAAAAGATGCGAGAATGCAACGGGGCATTCTCGCATCTTTTTTCGGTACTTTTTTAATCAATTCCTATAGTATTCTATTGTTAATAACGTCGAAAAAAGATGCGAGATTGCAACCGTGCATTCTCGCATCTTTTTTCGGCCTTTTAAAAAAACGTCGAAAAAAGATGCGAGAATGCAAGTTGCAATCTCGCATCTTTTTTCGATGCATTTGTATACCAATCCTATAGTAATCTATGGTAGAAAACGTCGAAAAAAGATGCGAGAATGTACCCTTGCAATCTCGCATCTTTTTCAGAGCCAGCAGCGACACTTGGTCTAACGTCGAAAAAAGATGCGAGAACCTAACAGGACACATGCGATCTCGCACTTTTTTTCAACGTCGTCAAACTTATCCCGGGGACTTAATTTACACGGTCACACCGGTATGTCTAAAACTTTGACCAAGCCAAACCCTATCGTTATATGGTGCATGCTACGAAAAGAAATCTGCTTTATATAGTTCAGTGTCATGTAGATGCGTTATACACGCCTAAATTAATTTTTAAAATCACAAGTGTGCCTCTGCACACGATTTATAATAATAATGAATAAATGTGTGCAAGATCCATACATGTACAGAACAATTATATAATAAAATTGTTTAAAAACAAATCGATGACAACCCATGTACATGAAGTCTTACTATGGCACTATAAAGGCTAAACTTAGGTTTTCCGCGTATAGTGCAGGATAAATGCAATTCAATAAAAAAAAATAATGCAGACAGCTTCTTTGCATTATGTTATCCGTTTTTAAAGTCATAAAAATGAACCATTAGAAATATTTCTAAATCCTAACAGACCATACCTTAAAACAGGCAGGAATTACAACCATAAGGCACATTCTGCTTTACTTTGAATCTGCTTTAAGTAATCATATGTCTTCAAAATTAGAAACATACTATGGGTATGCAAAATTTCTAAATGGTAATTTAACCCTTTACTCCACAGCCAGTTTCTGGTTTTGAAGACAGATGACCACTTAAGCCCTTTACCCTATAGCCTGTTTCTAGATTTGAAAGTAGGTGACTATTTTAAAGCAGCTTGAAAGTAAAGCAGAATGCGCCCTAAAGCACATTCTGCTTTACTTTCAGTCTGCTTTAAGTTACCACCTCCTCAGTGTAATTAAGAAAATATTTCTTCTGATACATATTCATGACTGTATAGATTGGAATTATTTTTTACGTGGAGGATGCAACTGAATGCGCTAAAAGGCGTTTCTATAAGGTAAAGGGTTAAAGAAGGTTTAAAGTAAAGCAGAATGTGCCTTAATTAAGGCATATCTGTTTTACGTTCAACCCGCTTTAAACTACCATCTGCTAGAATATAGAAAATGTTTCTTATGATACATATCCATGACGGCATATTGGAACTAATTTCTTAAGTGGAGGAATAAATGAAATGTGCTAAATTGAGTATGTATGGCGTAATGGGTTTGAAATTTGACTATGTATGAAATTGAGAACAGCTGGTCATAAACTTGTGTCAATAGTATCAACATTGACTTTGGTGGAAACAGGTGGATTGCAGTGTCCAACGAACTATTAACTCTTTGCATGTCGGGTATTGGTTGAGTGTCATACAGTTTAATATATCCTGATGGGACACTGCATTACGCGGCGTCTCACCAGGAACCAAATTGTTTGCAAAGGTTATCAAAATTTCACAGCTAGCATGCTAAGAGTTAATTCTATAGATGTTTCATAAACATCATATGGCAAAACTTGGTCAATCAGACTTATTTTTAAATCTAAATATGATAAGCAATACATTCAACCCTAGCAACGAATGTACTCGTCATTTACAAACAGCAAACATGTGAAAAGAAACTTTGTCCTATGCAAACAATGTAGACTCTAATCAGAAGGCTCCTTAAGATCTGCACTGTTTGTCATTTTGAATATATTGTAAAATCAAATACAGTATAATGAAAGCTTTTCTATTACGATCACTAAAATGAGTGTGTTTGTGGTGTTTAATGTAGGTGGCTGCTTCAAGCAAGATGAACGTAAAACAGAAAGCTCACTTCAATTCAATGTTTTATTTCCTCAATACAGGAGATGTGTTTAACATTAATATAATTAACACAAACATAGCAAATAGCAATATTCATGAGATATACTAATCTTGTATGGCAAATCAATATTTACAACATAAAGATACAGTACTCCCTCTCCTTAGCAACACCCGTGTAGAAAGTATATTAAGAGCCACGTTGTTGTTTAATGCATGATACACGCAATGAAGAAAGCTCATTCAGGGGCTTTCTGTATTGCGCGTGTCCCTCATTAGGCTGGCACCTGTCTTAAACGGTCAGAGTCGGCAATGTTTAAGTGTTGTTAAAGTTAGGTTCTACTGTATAGTGTAAATATAACATGTGCCTTCTTCTTCATACTTCGGCTAATGCAGTATACACGCAATGAAGAAAGCTTCTTCAAAGGATTTCTGCATTGCGTGTTTCCCTCATTAGACGGACACCAAGTCGAAACAGAGATGTTTTATTGTGGTACAAATCGACCAGACTTAATTTGAAAATTGAATTTCCCATTGCAAGTTTCTGGGGCGTTTGAGTTAACTTTTATCTAACCCAGCTGAGCCTTGAACCTTGCATGAGCAGTTAATGAGGTTTTTAATGTTGATTTATATATATTATATTATTGTAAATGAAATAAAGAATAATGAATGTGTATACGCGTCATTTACCAACAGTTTACCTATGAAAAGTACACCTGTTGTATGCTTGCAGTGAAGACCCAGATATGAGGGCCCCTAGAGGAGTCCTCTGTTAAAAACCTGCACCGTTTATGGATACGATCACGCACATCAAAATTGCCTAACATATTTAACCCTGTCGACGAATGTAGTCGTTATTTACTAACATGGTACCCCTGAAAAGTACCCCTGTCGACGAATGTACATAGTCGTTTTTGACTAACATGGTTCCTTTGAAAAGGACACTTGTCGTATGCTTACAGTGAATACCTAGATCTGAGGACTCCTAGAAGAGTACTCCGATCAGGATCTGTAACGTTTATGGACACGATCACATATCGTAATTGTTTAATACACTCATCCCTATCGACGAATATACTCGTCGTTCATTAACAGTGTACCTATACAAAGTACACTTGTCGTATGCTAACAGTGAGTACCCTGATGTGAGGGCTCCTCGAGGAGTCTTCAGATCAGGATCTGCACCGTTTAGGGATACGATCACATATCATAATTGTTTAACAAATTCTACCCTAACGACGAGTATAGTCGATATTTATAGTAAAAGTGTACCTTTGAAAATACACTTGTCGTATGCTCACAGTGAATACCTAGATATAAAGGCGTCTTTCGGAGTCCTCTGATCAGGATTTGCACCGTCTATGGATACGTTTGAAACGTACACGTCCGATGACATTAAAGTGCAACTAAAACACGTTTTTTACAGTTTGTATAAGACAAAGGTTTGAAGATCAAAAAATCATGTACTAAATTTTTACGTAGCAGCATTTATTCAACCTGAGCAGCGACTTACTAACATATATAACCTGCAGAGTTACTTGCATTTCATTGTTGAACACGCATCTGCTTAAACGATATGAAGGGAACTATGGGGCTTATTAGTAGAACAAATGGTCATGCACAGGTTAATCGCCAATTATATTACCCCCAGATAATCAAGGCATTATTTCCTGTGGAGATTCTGTTACAAATGCAAGATTATACTTTCAACCTGGTTTAAGTGATCAACTTTTCTTCAATACTAGAAGTATACCATGGAGTAAAGGGTTTGAAGTATCTTTGGTATATTCCTTCCCGTTTGTTATGAAATTTCATTGATCTAGATATTTGCTATTTGTTAAATCGTCGTTTTGTTTGGGCTTTATATTGCCTCTACCTATTCAATATTCATGTATAGATAACAAATCTTGAATTCTCATAATGACACTTATGCATTATCATTTTCAGCTTAATCTTTAAAATTCTTTAAGTAAACAGAGTAGTCCCTGTGGAGAGCTCCTACAGGAACTGTCTTTTCAGGGTCCACTCTGTTTGCTAAGGTTTAAAAAAAATACTGATTTGTAATTTTGTTCCTTCGTGTTGTATATATGTTAATTTTGTTTGTGGACCATATTGAAAATTGGTTTGTTTACCAAATATGTAATCCACATGAAATAAAGTCGTTATTATTATTATTATACTATAAAAAAAGTCAAACAACTAGGTTAGACGTGTCACGGGGTCGCCGAGTCCATTTATAAGGGAGATCAACATTTCGGATATCCTCGTGGCATGTTTTAAAAGAAAAGTTTTAGTTATTTGTAAAAACAATAAACGAATTAGTTATCGGAAACATAGCGCAGTGGATCAGACGTAGGGCTAAAAGGAAGCATGGTCGGGAAACGTTTTATCAGGCGCGGGTTCGAGTCTTGCATCAACCTGATTTTTTTTTGCTAAAACAATATTAAGGATTCTATAATTATATTGCACTTAAGTAATGCGGAAAGCCCCCTGGAGAAAACAACTAAAACTTGTATTGAAATTTGTATTTTATCATCCCTTTGTTTTTGAAAATATGGCTAATATAGGACTCGAACTCAAAATAATGCACCCCTTCCCCAACATTGAAGACCATGTGCATAAATATTCAGTATAATTCAGTATGAACTAAGATAATGCTTAACTATTCATTCTAGATTAAAAAAATTGAGGTTGACGCGGGATTCGAACCCACACTGAACAAAACTATTATTATCACAATGCACTCTGGGTACCTACGCTTTACCTTCTGCGCTAAACTGCTGACAACAATTTCGCCTTCATTTGTTACTCATTTACTATACTCGACTGTTTAAAAATGGTCCGAGAACATGCGGAATGCTGCTATCCCTATAAAATGGACTCGGCTGACCTTTGACACGTCAGACCTAGTTGTTTGACTATAAGATCAAATTTGAGCTATGTGGGTGTCGTTCTTTGTCCATAGACTGCCACTGTATACGGTATCAGATTGCATTATATGCTGCCTGTTCCCATTGCATTATAGAGTATTGTCTGCAATGAAAAAATGTTTGTACTCGGAGGTTGGTTTGTTTTTTGGGGTTTTTGTTTTGGGGACCGCGATACCTTTTGTGTTGTTGCATACTTGATTTTGAATTCATATATTAGTATACTACCCACAAACAAGGTTTGAGGGGGTATACTCGAATCAGTTGTCGGTCGGTGGTCTGTCTGCACACTCTTGTAATGTGAACTCATCCTTAAATGTTAAAATTAGTTTCATCCTGCTTTACTTGATACTTGGCATTAATGTTAAGCAGGAAAAGAAGATGTGCAAGACACAAGTTTCAGGTCTCCTTGACCTCGGCCTTTACATTTGTGACCGGTCTGTTTGCAAAATCCTGTACGCGATACTCGTCATTCAGATTCATCCTGAATCACTTCATACTTGGCATAAATGTTAATCAAGTGATGTAGATATGCATGACGTTAATTTCAGGTCACTTTAACCTCTGGCCTTCAAATTGGCGACCAGTCTGTTAGCAGAATCTTGTACGGCTTACTTCTCCTTCATGTTTTGCCAACTAAAATGATCCACAAGGGAGCTTAATAATCCACAATAGTTACTAAGTGTTGAAAGAGTTAACTCTCAGAAAAGTTTAAGCAAATCAAACTCCTGATAACATAGGCATCTGTAGTAGGTGTGCAAACATCCTGTAAAACTAAGGCTGCAACTAGTATTAGGACAAACAGGCATGAACAAACAGTGAAGACCTGCTCGGAATGCTCCCTTGAAGGTAGTCTGATCAGGGTCTACATTGTTTGCCATTTAGTTTAAACCTTTTACATAAAGTATTGTGTGATAAAAGCAACTAGAACGGCTATCACTAAAGGTGATAAATACCCCCACTATACAGCACTCTGCAGACGTTTTCAATAATGCTTTACAATAAGGTCAAAGGTGTAAGCCAAGGTCAAAATGACTTAAAAATGGTATATGACACTCTACAACTCCTGAGTAACATTTATGCCAAGTATCAAGTTGAAAGTGAAGGAGTTCAAAGTAAAACTTTTGCATGCCAATTTTAAGACCAATTTCAAGGCCAAAGGTCAAGGTCACAGAGATATGAAATTTGTGTCTTGCACATCTACTACTCCTGAGTAACATTTATGCCAAGTATCAAGTGAATCAGGTTGAAAGTGAAGGAGGAGTACAAAGGGGGGGGGGGGGGGGGGGGGGGGGGGGGGGGAGAGACAAGCACACTCAACCAAGAGAACTTTGTAAAACTTTTAATACAATTATATTCTGTTGGTACACATCCAGCTTATTTTACAGAAGCTTAAAATCTGTACAAATTATTAATGATGTATTCCTCCATATCCTTCTATAATTTGTGTTTAGAAGCAATTCAAAGTAACATGAATTGATTTTAAAAATATACTGCAAAATGACAAACAATGCAAACCCGGATTAGAGAACTAATTCAGGAGCCCTCAGAGCTGGGTCTTCACTGTTTGCACAGGACATGTCCACTCTTCATGGGTATGCTAATTGTTAATGACAAGTATACTCATCACTAGGATTGAATGTTAATGCATGACAAAAATAAAGCATGAAGTTCAAAAGTAGCTTTCTGCAGTACTTTTTCTCTTGCATTAAGGAGCTACCTATCTTAACTCATTAATGCCTTGTGACATGCAATGTGTCATTTACAAACTGTGTACTAGTGTGAATAGTACAACTGTCCTATGCAAACAGTGTATAACCAGTCAGGGCTCCTAGAGGAGTCTTCTGATCAATGTCTGCATGTTTGTCATTGTCTTATTTCTTTACTAATATATTGTTACAAGTGCCACCCTAAATCGCTCACCTGGTACCGATGTTTACGGTCATGGTTACATCAAATTGGGAAAGTGGTTTTTGAAAAAGATTCATAAATAAAATCAATTACTATGGAACAAATTTACTTTACTTTTATAAATATTTGACACATTACCTTATAAAACTGCCTGTTTATGCCTTTACAGTTCTACATAACAAACTCCTATTTATGTTTTTACCCTGTCCTACTAAAGAGCCATATACGGTAAAACCTCTGTATCACGACCACAAATTGTGCAACTTATAACGTGTTTACCACAGGTGGCTGCTTAAAAAAGGAAACAGTAAAACAGAAAGCTGTTTTACTGTCACATTGGTTTAAGATGTGACCTGTATTTCAAGCAATCAATATTTTTATTTTAGTGGTCAAAATAGAGGCTTACTGTATACTGTATTTTATTTTTCCTATATCCTGACAGATGGTTTCAACAGGAATTTTGAAATTTAATTTCAAAACAAGTTTAGCTTCACCCATTATCCCATAAGTAGGCTTGAAATGTATTCCTCCAAAAAAAGAGTTCAACTTTATACAGTCATGAACATGTAAAGTAAGAAATAGTTTCCAGATACTAGCAAATTGTAGCTGACAGTAAAGCAGAATGCGCCTTTAGACACATTCTGTATTACTTTTAGACCAATATTCACCTACATGGTATTTCCAAAGCTAGATATAGGCTATGGGTAAATGGGTTAATAACCCTTGACACAAGAATCCAACATTTGGGATCCGGATCAGTCTGATCTGGATCCAAACTGCTTGCTAATATTACTGTTTCATGAAATGTCCATTTGCAAATATTCAATTTAGAAGGTCTGTTCTTCTGGATTACATACTGTAAAATCCCTCTAATATGACATTTTAATCAGTTGAAAGACAGGTGACAGTTTAAAGCATGGTGAAAGCAAAACAGAAACTCCTAAATAGAACTGTAAATAATCCTTTTTCTTAAATAGGGCATTTACCCCAGTAGTTTTAAGGTAATTGCTTTTTTCGGGGTTTTTTATTGAGTGAAAATATTTCTTTACCCCACTGATATTTAGTTAATTGCTTAAAAAGCAACTCATGATGATTTTCTGAACTCTTTCCATTATAGATTGTTTAAGTGTTTATGACAGTTTGAAAGAAAAGCAGAATTCTCTTTGGTAGCATTCTGCTTAACTTTCAATCTTCTTGAAGCAATCCCCAGCTTAATCTATGACGATTAAACTACTGCTTGGCACCTAGACACAGAACTGGATCTTCAGAATGTCTTTCAAAAGATGGTCAACAAGAGAACTACAAATTTTCTCACTATTTTTCACCAAGGAAGAGGTGTAGCTAAGAAATGTATTTATTTTCGCAGACCTCATTACATCATGAAAACCGAAAGCGGAAACAGAATTTGTTATGAAAGAGAGTTTACAATTATTCCAAGAAGAGCCAAAATAGATGGGAGCATGTGTGTCACCTGCCAGCAAGCATCAGTATAACATTCTCTTTCCATACAAGAAATTTCATTTAAAAATCTTCAGTAAAACAAGAAATTTCCATGAAAAGAAAATGTTGAAAAGGGGAATAACTCTCACATTATTGATACAAGTGTTATGACCCATGTGCAATACACTTCCACTTGCACTTGTAAAGCTCTTTCCATAAATGAAGTTATATCTTAAAAGCTTCAGTAGAACAGGAGTTATAAGGCGTGACACAAAAAGCTTGACAGACAGACAGATGGATGAACAGACAGACTCCAGAAAAGTGATCCCTAAATGCTAAATGTCACCTCTGCCTACAGCAGGTGACACAAAACAAGAGGGCCATGGCCCACAAGTCGCTCACCTGAGAACATTGTACCTAAGCTGACTGGGCAAGATGTTATTGTGATATATATAGCTATAAAAAGACTTTTAAAGGTGTTCCTATATAAGTCTATATAAAACAGATAAGCCCTGGGGCAGGGCCAAGTTTGATCAAGGGGTTATAATTTGAACAATCTTGGTAGAGGACCATAAGGCAAAGCTACATGTCAAATATTAATCGTCTAGGCCATACAGTTTCAGAGAAGATTTTTAAAAGTTTTCCCTTTCTTAGGAGATGTTGTTTGAAAATGTGGACGGACGACAGATGCAAGATGCCGGACGACGGACAAATTGCGGTCACAATAGCTCATCCTGAGCTTTGGCTCAGGTGAGCTAAAAAGGAGAAAAACAGACTGCCAATGTTCTTATATGCAGTGCGATAAGCTGCAACAGCAGTGATAATAGTAAGATTTTATACCAGTCTAACAATAATAAGAAGCAATAACGTGCACTGACCTTAGTGACCCATGACGTAATGCATACTGTCTGTTTACAGGAAGAAAAAGCCAAGTAATACTCAAAAGCTTATCAACAGCTCTGCTTCTAAAGGAGCTTTCAGTTTTACTTTAGCCTTGCTTTAAGCAACCATCTGCATCAAACACATAACAATGCACATAATTCTGTGGTGGTAATAGAGCAGTTTTACTGCAAATACTGCTCTCACAAGCATGAACCCAATATTTGATCAGGATCCATGTCGAAGACTCTCCTAAATTTTGGAAATTGTATTGACAGAAGGTGTGTCCTTCAGGCATAACAATGTAGATCCAAATCACCGATGGAATATGGTATCAGATCATTTTATAGCTGCAATTATGGCAGTGGCAGACTAATGCTAACTCAAATTAAATACAGTCAGAAAGATGTTCTTCTTTCCAGTTTTAACAAAAATAAACACTCCAGTACTGGAGCATAATGTTGTACTATCATATAACATTACAATGACATCTGTATTGAATATGTTAATGAATTTTCATGCGAGTAGTTTCTATAAGAACATGTGACAGGCATCCTAAGGCCGTTGTATGTAGGAATAGGTAAATGCATTGTTAGGTACATACAGTAAAACTTCTCTATTACAACCACAAACAAGATCTATGTCATTGACTAGTGCCCCGAGGTGAAATGTATTAATTTGGATGTAAAATAAAACCATACAGCAGGTATGGTAATAATGGTACTACTTGCTGTTGTTGTGATGAACAAGCTTTTTCTAAATTTAAACTAGAGTTATGGCCAATGTTGAATAAACTCTATTTGACCTCTAAATGACCTAGACCTTTGGCTGACTTGACCAAACTTGTACCGAGTTCAAGAACTTCTTGAGTTGAGTACACATGCCAAATATGAAGTCTGTATCACATGTAGTTCCGAAGTTATGGCCAATGGTAAATTCCTCCTATTTTACCTCTAAAGGACCTTGACCTTTATCGGACATTACACAAGTTGTACTAAGCTCAAGTGCTTCTGGAAGTGAGTATGCATACCAAATATAAAGTCTCTCTCTTATGTAGTTCAAAAGTTATGGCCATGGTTAAAGTTGTGGACAGACACGCAAACAAACAGACCAAAAACAATATGCCCTAGACTGGGCCATCCGGGGGCATAAAACATTGTGTTAATTATTAGGTGTTTACTACTGGTGACTGCTTAAACAAGGTGACCGTAAAACAGAAAGCTCTTTTGGAAGCTTTCTGTTGTACTGTCACCTTGTTTTAAGCTGTCACCTGTCTTTTATACAATTAATTAGCCTTCTTTTAGTGGTCGTAATAGAGAGGTTTTCCTATAGATGTGGAGGAAAGTCAAACTCTCCTCAGTCTAAGCATCTTTCCTTTATCCCTCATAATAGTGTGTAATCTCTCTATTCACAAAGCAAACACTCTGATCCCTCACATCCTTTGGCAGTGTCATAATACAACACTTTATCCCAGTCTCTCAAAGAGTTCTTCTATTTCCTTGGCAAGGTTTCAATCTTCTGGGTGTACCACCTGAAAAATCAGACCCTTGTTTCTCTCAACACCTGATAAATATGACACATTTTGCCCCCATCATCTCCTGGCCATAGTACAGCCACAGCTGATCCTGTACCTTGTCCACACAATAACGATCAAAGTCCAGCCTCTCATTCTTTGCTAAGGGATGGAAAAGTCTATGATAGTCGAATGCACCGAAACCAGCATTACATTTTGGACATTTACACTGGTATGTTTCATATCGAGTCTTTAGACACTCCGACCAGAACACATGGACACATTTGGATTTCTATTGACTCTACATGCGGGACAGGTCAATTGTTCCTGTGAATACAAAATAAATAAAATAAGTCCACATTTCCAATTAAATCATTCAATGCCTGTAGACCCATTACTCCATAAATATGTTTTTTACCCCTCGAAATTGTTTCTACAGCTTGAAAGTAGTCCCAACTTAGGATGTCCTGAAGATGAACATAGAAGGAATGTTCACTGTCTTAAAGATGGTAGCATTCTGCATTACTTCGGACCTGCTTTAAGTGGTCTCCTGCCTTCAGAACTAGAAACAGGCTATGGAGTAAAGGGTTATATCAACTTACCAACTGTGACAGTTACGTTTATGGTATGGATACATTATTTCAGGGCTCCTGATAAGGGGACTACTTAAAAAAAAGATTTGTTTATGTCAACACCAAATTCTGTGGTATGACTACAGTAGTACTTGATAGACTTGTCTCTTTGAGACAATTCTAATGAGAATTAAGGAAATTGAATTTGGTGCAGATCGAGGAGAAAAAATTGGAAATGGTTATTGTAATTCCTTTTCTTTAACCAATTGCTCCATAAATACACATTTACATTTACCTTATATTCTTGTATCTCGGCCATCGAGATGCCATCTGCAACTCCAGCAATTTCTATCTTTTAGTTCTCTCAAGCTTTAAGTTCAGTTCGGCAATTTCTTCCTGCAAATACAATTGATAACAATTTTATTTTATAACATTTTAAAGACAGAACTTGCAAACAAGAGGGCCAGAATGGCCCTTAATAGCTCACCTGATCGCGGAGGCATTAAGACTGGTCAAGTGATTTCAGTGAAGAATAATATGATTTTACTATGTAAAACGGTGACCCCACAGGGGCTGGGATATTTTTTCACCCAAAGGGCAAATCTTGAACAACATTCATTTAGGACCTGTAGATGATTCTATGTATCAAATATCTAAACTCCTGCCCTTGTGACTTTGGCTAGAAGATGTTTGAAGATTTCACTATATAACTCTATGTAAAATTTTGAACACATTCCCCCTCCCCCCCAAAAAATCTGGATAGAGGACCCAAGGGACAAAATTTGAACATTGTCATATATATTGTCATTAGAGGACCTATCGATGATGCGATGTGTTAAATATGTAAGTCCTGGCCCTTGTGGTTTTTGACAAGAAGATTTTTTTTTTTAAATTCCGATTTCTTTCACTTTGGTTGCTATAGCTTCCAGAGTTCTGCATTGTTTCAAATCCTTTGAACAACTTTGAAAGAGCTAGACCCAAGGAACATTCCTAGCATGTTTCTAGTATTGATGACAGGTGACAGCTTAAAGCAGGTTGAAGGTAAAGTAGTACTGTATGCACCTTAAGAAGCACCCTTGCTTTACTTACAATCTGCTTTAAGCTACCATTTGCTAGACAGACTGGATGTCCAGTTAAAGAGCCGTAGACTCCCTGCATCCCTAGATATGAACCATTTAAAGAATGTTGAAAGTAAAATAGGACGATCCCAAAAGAGCATTCTGCTTAACTTTCAGTCTGCTCTAAGTTAACGTTTGCTGGATGGACTGGATGTCAAGTTAAAGAGCCATATAATTGTTGAAAGTAAAGCAGATAGCTCAAATAACAGATCTCTGCTTTACTTTTAGATTGCTTTAACCCATTACCCCATATATATATACCTTGTTCAAAAATTAAATATACTTGATGAATAAGTTTGCAAATATAAGTGCAAAATGCATGTGTGATATATCATTTTAAATAGCAATAACTTATCTACAAGATGTATAATGCAGGGCAAGATCATATAACTCGATAAGTCACAACATGAATCTAAACAACCCCTACTCAAGGACACTGGACCTTTTTGTGTACTGTTGCAGCAATTTTCTGAAAAATGTTTGATACTATAACTATTATTGCAGCTTTATTATTTTAAATAAGTTTATGAAACTTTCTGTCAAAAATATAATACTACATGTTTTATGCAAACACTACACAATTAAATATGTTATATACAAAATATAGCTAATACTAAACACTTACTTGAAATATCATAAAAGAAATAATCTACTGTTATGCACAAACTCATTTTTGATATTAAACCAGGCTATAACTGAAGCCATTGATGTAGGATTTTATGCTTTAAAATCAAAATGTAGATATACTGATTTAGAAATTTTTCATAGCTTTCAAAAGCATGTCTACTTTTGTCAATAGCAAAAAGGAGAAATGTTTATTTTGAAAAATTGAGATTTTTGACCATTAAACCTTTCAATTGAAATGAAATTTAATTTATGTTAAAATTCAGGCATAAACTGATATATTCAAAAATAAGTTTTACAAATTTTACTTTTTAGGAAGTTCTTATATCATTATGTCTGAAAAATGCCATGTTCCAGTGTCCTCGAGGAGGGGTCATTTAGGTTCATGTTGTTACCTATCGATTTGAGTGATCTTATCATGCATTATACCATGGTGTAGGCATTGAAATCTCCTTTAAAATTATATATCGCACATTTAGCACTAAATGTATGCAAGTTATTGATCAAGTATCATTACTTTTTGATCCACCCTAATACAGTAATAAATATGCATCATAAGAAGTGGTTCATATTTCCTAGCAGAAATTTGCTTAAAACCATCTTCAGGCGCATTCTTCTTTACTTTCAACCTGCTTTAAGTAGTCACCTTTTTCAAAACTAGAAACATTGAGCTATTGGGTAATGGGTTAAGCAATTCCTCATCTTAAACACTGATAAAAATCTCAGAGAGAGAATGGCTTAGTGCTGAATTAAATGTACCTTCATTGGCAATCTTTGGGACATAAAACAACAGGGCTTGGATCCAGATAAGAGAGAGTAAAGCAATGTTTTCAACATTTTCTCCTTCATGTCTGGCACTTAACTCTATTGTGTGACTACTCATTATAATTGTCTCGGAGTGGCGATTCTAATAAGTAGTCACACCATAAGGTTTGGTGCAGACATAAAGATTTTAATTTTTGAAATACTCTCCCAGGCAATTGGAGCCTAAGCACTGTGTTTCATATCAATGGATGCCACAGTCCTTATATAAACATTAAACTACAGGCAAACCTCAATATCTCAAGCTCGCTTACAAGTAAAAAATACCTCTACTTTCAAAGTTAAAATGTGGTTCTGTCTGGTGACTGGCTATGTGGCATTTTAACTTTAAAATATCGGTATGTTTGACTAAAGCTAGATTTAAAGAATGAAATTCAACTGAAGCAATAATGGTTAGTTCGACGCCAGCAATCTAGAGATATGGAAGAATATGTAATACTAAAAAGCCTCTCTATTACGACCACTAAATAGAAGGCTAATTGATTGTATAAAAGACAGGTAACAGCTTAAAGCATGGTGACAGTAAATAGAAAGCTCTTATAGGAGCTTTCTGTTTTACTGCCACCTTGTTTTAAGCAGTCACCAGTCCTAACACATAATAACTTACATAATTAAGTGGTTGTAATAGACAGGTTTTATTGTACTATGCTGTGTAGACTTACTTTCAAGAGTTCTTTCTCTTGGTAAGTCTATTGTTATGCACTTTTCTCTCTTTCTTCTCAAGCTTCCTGACCACCAGTATCTGCCTCCACTTGTGCATATAGTGTGCCTACCTGCTCAGATAACATCTCCTCCTCACGCAACAATTTCTGGATCTGATTGGCTTGTATACACTGCAAACAAAATTCACAAAATAGGCACCAATTGGACATTAACTTATTACTCCATAGCCTTGGATTTTTTTTCTGAAGATAGGTGACCACTTAAAGCAGGTTGAAAGTAAAGCAAAATACCCCTTCAGGTACCATGATCTACTTTACTTTCAGCATGCTTTCATCTACCATATGCTAGGATAAGGAAATATTTCTTATGTTCTATATCCATGACTGTATAACTTGTATATACAGTAACACCTCTCTATTACGACCAAACGGACCAATACATCATGGTCATTGATAGGTTTCTTATGACAGGTGGCTGCTTAAAGCAAGGTTGCAGTAAAACAAAATACTCCTTTAGTCTTTTAAACAATCAATTACCATTCATTAAATTGTTGCAATATAGAGTAGTTACACTGTATTTTGTTTTCTCTACAGGAATAAATCTAAAGCACCAAAAGGGATATTTATGGAGTACTGAATTACTTTTAGCTGGTCAAACATATGTTAAGTGACCCCTCAAAGACAATAAAATGAGAGGCTTATAAGAATGTTTACGGTTAATACAGGAAAAATGTAATGCAGAAAGCTCCAAATCACTTGGCATCTTGTCTGGCTCCAATCTGTTTGTAATAGACTGTTTATATATTGACTCATTGAGCCCTAGCGAAGCATATATGCGTCCTTTACCAAATGTGTACCTGTGAAGAGTACACTTGTCCTATGCAAACAGTGAAGTCCCTGATCAGAGGGATCCTGCAGGAGCCCTCTGATCAAAGACTTCACTGCTTGTCATTTTGCAATTTCCTACAAAAAAAACCAACCCTAAAAAGTCTAAAGTAGACCAGCCTTTATTGCAAAGTGGAATTGTCCATTGAAAGTTTCAGGGGATAATGAGTTAAGTATATAAAGTGCAAACACATTAATTGCAGAACAATTTCATTATCTGCTAATAATCCTACACTGCAGCACTGTACACAAGTGCATTTCTTACAAAAGTTTATAGGCAAGCCACATATCAATACAATGAAGCTTCATTGCAGATAGTGACCTTGTCATTACCTGGCTAGAAGTTTCATTATGCTACATGGTATTCATGTTAAAGATGTATACACTGTGCTTAACTTTACTCACATCAGACATCAGTTTGAATTTGGCATCATCTTTCTCTCTGAGCAGCTGTAACAGCCTGGTATTCTGTTCCTGCATGTTCCCAATGATCTGTCCCATGGCATCCATCTCACTCAGTAACACATTCTCTTTCTGTAGTCAGGTAAAATTATAAGTACATGTACAGTCAAATTGTGTTATCTTCAGTTTGCCTTAATTTAACATTTCCTTAATAAGTTAATTCCAGAAATGAGTTTCATTATTTTGGCCTCGTTGAAGTTAAACATATCCTTATTTCAAAGTTAAAATGTGGCTTAGCCACGTTTAAATTTTAATTAGGATATGTTTGACTTAAACCAGATAGAGATATTGAAGTTTGACTTTAATTTACAGGAGTAGTGTCAAAAAAAGGATTACAGGATAAGGCCATGTAAGCTTTAAAGAAACAAAACAAAACAATGTCTCTGAAAACCAAACCAATTTTTCTGTCTCCAAACATATATTCTTCTGCTTACTGCTTAGGCCAAATGAAAAAATACCTGTGTTTCCGGTAACCTGACTGACCCTAATTTTTCC
This sequence comes from Gari tellinella, assembly GCA_922989275.2. Classification (NCBI taxonomy): domain Eukaryota; kingdom Metazoa; phylum Mollusca; class Bivalvia; order Cardiida; family Psammobiidae; genus Gari; species Gari tellinella. Next base: position 39,425,850 of record OV277864.1, on the reverse strand, counting down.
CTCTGACCCACACAGAGCCCAACACTCAACTGTGAAAGTCAATAGAGCCTTAAATCATTACCCTTAAATACACATGTTTATGCCTTTGATTTATTCCTCCATTAATGATTAACAGTTTAACACATTCACCCCTGAAACTTTTAATGGACAAATCCAATTTCCTATTCGGTTTAGTCTATTTATGACTTTATATGGTTATTTTCTGCTATATGTTGTGAAATTACAAACAGTGCAGACATTGTTCACAGGGCTCCTTTGGGAGTCCTCTGATCTCGGTCTACACTGTTTGCATAGGACACATGTACTCTTTACTCTTTTTTTTTAAACGGATGAGTATATTTGGCTCTAGGGTTGAATGTGTTAAAAATATAAGTTCCAATTCAAGGAATCCGAATGAGTACCATACAAAATATTTTCTATATCCTAGTAGATAATTTAGCTTAAAGCAGGCTAAAAGTAAAGCAGAATGCGCATTCTACTTTACTTTTAACCTGCTTTAAGTTATCACCTGTTATTAAAACTAGAATCATGCTATGGGGTAAAGGGTTAATGGTCATTATTTTGAAGACGGTTAACCAGTGTGTGAAGTTTCATAACATTTCTAAGCTAGAAGGAAGCTATGGTCAAAGTAAAAGATGTAATTTTCTATGCAGTGGCTATGTTTACGATGATCATTGTAACTTAAATTATTGGAGTTGTCACACAAAAAACCAAGACTGCGCGTTCAATAAACGCTTATGCCCCCGGTAGCATCCTTGACAATATACATGTATTGTGAATCTTTTCTAAGTTCAAATCAGGTCAAGGTCAAGGTCAAACTGAGCTTGGGTATTATTGGTGAGTTGGTAATGGTTGGACATGGATCTTCTTTTGAATCTACATGTAGATATAGATTTAACTGAAGTCAAAATAGTTATTTAAAAAATCTAAAGTCAAAATAGCTGTTTCAAAAACCTTAAGTCGATAGGTATCACTTGTGATAAAACGCAATTCAAAGTGTAAACCTGTGTTATGTTGATCAGTCGCCCCAATTTACTAGTAGATTTCTACATTGAAGAATAAACATCGAAGTATTAGTCTAAAGGAAATACTATATGGTGAAAACAGTTACTGGACTTTTTGCTACCCTGTTGCGTTCACGCCTCTCAGTTTGCTACCCAGGGTGTTTTTACCCTGGACGTTTCGCTACCCGTACATTTTTCCTACCCCCCATTTTTACCCGTACAATTTCCCTACCACCCATTTTTTATTACCGAACTAAAATATATTTTTTTGTTAATGACTTATTGTTGTTTATTTACCCTTAGTACTTTGAATTCAGCATAATATATGAACATTTAAAGTGATCAAATTAAAACGTTTATTAATCTGAAAGTTGCAGTTGAAAATGAAATTAGCAGTTGTCAATTTTGAAAGGCGCTTCTGAAATTTTAATTTTATGTCTGCATCCATCAGACGCTTCTTTTTGTGATACAGATCAGCTTTAGCAAAAATCCAATCAGTAAATCATTTTCTGCATTGAGAAGAGTAAATAAATAAAATTCTCTTTTATGGAGATTCCATTGGTTTTGTGTAGATATGTGGCGTCTGCACAAATATTTCGTCAAAATTACAATTATAACTGTCATGGTTAGTTTGGATCCAGATTAGCATATAAAAGTCTCTTCTATTTATGTCCATTAAATACATGGGGGTGTGTGGGTGGTAATTTTATTGGTTTTGATCCAGATTAAGGAATAAAAATGTCTGATGTGAACGTGTGGAGACTGCAAATATTTCGTCAAAATTGAAATAATTTCTGTCTGTTAGTTTTGATCCAGATTAATGAAAAACCTCTTAGTAAATAAATAACAATAAATCTTTCTTTAGTTTGTTGATGTCCGTTTCTGCCATCTATGGGCTAATTGGACGCCCCTAAGAGAGGGGAGCGGGTACAGAGAACCCAGGCGTGATGCCCTACTCTTATTATCGAAAGAGTTCTCTGGTCCTTTTAGATGCCCAGTGTAAAGCACTTATACATCGGATCTCGGTATATATTCTCATCCCAAGGATTTGGTCTGACAGGGGATCAAACTCACAACCCCTGACGTCGTAAGTGGGCGTTTTACCACTCGACTACGTCCGTTTTATTAGAATCAGGAACCTATATACATATACATTTCATATTAGTTCCTGTTAGAATAGAGATTTTTAACGATTTTGGGAACATATTATCACACTTGATTCCGGGTCGTTTCGGCCTTTTTAAGGGGTTGGTTTTTTCGGCCCATTTTATTTTTTCTATGTGATTTATTAAAGTTTCAGAAAAAATATGTTGTCCTAAAACGTTCTTAAACATTATCTGTCACTGTGATATGTATTCCCTAAAAATAATGATTTGCAAGTTGCTTTCGGGTGATAAAGTAAATATTATAGAATTTGTTCGCCCTGTCACGTCGGCCACTGATGTAAAGTGGTTCACCACAGTGTTTCCAGTTGGCACTTACGATGCGGTGTAATAGATAACATACAGATCAAATTATAATCAAATACAGTAAAGCCTCTCTATTACAACTTTTTAAAGAAGGCTAATTAATGGATTTATTTATACATGTATAAAATAGAATTTAGGGAATGTAATGTAGAGGTTTCACTGTTACTTAGATTTTTCTTAACAAGCCGTAGGCGATAATCCTAAAATTTGCAGTGTGGATCCTGAGCAGATAGCACGTTCTGTCTTGACTGATCTGGGTGCAAACTGCCAGACACTGCTATCGATATTGTTTTGTAATTTCCTTTCAAAGCACTTTTTAACAGAATGTAAGAAGAGGCAGTGCTCCGACATCTTTCGTTAGTCCTACCAGAGACCATGTAATTAGCTAATATAAATCATTGGTCCTACACAGTTGTTGGTTTTATTGCATTTGGATTTATAAATTTTATCATAAAATGCCAAATAGCGCAGACCCTGATATATCATGTTTATAAGCCCTCAGACCTGGGTCTACACTGTTTGTACAGAACACGTTTTCCAGTCACTACTAACGTACTGTTGAACCAATTTTCCCAGCATTCAATTAAGACAACTTCCATTTTCAACTTTATGACAATATACTCTTCGTATATAGACTTTAATACTACAAGAGATATATATACAACCACATATAACACAGAACTACACCAATATATTTACTAACTATTTCTTAAACTTACACTTGTATGCTGCTACAGATGCCTACCAATTCGATATACATCTTTTTTGTTAGTCAATTAATGAAGGTGTTAACACGCGGAGTCTGCCTCATATCCAACATACTTTGCCGACACGCAGCGCTTCAAGTGGTGGCACGTGGCAAATGATTAATTGCTTTAATGCCCCGCTGTTAACACACTCAACTCTATGGACCAGTACAATCGTAATTAACAAACAGTGTACATGTGAAGATTACGCTTGCCCTATGCAAACAGTGAAGAACCTGGCCAGAGTAGCTGAGGGCTCCTTCAGGAACTCCCTGATCCGGGTCTGCACTGTCATGGAGAAATCACTGTGATTTCTCCATGGCACTGTTTGTCATTTTGCAATTTATTGTTAAAATCAACACATAATAGTCAAATTGCCTAGACTTAATTGGATATGGAAATTGTCAATTAACAGTTTCATGATTTAAACTATTCTCAACTAATATATCTGAACACATTGCTTAGGTTGCAGGTTCGTGCCTTAATGTAAAACCAATGGTGGTTCAGGATAAGGGTGCTTTTAAAAGACATTACATCAATTCAGATTTATAACTATTATGTCTTTATCAGATCAGGGTCTACTCTGTTTTCACAATATGTTGATGATAGAACGATTAGGGTCTAATCTGTTTTTACAGTATGTTGATGAGGGAACGATCAGGGTCTACTCTGTTTTACTGTATGTTGATGAGGGAACGATCAGTTTCTATATACTCTGTTTATACAGTATGTTGATGAGGGCACGATCAGGGTCTACTCTGTTTTTTTACAATATGTTGATGAGGGAACGAGGTTGTGCTTCATAATTATGTTACTATACATTACTGAAATAATAGGCCGAAACGACTCACCAAATGGGCATAGGCCGAAACGACTCACCAAATGGGCTGAGGCGGAAACGACCAACCAAATTGCCCGAAACGACCCACCCCTAAAAACAGGTCGAAAAGACCTAGGCCGAAACGACTCAGGGCCGAAACGACTCGTTACCTCACACTTTTGGATTTTTTATCATTGTTTCCAAATTGGGTTCAATCAATGGGAATAACTAGGATGATCATCTAATCAATTAATGCAATCTAGGGTAGGATATACAGGGTGCAGTTACAAATCACGCTAAAAATGCCCCACCCACTCTTTTACCAGAGGTAGATCGATACTTTGCGTTAAATTGTGAGGCTATTAACCGGACAGTATACTGACAGTGTGTGTTTATTTTCCCAATCATAATGCCAAAGTGTGATTTTATAAGTCAAGTGTTAAAAACATGACGGTTGTTAATTTGTCATGTGTTTTCGAGACCGGCCGGAATTTCATTGAAGAAAACTCAATTTAAACGAACATTTTAAAATTCATCTTTACTCTACGTTACTTACGATATGTTTATCCCTGTTTCATTTACCAGGTGACCCAGGATCTCATCATAGGAGTAGTTCTGATAAAAATAATGACGGATAAGAGTCTCCATTCTCAGTGACGCAGTCTGCCAAACACATGCGTTATAACTTTATAGTTGTTTTATCCCTATCCCATCCAGTGGGAACAAAACGGACCCGGAACAAAAAGCTTCGACACCGCATTGAAAAAAGATGCGAGATCGATGTGTCCTGTTAGGTTCTCGCATCTTTTTTCGACGTTAGACCACGTGTCGCTGTTGGCTCTGAAAAAGATGCGAGATTGCAAGGGTTCATTCTCGCATCTTTTTTCGACGTTTTCTACCATAGATTACTATAGGATTGGTATACAAAATGTATCGAAAAAAGATGCGAGATTGCAAATTACATTCTCGCATCTTTTTTCGACGTTTTTTTAAAAGGCCGAAAAAAGATGCGAGAATGTACCGTTGCAATCTCGCATCTTTTTTCGACGTTTTGGACAATAGAATACTATAGGATTTGAGGTCCAAAAGTACCGAAAAAAGATGCGAGAATGCCTCGTTGCATTCTCGCATCTTTTTTCGGCGTTTTAATAAAATTGAAAATCAGAAAAAGTAGCGGTCCTAACAGGACACCGTAAAAAATTGACTTGAACAGATAGTCTAAACGGAGAGCAGGATTTGGATTTTCAAGTTATGTGAACTATTACATATTTTAATACAAATGCTGTATTTTATACGTTGTCAATCTAGACCAGTGTGTACCCCTTACAAGGTTCTGCTCTGTTAACTGTATACATTATTCGGTTTTTGGACGGATTTATGCTTGAAGCATGGTCGAGGTGGAACGGATAGCTCCTTTAGGAGCTTTCTTTTTAGGAGAGTTTTTTGCGAGCTTTCTTTTTAGCTTTCATCTTGCTTTAGCTTACAACTGTGCTTTTTGCATTATTTCTTATTATCATTGTCGAAAATATGTCGACCTAGTTAGTGCAGTACTAGTCGAAGCCTCTGGTCTAGATCAGGGGCGTAGCTAGACCAATTAGGAAGTGTACGCACTCCTATACTAGGGGGGTCCGGGGGCATGCTCCCCCGGGAAAATTTTATTCCTAGATGGTCTCAGGTGCGTTCTGAGGGCGTTTCCCGCATTTAAAACAGGTGATAAAATAACATAAATCTGTGCAAAAATTTTAATAAAAAAACCCAAAAACGACATTGACGACAAAATCATCAGGAACGTATATATAGATCTAATGTACGTTCCTGAAATCATGGATGTTAATTTAAAACCGACAATCAGTAACATTTAGATCTGCAACAGAACCATTTGCATTTACGATCCGTTTTGATAACATGATAAAGCAGGCCCGTAGGAAGCAAACTATGATTTGAGGGGGCACACGTCGACGTCAGGGGCTATTTCAATTGGCGAACGCACTCTTAAAGTTACTGGGAATGCGGAAGGCTCCTCCGAAAAAAAAATATTTGGGCCGTTCCACGACAAAACCGGTATTAGTGACACATTTTTCGAAAATTGAATTTTCTTATTTTCTGAAAGACCATTATTTAAACTGTCGGATTCAACTGTTCTTTCGGCGATAGGTCGATTTTTTTATAATTTTCTGGACGTTTGAACGCGGCGGGTGGTTTAATTTAATTCTTAAAAAAGAGATGACGTCAACGTCATGATTTGCGACGTTAACGCCTTCCTGGCATACTCTTGTGAACGTAATATCACGCCAGGTAAGTATTTCTTTATCCAATTAAGGAAAATGGACATTGAATACTGCTGACTTTTTCGAGTTTTCGAACAGTTTGGAACCAGATGAAACCCCAAGTATCTCCGCTCGTTGTCTAATCCAGTCCAAACTTTATCACGGATATTATTTGAAATGCTAGAGGAAACGATTGAAATTTGGTTTGTTTCTAGTGGCATTCAATTTGCTTGAATGGTAAATAAAAAACATTTCCCCCGTTCATGGTGACAGGTGTTGTATATAAAATTGAAATTTGGTTTGTTTCTCGTGGCTTTCAATTTGCTTGAATGGTAGATAAAAATAATTACTCCCGCTCATGGTGACAGGTGTTTAACTTCGTTTAAAACTAAAGGATCGAATTTTATTTTCTGTCTGACCATAAAAATATGAGCTGACTTATGGCAAGTTGAACAGCTGCTGCACTTAGAAACGGTTGAACGGTCTTGTTGAGATTTGCTTCCGTTCTTCGCAGGAGACCCAGAGTCTCGAGTAAATCTGGCAAGTCGCTGATCACGCAGTCTCGTACCAAACTGTTAACTTTGTATTTTGGCTTGTCTTCCCCGGTGTGCATGGATACAGCTCGGTGTTCTTCTCTGGTCAATTTGAAGTACTGATGCTTACAGTACTGTGAATGAAATTAGGAGCCCGGGTATCTGAAATATTCTTACTGGGCTGTTCAGATAATGTGATTCAGAAACAAACAAATAGTTGTATATTATACTTAAAAATAAAATCGTGTGGGAGCTCGAATTAAATATGTCAATAAGCCACATAAACAGCGCAGAACGTGGAATACCGACTCGCTCCACAGCGGGAATAGCTTAATGTACTTTAGACACTTCAAAACTACTAACCTGATTTGAAAATACATGACGTCAAACTTTGATCGATCGTATTGTGTATACGATGTCGCTAATACAGGTTTTGTCATGGAACGGCTCATTTCTAGATGGGCTTTCTAGATGGTGAGTTCTAAGGGCATTTCGAGCAATCAAAACGGGTTAAACAGAAAAATACCAACATCCTTTTTTAATCTACATGTATATGTAAAATTCGACTCCCAATAACATAATTTTACCCCCATCTGATTGGTTTAAACACTCTTACTCTAGAGGGGTCCGGGGGCATGCTCCCCCGGGAAATTTTTAATCCTAGGTGATCTCTGGTGCGTTCTGACGGCGTTTCCCGCATTCAAAGACTATGTAAAAAATTGACTCAGAATAACAAATTATTGATTCTAGGATAATGTTTTTTTTCTGACAGCTTGTCTTCCAGCCTTTGATCTCTACCCCCTACCCCCTACGATTTTTATTGCATTTTTGGACTTTTAAATTTTTCTATTTTTGAGGACAATGTGTACGCAGTTGCGTTTTTTGCGTACAGGTAGCTACGCGCCTGTAGATCACCAACTGTGGCTGCTTAAGGCGGGGTGAAGGTACAGCAGAGGGCTCCTTAGGGAACTTTCTGTTTAGTTTTCGCCACGCTTTAGGATGCCAACTGGGATTTCATGAATTATAATCTAATACCATTGATGAAATTGTGTAGTTTGAACGCTGTCGACCAAGGTCGTACAGATCTTTATATAAAAACGTTATAGTTTGCGATATGTTTCATTATGATACGATTATCGAAATTTGCTCAGTTCAAAGTTTTGTGGAAACTGTGAAATGTATTATTACGACCATCAAGATCGAAGGGCTTTAGACGCTATAGAGCTGGACAGATTGACTTCTATGAAAATGTCTGATCCAGATCCTCAATATAAACTAAAATTATTGTTATGGTATATTACAAGGTATTCGGTAGATCTTTACTTCGAAAGTTTCGATCTAGATCAGGTGACCCCTGTTCAAGCATCTTATATTGTTCCTCAATGTTGTATACGCACAATAATACATACTATTGGTGATATCTTTATTATTTTCCGATTTTCGGACCATACCGATTTAGTATGTATAACACAGCAGTTCACAATGGTTAATAGGTAAGCAAGGTGACATCTGGGGTGCGTTCATTAGCGCAAGCACCACGTGGCGTTTTGCGAAACTCTTGAGTTAGCGCTATTGAACGATATGTTCTGAGCGGGCGTATTGTTAGTTCGCCGAACGTGTAATTGACATGGCTCGCCGAGCGTTTGCTAGGCAAACAAAAATGGCGACCAAGTGAGTTTTTACCTCAGTTGAACTGTAATTGTTGTCTATTTCTGATAAAGAACGTAGAAATTGTTGATAAATCGGTATTCATAGTGGTATTTAGACGAAAGCCACTAAGTCTAGATGGTATTCCTGATAATGAAGGTGAAGAGGAACGTAAAAGCGCACTGAATTGGTAAAAAAATGAGGTGCACAAAAATTAGAGTGTAACCTATTAATCGGATAGGGTCGAAATGTTCTCTATATTGTAGATCAAGCAAAATAACATGTAAAATTAATTCCATTTACTTGATAGGTTTTCAATTTTTTATTTTAAAACTTTGATAGAATGTGGTTTTCTGAATCTGAATGGTAGAAAGACGTCACAGCGGTGACGAGACGGTATATGGACGATGTGAACCACCGCCGATGTGAACCTAGACGATGTGAACCGGGTTTTTGGACGATGTGAACCGATTTTTCAGGACGATGTGAACCACCCTATTGGACGATGTGAACCAATATTTTTTTTCAAAATAAAACGACACAAGTCTTCTTATTTTTCCTTGTATTAAACAATACTCCGTTCCCATCAAAACGGCCTAGATCCAAACCGGCCCAGGTCAAAACGGCTCAAATCATAATAGTATATTTATACAAGAGATTTTATATAAATATTGAAAATATTTTTTTAAATTTAAAAAAAACAAAACTAAAAGAAATACTCAGTCTAAAAATTACAGATTAGCTACCCATCAAATTTCTATGAAAGAGGTAACAATTTTCAACGGCAAAGTTGGTTTAGAAGGTCATTAAGATAGAAGAACGCATATTATTGGATGGAGTAAGTATATCTTTTGATTGGATGGGTAAATGTTTGAATGAAATTTGATTGGTAATTGTATCATGATCTCTAATTGGTTTTATCACAGATTAAATACCATGTACACTGTTTATTTGAGTGTCTTAAAACGTTACCACGGTGTTATTGTCTACCAAATATTGAAACTGATAAAGTGATTTTTTGCCGTTTTAATATAAATATTTGTGATATTCGAAAGTGATAAAGTGATTATTGTGCCGTTTTAATATAAGTATCTGTGATATAAGAAAGTGATAAAGTGACTATTGTGCCGTTGCACAAGGATGTGCGACTTGTGCATATCTTGTGGTAAGGAAATGAGGGAGCTGCAGCAGGCAATTGCCTGTGATTCATGTGACAGATGGCAACACATGACAGGTAGTCGCTAAAATAGGGTAATAACAGGTCAATGAATATTAAAAAGTATACATAGTTTCCAATTGTTACAAATAAATCTGATATTTCTCTTATAAATAAAAAATAAAATAAGCAGGTTCACATCGTCTTATTGGGTGGTTCACATCGTCTGCTAAATCGGTTCTCATCGGCGGTGGTTCACATCGGCGGTGGTCCACATCGTCCCTAATTCGACGAGACATTTCGCATCTAAAGTTTAGCTATAAACCGTTTCCTCCCTGGTTGTTTCGCCCCCAAACTAGACCCTGGTGTTTCGCCCCCAAGGCATTGTTTTTTCACCCTTCAATGTATAAAATTCTTCCAAAATAGACACAAAATAAACTAGGTTTTTCATCAGGATCCAATTCAAGTGACGATATTATATATGCATGGTGATATTTACTTGAAAATTATTAAGTCTACATAGTTTTCCCGTTGTTGAAGCTGAAGATAAAAGTAAAATCCTAATTAAATAGGTCGAGAGACCTAAAGTTCTACTAGATACAAGATGATTTATTTAAGGTTGGATACAATATAACTGTAAACAGTAGCTTTCGAGGCAGGAGGTTGGATCCGCAGCATGGTCATACCTAAGAGCACTATCAAAACTGTACTAGTAGCTCCCTTGTTTCACAATCACCATTTTAAGAGCTAGGAATGTGACTGTAAAGCCCGGAGGTCAGTATGCATGTTAATGGATACCTTCTTTGTCCCAATAAAAAACTCTACAGAGCTTATGATGATTGTTTAGCACAAACACAAGTATAAAATAAACAAGAGTAAAAAGGCTGTAGAAAAAAGGACTGTTAAAGAAAGGGTTTACATATGCGGTGGATGCAAGCTATGTATACAAACTATTTAGGTTGTTTTCATTTGTTTTGTTCTCCAGAACTAGGAGCTTTGGTTCATTAGACTCTGCAGTAACCGCATCGATAGCTCAGTGGTAGAGCGTCCACTTTCGAGGCGAGAGGTTGTGGGTTCGATCCCCCGCTGGGTCATACCAAAGACCATTATAAATACATTACTAGTAGCTCCCTTGCCTGACGCTCGGCATTGTAAGGGTAGTGCTAGGAAGGTGAATATAATGGCCAGGTAAGTATGCATGTTAATGGATACCTTGTTTGTCGCAATAAAAGCTCTACAGAGCTTATGTTAATTGTTTACCATATGCAACATTAAATAAACCTTACCTTTGTCTTTGCACTGTTTTCTCAGTATATTTACCAATCTAATATTGAGGTTAGTTCAATAGAAAAAACACAAAAACAACCAACAGAAGTGATATGTACATCACTGTAAGAGGCTGTTACATAAGCACAGAAAAAACCAAAAGGAGAGATACAGATAGAACTTGGCAAAGCGACCACCGAAAGAGACGCAGTGATCGTTAGCAATAGGTTGCCGTTTAATGCAGGCCAAACAACAGTGAAGAATACGCCTTAGTCGTCTGCATCACTTTTGCCCGGCATCAGGCTGCTATAACAGCTTCACACGGCTGAAATATCACCTTTCCTGTTCGCTTAGCACAGGTCGGACTGCATAAACTACAATAAATTAAAGGAACAAGCACAGTTCAATTAAAAACATAATTGACATTTCATGGTCTAACCTACACCAGTTACCACACAATTTAAAAGAACTCAATGATTGATTGTCAAAAACAGGCTGCCCCATACTGCAGGACAAAAGCAGTCTGGATGACTCCTATAGAACCCTCAGAACCCTCTCTGTCCCCAAGCTAGCTTCCACAAATCACAACACTGTAGACAAATCACATCTGTCTGGTTGAATAGTGCAGGTTTAAACACATACTTTATGGCATAGCAACTACATGTGTTACCGGGTCAAAAATACCCAGGTCAAAATGGCCCCAGATTCAAAACGGCCTAGTGTCAAAATGGCCCACCCTACAGTAAAATATACCCAAATGTATGCCATGTCATGAAGTAAGAAATTATGTAAAGGAGTATCTAGCATGGGTAGTCATGGGGCTCTTGTTTTGTAAAGATAAACCTATTTTGGCCTAAATATTTATGTAGTATGAGTCCATTTAATGCTTTTAAAATACACCTGTTACTTGTACTATTTTCACATTAAAAAAGGCAATTTTTCAGTAATAAAGCCTTTGGACCAACAGGTCTGCATTACTAATCTCTACTCCAATGTGTAATGATTACTCATGTTTGTGTTGGAAAAGTAATGGAGTCTTCTTGGGCATCAACTCTCCACACCTGAATACAAAGAGACTGTTATAACTGACCACTGACAGAAGATGCAGGGTGAAGTGGCCGATAAATGCAGAACAACAGTAACGCTCCTATATGAACCCTCTGCATTACTTTTGTCCTGCATTTAGCTGCAACCTCGTCTCCATTATTTCTCACGAATGGACAATTACTCGTCCATTCTCCCTAACGGAGTGTTACATGTGGCCTGATATGAAGAAACATTTACCAACATTTTCTTCTTTTTTCAGTTTCACAAATATGAAGGAGATAAATCTTCAACTGCCAAACACGGATGTCGTTAATATGATGGTTGACGAGCACACATTTAAATTGGCCACTGAGGATAGAGGTACATTTCTTATTGATTTTATTATGTAAGCCGATTTGCCACTGGCGGACACAAGCCCCTGCCTGTTTTGAGCGGGCGAACATGAGGCACCCGGTCAGTTTGCACGTGCAAAAGTTCCAGTAACCTTTCTTATTCAACAGTGCCTTAGCCAGCAGCACTTATGCTTGTGCCTTACATCAAATTGAAAATGTATAGCTCAGTGGTAGAGCGTCCGCTTGCAGTGCTGGAGGTTGCGGGTTCAATCCCTGGCCGGGTCAAACCAAAAAAATTAAAATTGGTAGTAATGGCTTCCCTCCTTGGCGCTAAGGATTTCGTGTAAGCTATACGACTGGTTCGTCTGTGTCAGGATAAAGTGACCGGCCGGGTACAGTCCCAATGGTGCACCTAAAAAGTGACCCTTTTCATAAGCATCAGAATTGTAGAAGTAATAAATAGAAATAAAAATGTAAAATCAAATATTGCCAGAAAGGCCACACAAATCAAAACCTAAGGGGGATTACCCTTAAAGACAGTTCATGACCAACTTTCGGTGATAACAATTAGTCACGCAATTACCTTTCTAAAAGCGTCTAATGTGAGGCCCGACTTTAGTTGGATTAGAAATAAACATTGGAAAACATCTAGAGTATGTGTAGGCATAACTTTGTCACGGAGGGAGGTCTGGGTTCGAATCCCAGCACAGGCTATATATTGACAAAAGCTTCCTTGAGATTGTTTTAAATGAAGTTTAACAGCCTTTGCAACATTATTGCCAAATAAATACAGAAGACAGCCACAGCAATGTCTCTTTGCCATGTACTGGTGCATCAGAAGACCCCCCCCCCCCCCCCCCCCTGGCCTTTGCACTTTTTTTTAAAGGTTTCCATTAGATCCCAACTACCCATACAGTCTACATGACATGTCGGTTGTGAGGTCGCGACTTGGTAGGATATCATTTAAGCAATTGTTGACTGCGAAAATACATATGTATAATCCTATGCCTCTATGATAAGCATAGTTTTCATAAAACCGCGGCTCTTATGTTTGTATATAATCAGTGGCGGCTATCTGGACAGAGCCTAGGTTGTATTTCTGCTACAGGGTGTGGGTTTACAGTTTCGCAAAGCTGCAATCTACTTGTTCAAATAAAAGAATGGATGCTTCCATCTATGTCTGGTGCGACAGAAGAACAGTCGCACACCATACACCTATTCAACTCTCTTGATGTTTAATGCATGCAACTGAAGACCCACTGATTGTGTATATAATGCACGTGACAGCTTAGAGAGCAGGATGAAAGCTGTCAAAACAGAAACACTTCTATAAATTTTGATCTGAATGTGTATATAGGACATATTCTGCAAGAAATCCTGATTAAATCCTACAAAAATGTTTGAAAATCTGCAAATAAAGCAGTGTTTGATACAGGTTATAGCTAAATACAGGACAAAAGTAAAGCAGATGGCCAAAATGTCTTTTCACTGAAGTGTTTCATTTAATTCCAAACCCAAAAGGTGTATGTGGGACAAATTCTGCAAGGAGAACTATTAAATGCATTGAAAATGTTTGAAATTTCTGCAATAAACAGTCAATATGTGTTAGGCGACTACCGAAAACTGTACACATAGCAGTCTTTGATACAGGCTATAGTTTATTACAGGATTAAAGGTGAAGCAGATGGCCCATTTGTCTTTTCATTGAAGTATTTGATTTATTTCCACAGTCAGAAACTGTATATAAGACATATACAAGAAAAAACATTGACAGGCCATGAAATGTTTCAAAATGCTGCATTAAACAGCCAATTCTGTGTTAACCGGTCACTCAGAAGTGTATTAACCCATTACCCCATAGCCTGTTTCTAGTATTGAAGATAGGTGACCACTTAAAGCAGGTTGAATGTTAAGCAGAATGAGCCTTCAGGCGCATTCTGCTTTACTTTCAGTCTGCGTTAAGCTATCATCTGCTAGGATACAAAAAATATTTCTTTTGTTACATGTTCATGACTGTATGAATTTGAATTCTTTTCTTCAGTTGAAGAATAAATTGAATGCGTTAAAAGGTGTATTTATGGGGTAATGGGTTAAGTAGCAGTATTTTATAGGTACAGGTTATGGCTTAATTAGTAGAATAATACAGGACAAAGGTGAAGCAGCTGGCCAAAAGGTATATTTAATTATTTATTATTGAAGTATTTGAATAAAGGTTGTGCTTTACTCCATCAATACGCCTATTTACACATTTACTTTGTTCCTCCACTGGAGAAAATAGTTACATTTATACAATTATATTATATTATGTGCAATATTTCCTATATCATAGCAGATGGAAGTTGAAAGCAGTTGACAATTCAGTATGATGTGACAATTTTTAAATAGTTGACAATTTCAACACAGTGTTTAGACCAAGATCTATAACCAGGAAGTGTACTTTTGGACATATCTTCAAAAAAAAGCAAAAAAAGCAAAGTGAAAAATGGTGAAAAACAGTGAAAAAAAGTGTGAAAAATCAGTATAATGTGACATTTTGGAAATACTTGACAATTTCAACACTTCCTGAGAGCCTGCCTGCACTTCTTCTAAAGCTACCTGGCCTTAAATTTGTTTTATTGCAATAATAAAATGAATTCAATGCCAGAAGGTCCAAAGTCCTTACAAAAAGCTGATGGGAAGAAGTATGGTGTAAACTTTGTGCCATTAAATTTTTCAAAATAAGTCTTTCTCAAGGTTGCTAATGTCTCCCCTAACGCCAGTGTAGTTTAATTTGTTAGAACGTCCTCTATAATAGAGGGAGGTCTGGGTTCGAATCCCAGCGCTGGCTATATATACAAAAATGTTGACAAAAGCTTCCTTGAGATTGTTTTTAATGAAATTTAACAGCCATATGCACAGAAAATTCTCCAATATATCTGAAATATCCACGAGTGTGTGTGAAATAAGAAATGAAAACATGACTTTTATTGTGTTGTTATATTCCTATTAATCCATTCAGTTCTATCCACCTTTTCCTGACATTTGCAGTACAACTGCTTTTTAGTGCAAATACAGGGCCAAAAAGCAAATAAAATGCTAAAAAAGTGTGAATAAAATAGCAAATCGGACAGGCTAATATTTAAATCAGTATAAAAAAATATCCAAATATTAAACTGTGTTGGCACGATAATTAAAGAGGCCATGCACTTGCTGTCTCAACTATGTCTCCACTGTTTTTCAATTAAAATTATAATAGATTAAATGACTTTGACTTCCCCCCCTGTAACTTCAAATGGACAATTCCAATTTCCAATTTAGCCTAGCACACCATATACTAGTTAGGGTTTGTTTTGTCAATATATTCAAATATGAGACAGTGGAGACCCTGGCCAGAGGACTCCTTTTAGTCCTTTTGGAGCCCTCTGATTTGAGTCTTCTCTGTTTGCATAGGACAAGTGTACTCTTCACAGATACATTATTTGCAGAGAACGCCTAAATGCCTGCCTATTGTTTATATAGAGAGTGTTATTTTCTTTCTAATTGTTTTTAATTGTTCATATTGATCGTGTTATTGTTGTTTTAAAATTATGTGATTTGTATGAAATGCTTCTTTGAGGGCCTCGCGGTAGATTAGTCTCCTGACTAAGTGAGTTACCCTCGTAAAATAAAGTCATTCATTCATTCACACAGTTTGGATCCTGATCAGACGTCGCGTAACGCGGCCTCTGTTCGGGATCCAAACTGTCGGTAAACGCGACTTTAGGCGCCATTGGGAGTGAAACATGTTAAAGCATGGTGAAATTCAAGAAAAAGTCTCCAATTAGAAGGTTTTCTTCTTATTATCAGCCTGCTCTAAAATAATAACACTGAAATAAGCAAATAACTTAAAACTTCAAATAATAAAAGCTAGTCAATTACTGAAATAAACAAATGCTTAGCAAATGTCAGCTTAACCCTTTACCCAATAAGGCACATTCTGTTTACTTTCAGCCTGCTTTAAACTACCATCTGCTAGATTATATAAAATATTTGTTATTGTAACTGTTCAGGAGGGTATAAACTGGAACTGTTTTCTTCAGCGGAGTAATATATAAAATACGCTAAAAGTCGCTTCTATGTGGGAAAGGGTTAAAGCACTCTGACAGTAAATTCAGAGAGAAGTAATTGAAATCAACTTAGTTCTTAATACATGTAGTACAAAAAACAGAAATAATACTAAACCTTCCATCTCTGCAGTTAAAAGGTAACTGTACAGTAGAACAATGTGTTTAGACAAATACTACAAAGTACATTACCCTCTCTACAACAACACCCATGGACTGGGAGACTAAGGCTGTGTGAGTTGTTGGGAAGGAGTTGTTTTGGGAGGGGAAATTTACACTGGGATTACCTTTACAAACAGCTTGAATCCACATCAGATGCGGCGTAATGCCACGTCTGATCTTGATTCAAGTTGTGTGTCTCTCGTCATTATATATACTCAATTCCAAAAGAAACTGTGCACTTTGTTTTCTGTAATTATTAATTGACCATAAACCTGAAAGCCTACGTATTTGGTACCAACGTTTAGATCAGATCACGAACAATATGGCAGTTATTTCAGACTTTCAAATGCGGTCGTTTAATGTCGACTTATTTAAACAAGAAAAAACGAAGTGTTAATATCAAAGTTGCAAAGTAACTCTGAGATTCAGACTGTGTTCATTAGGGAATTTTATGTAGGTTAAGTTGTAATCTCATGATAATTTTTGTCAGTATCGTATGAGTCCATATTTGCTTATGATGCAAGTGGAAATAGGAAATCGTGTAGACCTTACGAGACGTCTAATATCGACGTCGGGAATGAAACGTTGTCCTATCCCTAAGTTAGAGCATTTTCAAAGTCCATATGATCTTTTCTCCTAAAACCCCGCGTGCGAGCCTGATGGTGCCTAAGAATATTATAAGACCTATCAGAAGTGAAATACAAGTCCACTTCTGTCACCACAAGCGGAAATGACGTCATACACGCTGCAAACGAGCAAACATGGCGTCATGTCAAGATCCGTCCCATAAAGGGTCCCCTAACCCGGATGGGTGCAGGAGCCAACACAATACGTTCTGCCTGCTGATACCGTACTGTTTTGCAGAACTAGACGCTTTTTGAAAACGACGCCGAAGTAACGTCAACGTTATACATTCGTTTGTTGACATGCTGTTCTAGGTGTCTGTGTACTATCTGCGTCGATCTGCAGCTCCACTTGTTTGTTGAAAACGTTTGCGCAACCGAATGATTATGTTTCTTTGATATCCTAACGTCCTACTCCCGTTAGTGACGTTGTCGTTATGAACAAGCTTCGTAAAGACCCTAATTTGCTAATTTTCATTCAATTTCAGCAAGTTCGTTGTGAACCGACGTGAAGTTAAATGTGTTTTTATCTTTGTATTAGGCATATAAATTACACTCATGTATGTTTTCGGTGGCAAGTGCATTTTTCTTGAGCTGCACGTGCAAATCATGCAAAATAATTCCTTTCCAGATAAACTTAAAACCTCTACATATCAAATTATTTATTTTGTTATCGATGGATAGCAATTATACTTGAGATATAGTGTGGGAAAATTCAAATCAATACGTCTTCTGCATATTAAACTATTTGAAAAAAGTGCACAGTTTCTTTTGGAATTGAGTATATTTATTCTGTCAAAATGTCGATTAATATGTTACTTTGAGCGAAACCAACCGACGACAATTTTAAACAGACGATATTGCAGCAATGAAAGCTTAAGACATACTTGTCTTGTTTGGGAAACAGTGGTAAGCATTGTTTTAAATAGGGAATCGTTGCTCAGCGGGCCGTTGTAGGGAGGGAGCACTGTAAAAATCCAAATTTTAGATTGAGAAAACTTCGCAGATGCAGAAAGATCCTAAATCTTTCTGCATGTTTATGCTACATTCACTCAGCTGCCAGATGCCATTATAAAGCAACCAGTGTATCTTGTAATTGACGCTTAATATGAAGTGGACCTGGCTGTACCTTTTCAGCATTCGCTTTTAACCCTTTCACTGCTGTGATGTCGTTTGCTTTAAAATAATTGTCGTCTGCTTGAATTTCTCAAAAATGAAGTCAAGCGTGAATTTTTACCTTTAAAAATTGACACGAATTGCCAACAGTTTGGAAAATGATCAGATGCTATAATGCAGTGTCTTCTCTGAGCTAGAATTGTTTTCTATTGAAAAACAACAACAACAATGTATCACTATAACTCTGGTAACACCGTGTTCTGAGCGATATAGAGCCAATGTCGCCCTTGTTTAGATATACATTAAATTTTTTATTACCAAACAAAAACGAGTGCAGGCCTCCTGAAGGACCGTTTGATTTGGATCTACACTCTAAGCTTAGGACAAGTGTACTCCCCACGGGTAGAATTGTAAATGCAATTTATTAATTGGGTTCCCTACAAAGTTGCTGATGGGGTATATATTCAGTTAATTGCCGATTTGTTTAAAATGATTTTACCTTTTCATTTTTAATAACGTAACCCAATATTTACTAGACCCCGAATATCTTACATGTACCGGTAGATCTATATGAAAAACTACTCATATTTTACTTTCAGTATGATATGGTGTAATTTTTTGATTTTTTTTAACACCACCCTGTATCAAACATGTTGTGTTTAGTGATTAGGGGCTACACTGATCTTTCATTTTAGTTAAAAATATCTGGATAACAACACAACAAGGAAAGTTGATCTTTATTTTTTGTATATTACTGGTAGATCTACCTGTAATATAACTTAAAGTGCGAAATACAATCGCTATATATTTGCTTTCTAGGCGGATTCACCATTCAGGTTACTATAGATCTATTTCATTCGGCGATTGTTCATAGGGCGAATACACTAGCACCCCTTGAAATGGGTAAATCTCCTTCACAGAGAGTAGACAAAACGTTTTGTGGCGAACTTAGCGTTCATTAGTAGCTGTCACCGAGCAAAACGCCACCGGCAAGAGGTTCGCCCTAATGAACGCAGGGCTGATATGATCGTACGTCGTCGTACTTGAAATAAGCATGATACTCGTGCAGTGTGAGACCACAGCGTTATTGCTTCCCAGTAGATGCGTTAACGCTGAAACTACTATACTATAACAAACAGATTCGAGCCAGGTCAGACGCCGGGTAATCCGACGTCTGACCAGACTGACCATCTGTTTGCAACTCAAATTAAATACTAGAAGATAAAATTATAAAAAAAATAAACCCTCCTTCTTTCTACAGTTTAGTGTGATGAGGTAGCGCTTGAACTGGAAAATATAAAGTCAATTTTATTGTACATTACGTGCAATAAAATACAGCTATCCCTACCTCTTGCTGGCAGTTATGGCAGTTCATTTTAAGAATATTCCAATCTAAGGGTAGATCGGTCAGGTAAGAGGAAAATTACAAAATGCGTTGGTTGAATACATTGGAACCTATCTATATAGGTCACTATATGAAGTTATATTATTACAGCGAAGTTTTTGGGACAGGTGACTGCTTGAAGTAGATTGGAGCTTTTTCTTTAGCCTTTGTCTTGCTCTAAGCTGCCGCCTGTCATTTGGAGAAACGACGTAATATCCTCTCTCATAACATTTGATATGCTACGAACGCATCATCGATAGACTATGCAGACCGTTTGGATCCGGGTGGGACGCCGAGTATCTCGAGGTCCGATCTGAGATTCAAACTGTTTGACAAACTGACCGTATAGACGAACTACATGATTAATCCATTTTGCAGAACAGCTGTAGACAAGAGGGGTTTTCATACGGGATTTAAGTTACAGAAAAGTTGATAAACATTATCACGCTTAATTTCTGGTTTACTTATGCATGTATATATATATATATATGTATATATATCTCAGGTAGCAACTACTCTGTGTTTTGGCTGGCGGAAACTATTGTCTGGATGTAAGGTTGCTAAGATACGGGTGGTACGCCGAGTGAGGGAACTCGGCGTCTCATCTGTACCAAAGCTATCAACATATTTAGTATTAAGGTCGTGCCGAGTGTTAACTAATTTATGCATTGTTATTGATTGGCTACACCGTAGCACGACTGTAGAATGCGGCAAGCTATACCACCAAACACGTTGTCACCGCACCTAGAATTATTTGTCTGTGAAGAGTGCACTTGTCCTATGCAAATAGTGTGGACCATGATCAGGGGACTCCTACACCAGGAACCTTCTTATCAGGATCGTACTTTTTGGTCATGTCGACATTTATTGTCAAATCAACTACAAGTATGTAAAAATGGACTTAACTTACTTGGAAAATGTCTAGTTGAAGCCTCAAAGGTGGAAAATCAACAATTATTTGTCTACTACTTATTCAATGTCGTGGCTTGACACCAATGTTCATGGTCAGACCAGCAATGCATAGATTACTACACTCTATGCATTGCTCGTTTGGCCAAAAACAAAGTGTTTATGTGACAAAACATGTACCTTCTTTTTTTTACGTTACTTTTCACTTGTTTTCTTGAAAAGTTAAAACCTAGGTGTACAGTGAAATCTGTACTAAGCGACCGATATTAAAAACAGGAACTTGGTGATAACAATCAGGAGATGGGTTTAGAGATAACGCACAGAGCTCAAGTAGGAGTTCTGTGAGTTACCTTCAACCCACTACACGGTCCACAATTCTGAAGATAAGATTTAACCTTCCCCTCCAGGAATATTCAATTATAATAAGTACTTAATTAGTTGAATATCCTGTGAAGTAGAACTACAGGCTATAAGAACATTTAAGGTAACAGCAAAAAGTGAAGTTTGATCTATAAGACTATATCAGCAAACTTTGGTAGACCTTGATGAGACAGCTCCAAGTGGAGCTGCCTCATCCGGGTCTATTATGTTAGTAACGGAGCAAAAAAGCGAGCAAAAGCTGTATATAGGAGGGAACAAGGACGCTTAAGACAGATTTGACTGTACACCAAATGATTTAAATGTACATATTTACACGGTGGTGTTTTTTGTTGTTGTTATTATTGTATTTAACCAGTTCTACAGCAGCCATATTACTTCATGCAACTATACTTACAATTCTACATTTAATGTGAGAATACCCAGTTTATCATCAAAACATGATAAACCTTTACAACACGCTCACTGTCTCTCATCATTCTTACTTTTTTCTTTTGAATCTTCTATTTATTCCAGAAATGGGTAGATACAATTTGAACATAATTGTGATTATAGCATATTATGGCGACTGAAATATGTTCATATAATGTCAGAGGTTTAGGGAACAAACGTAAACGAGAACACATTTTCCAGTGGCTAAAAACTCAATCATGTTCAATATGTCTTCTGCAAGAAAGCCATTCAACACCACAAGTAACTTCAGACTGGACAAATCTTTGGGGAGGGGAATGTTTTTTTTAGCGGGAATAGTTCAAACAGCGAAGGTGTTGCAATTTTAATAAATCCAAAATGCCCTTATAAAATAAACAAATATCAGGACTTAATACAAGGCAGACTCCAAAATGATA
Organism: Gari tellinella; assembly: GCA_922989275.2. Taxonomy (NCBI): domain Eukaryota; kingdom Metazoa; phylum Mollusca; class Bivalvia; order Cardiida; family Psammobiidae; genus Gari; species Gari tellinella. The sequence continues at coordinate 39,404,061 of OV277864.1, read as the reverse complement.
GATGTCGAATTACACGGAAAACAGCTAACAATTATTAATATATACGGCCCCAATAAAGATGACATAAACGTTATAAAAAACTAGAACAATTCTTAGAAATAACGAACAAAACAATTTTTTAATAGGAGGTGACTTCAATACTGGTTTGAATATCTCTGAAGACAAACAGAATGGTGCAAATGATACACACAAACACTCCCGTAAAACATTACATAATATTATAAACACTTTTAACTTAATTGATATTTGGAGAACTCAGCATCCAAACAAAGCTTAATTTACATGGCATTCAAACACAAAACCACCTATTTTCTGCAGATTAGACTACTTTCTAATTTCAGATAACTTACACACTTATGTAACTAAGACTGATATTAAATCAAGTTACAAGTCGGACCACTCTTTAATTACAATAAACATTAGATTGAATGAAACACCTAAAGGACCTGGAGTCTTCAAATTAAACAATTCATTATTACTGGACACTGATTATCAGAAAACAATTCGAAATTCGATAAAAACTATTACTGATTTGAATAAAGAATGCAATCCAAACACATTGTGGGAAATAATAAAAGGTAGTATAAGAAACGAAAGCATACAATTTTCTACACTAAAGAAAAAAAAGACAAACTGAAAGGGAAAACCAAATTCACAAAACGATCGAACACTTAGAGAGTAAACTAGTTTCTTCTTTAGACATAAATGATAAACAGCGAGCATCAGATGAACTTTTAGAAGCTAAACAAGAATTAAACACTATCATAGACCATAAAATACAAGGAATAATAATTAGAGCAAAGGCAGAATCAGTCGAATTTAATGAAAAAACTCAAAATATTTCTCAAGTTTAGAAAAGAAAAATGACGAAAAACAACTAATTAGTCAATTAAACGTAAATGGAAAAATCATTAACGAACAAGACAAAAAAAGAAAAGAACAGAAGCAATACTACCAGAATCTTTATATAGAAAGACATTGTCAAAATTCAACACAGCATTTTTTTCATGAAAATATAAAAAAAACTCAATCAAGAAGACAAACAGAAGTGTAATGGTAATTTGACTGAATACGAATGTAAACAAGCATTGTTTTATATGAAAAATGGAAAAAGCCCAGGTTCAGATGGCATAACAACAGAATTTTATAAAATATTTTGGAATACCTTCTTCACTCTTTAAATTACTCCTATGTAAACGGTCAATTAACAGAACTTCAAACTCAAAGTTTAATCACACTTCTTCCGAAACCAAGAAAGGATTCAGTATTTTTAGAAAACTGGCGCCCATAAGTCTTTTAAACACAGATTACAAAATAGCAACAAAAGCAATTGCAAATAGATTAAAAACAGTTCTCGATTCGATAATAGGCTCAGATCAAACAGGTTTTGTTAAGGGTAGATATATAGGAGAAAATATAAGAATTCTTTGAGAAACACTTGAATATGTCGATGAACATAATTTACCCTCTATCTTCTTTTTTGCAGATTTCGAAAAAGCATTTGACAGCTTGAACCACACATATATGTTTCAAGTTTTAAAACATTTAAATTTTGGTGATTCATTCATAAGTTGGGTAAAATTATTTTACAATAATGCAAAAAGCAGTGTAATAAGCAATGGGTTCCTTACTGAGTTCTTCGATATTAAAAGAGGGGTTAGACAGGGCTGTCCTTTATCACCTTACCTATTTTTAACATGCTTAGAACTTCTTTCTTACAGTATATCAAATAACAATGATATTAAGGGTATTAATATGTGTGGTCTAGAATTTAAGCAAACATTGTATGCAGATGATGGTACCTTTATGACCGATGGATCGAGAAAGTCAGTTGAAACACTAATAGAAACACTTGACAATTTTGCACTTATATCTGGTCTAAAACTTATTAGAAAGAAATGTAATGCTCTTCGAGCTGGAGTTCTTAAAAAAAGCCACATAAAATATTTAGAAAACAAGAACTTTAATTGGAATTCGGAAAACGCAAGTACACTCGGAATAATATTTAGTTCAAACACAAAAAATACTATCTCAAAAAATATCGATGCAAAACTTTCAAATTTCGTAAATTGTCTAAAAAGCTGGGAACACAGAAAATTAACCTTAATGGGCAAAAATAATGTAATTAAAACCTTTGCACTCCCAAAATTAATTTATCCATTAACAGTATTATCAAACCCATCATCGAAAACTATAACTTTTATTAAAAGCAAACTTTTTGAATTTCTTTGGGACAAAAAAACAGACAAAATAAAGAGAGAAACGATCATCAAAACATACGAACACAGGGGGTTAAAAATGATTGATATTGACACGTTTATATTGTCTCTGAAAGCAAGCTGGATAAGTAGAATATTTGATAAAAACAATAGAGGTAAATGGAAACATATATATATTAACAAGCTGAACAAATATGGAGGGCAATTAATTTTAGAAAGTAACCTAGGAAATACTGATATTAATAAATTTTTCAAAGATAATACCTTTCTTCAACATGTACTTTCATCATGGAATAATTTTCAAAAACTCAAACCCCCCGATCAAGTCTCAAACGAAATTATATGGAACAACAAAAATATAAAAGTCAATTCAAATACTGTATTTTACAAAACATGGTACGACAGAGGCATTAAATACTTTAACCAATTATACGATTTTCGAAGCAAAACTTTCTTTACATTTAACGCACTAAAAACTTATATGACATTCCTGAAAATGATTATTTAAAATATAATCAACTGGTATCGTGTATACCTAAAGCATGGAAAGATGCAATCAAACATGATACCATGTCCTTAGGCAACGCAGATTATCTCTTTAGTCAATATCTTAACACCAAAAAACCAGTAAAATTTCTATATAACTATAGCCAGAAAATAAGACCAAGAAATGAAATAACCGCACAACAAAAATGGCAAAATATCACCAAAGAAGAAAATCTTGATTGGCAAAACATATATCTAATAGGTATTAAAAGCACAATAGATGTTAAGCTAAGAAACTTTCAATATAAATACCTTATGAGGATCATACGTACAAATAATATTTTAATCAAATTTAATTTGGTATCTACAAATGTATGTGAGTTTTGTAGTATGCACATCGAAACGCCAGAACATTTATTTTGGGAATGCTACCACACCCAGACTTTTTGGACAGATTTAAACACCTATTTAATATCAAAACATATTAACATAGAATTATCTTGCAAAGCAATTTCATTCGGAATTTTAATAAAAGGACCATATTTCGACAAAATCAACTTTATAATTATATATGCAAAATACTTCATCTACAGATGCAAACTTTTTAAAAGGAAACCTAATATATTACATTTTAAACAAAATCTTCAAAACGCTATTAGTATTGAAAAACATATTGCTCTAAACCAAGACAAATTAGAACAATATGAATTAAAATGGAGACATTTTTATTAGCTTATACAAGTATCCGAAATGCTTAACTAAACATGTTTTTTTTTCTTCTTAATGTATCACTGACAAAATATCCAATTTCTTTTCTTTTCTTTCTTTTTACTCACCTATTCTTTTTACTTTTTTCTATTATTTTCATAATCACCACCATTTTCTCATCTATACCCTCCAAAAAACTATGACCGTCAGAATATGTCGATACTTTTTAATCGACAATTTCTTCAAATGCAATTTTCATGTTTATTGATCGTTATTCGGTAATATATTGTTATCATAAAACTGATTCATGTAGATGCCGTGTCTTGACGATATATTGCATGTTCTGTATAACTGATGTATAGCATGATTAATGTATTTGTTATGCATGGTATTTTTGACGGAAATAAAATTAATTACAAAAAAAATAATATTGAGCAAAACAGCAGACGACAACTTTTAGCAGGCGATATTATAGCAGTAAAAACGTTAGACATAATTGTCCTGTTAGGGAAATGTGGCAATGGTCGTTGTAAGGAGGGAATCGTTGTTGGGAGGGTCGTTGTAGAGAGGGAGCGCTGTACATGTTTAAAGAGTGACTTCTTTACACAAGAGTGACTGTAATTCGATTTCACAACATTATCACTATTCCTGAAATCGCTCGTAACCTTCGATAGATCAAATGTTTCATATAATTTTTAGAATTAGATCTACATGTATATTGTTTTCAACACCAATGGCTTTTTTCAATGAACAAGTCGGCATGTATTTTCCACCATTTTGGTTTGACATTTTTGAAAATCTACACATTTGCCACAACGACTGTTAAAATATCCACAAATGATTATTATTATTATTATTATACCAGATTCATAAGGAGCTCTTTTCACACAATGATAGTCTCCCTAATATCCTGATATTCGTATACACTCGATAACCCCTTTGCTACTCAGGCCTCATCAATTTTAAATAATTGTTGTCGGCTTTTTCTCAATTTGAAACCTAAAACTGTATACCCCTTAACCAATTCACTGGCTTATATTTGCAAACAGTTTTGATCTGGATCAAATGCCGAGTAACTCGGCGTCTGATAAGGATCCAAACTGTTTGGTATTTGTACAGATGGTAATTGAAATCTAAATTTGAAAAATAAAAGCATACGGCAGATGTCGTTTTGACAGTGAAAGGGTTAAAGTGAAAAATAACACACAGAACTTCACTGAAGAAAACGTTTTTCTTTGCCAATAAACGCTTTTACACTTACAGTGGAGAATCTGTTATTCTTTCCCAATAAACGCGTTTACGCTTAAACTATTATTTGCAGTGCAAACAGTTTGGAGCCAGATCAGACGCCGGGTAACCCCGCGTCTGATCAGGCTCCAAACTGTTTGCCACCAAGATAAACATGAAATATCAGAATTGTCCAAAAATTGTTATTTTCTACGTTTTAGTGCTTTGCGTTTGCGTACGTTTGCGTTTAAACGGGAAAGAATAACAGATTCTCCACTGTATACTTTTATTTCTGATCAGGCTTCAAACTGTTTGCCACTCGCATTAAAATAAATAGTCAGAATTGTCAACAAATTGTCATTTTCTAACTTTTATTGCCATGCGTTTGTGCTTCGTTTGCATTTAAACGGGACAGAAAAACAACGTATTCCGTACTGCAGGTGTGTGTTTATACATGTAGCTGCCGTTTCCATTTTAGATTCAGCAAGGACATCTCACTAAAAGTATTAATGTCAGGACCGTATGAGGATCGTATATTCATATTCCACCCAGCTGGATGTCTCAAACAGATCCTAAACCCTTTTTCATAGAGCGTTCTGAATACTTTCAGTTGGTTTGCAATGCTCACACCTCCCCACAATTGTCCGCCTTTGCGAACACGACCAAAGTGATACTCCACTAACAGTTGTTTGGCGTTCTCCAGTGCCTTGAAGTCAGACTCGTTCTGAAATCCACTCCATTCTCCACCCTCCACGTCCATCTTAAGAATGTCTATCACCCTCTGAAGATAAACATTTATCGATTAATGCAATGTATTAAATCATTCAACCCTTAATCATCATATGGTCAATCTCAGTTTCCAACAAAGTCTAGTAAATTTCTGACTCAAAAGGGGTGTTTAACAATATATTCTTTTAAGTGTCAAACAGTGCAGGCCTTGATCAGAGGGCTCCTTAAATTTTCATTTGACTGGCCAAGGTATTCACAGTTTGTATGATCGTCGCAAGGGTTGAATGGGAGAAAATGAATTGGAATATAAAAGGCACATTTTCCTAATACATTTGTAGTTATTACATATTATCAATCATGATAGTTATGCACTATTACATAAAGCTGTGTCAAACAGCTGTATGTTAAACCCTTATCTATATGTATGCCTCACTGTTGTTTTATTTGGAACCATATCTAAATTATATGTTTAAAAACAAATTGTATGCGGCAGTTACAGTGGAGAAAACGTTATTCTTTCCCATTAAACGCGTTTACGCTAAAACTATTATTTCTATTGAAAACAGTTGGGGTAACCCGGAGTCTGATCAGGCTCCCAACTGTTTGCCACCAAGATAAACATGAATTATCAGAATTGTCCAAAAGTTGCACTTTTCTACGTTTTAGTGTTTTGCGTTTGCGTTTCGTTTCGTTTAAACGGGAAAGAATAACGTTTTCTCTACTGTATAAAACAAATGACAGTAAATGCGGCCATCGGCTTAAACCCTTCACTGTCAAACACAAATAGACCGTAATTTGCGAACAGTTTTGTATCCAGTAACTTGACGTCTGATCTGGATCCAAACTGTTTGCTAAAACTTGCATCCCATGGGTTACGAGAAGATTATCCATTTGATTGAATGCCTACTTGTTTATTTCTGCTGAGTAGTTGCATTTGTTATCTTGCCAAGCGCGTATAAAACGTTTGAGTCGAGTCTAAGTTTGTTTTCAAACATTCGAATGGTCTAGGCTCAAGTCTGACCAATCAAATGCTTGAGAATAAATTAAGACACAACCCAAACGCTTTATAAGCATGGACCAAGCTTTCAAAAAATTCTAAAAGGTGAATGTCTTTTCAATATCTATATTTGTAACAGAAAAATCGGACAATAGATGTAACGAACACCACGAGTCAACGAAATATATCCCAGTGATCTAGCAGGGTGCGTTCATTAGCGAAAGCGCTTAGTGACGCTTTGCCACGGCCCGCTTACCTCAAGGCGCACAAAGGTGGAGTGACTATGGAGAACGACAAAAGCATGCATTGTTGAAGGCGCATGAAAATGTGGGTGCCCTGAGGTAGGCGGGCCGTGGAGAGAGTTTCTGTTGAGTTCGCGGTAATGAATGCATGTCTGTTCAAGTACCGTATCAGCAACAGCAACGTTTACCGATGAAAACAACCCATATACAGTGGAGAATCTGTTATTATTTCCCGTTTAAACGCAAACGTACGCAAACGCAAAACACTAAAACGTAGAAAAGAACAACTTTTGGACAATTCTGATAATTCTTGCTTATCTTGGTGGCAAACAGTTTGGAGCCTGATCAGACGCCGGGTTACCCGGCGTCTGATCTGGCTCCAAACTGTTTGCACTGCAAATAATAGTTTTAGCGTAAACGCGTTTATTGGGAAAGAATAACAGATTCTCCACTGTAGTACGACATCTAACGTTCACCAATACTCTTCAATAATAACTCATTGCGCTTATGAGACTCGTTGGATAAAATTACATGTTGCGAGCCTTGGAGAGTAACATATAATATTTATCCAACGAGTTCAATAAATTCAATGTGAAAAACAAACGAATTTAATATTCTATTTATCACATATATACACAACAAATGACACAAAACTCTGAATGTGACTACTTTCACCTTTGACTCAGCTATGAGGAAAGCGTAACGTCAAAACTGTTATTGGGTTTACTCACCCATAGATTAAACGGTGTCAAAATGATATAAAGAAAAGCAACATTAATGTGTTGTCAAAATAATTCTCTCTTAAACTCCTAACATTACTGTCAAATAACCAAATTCAGGCAATTTTAAAACCTGAAAATGTAGGCACATTCGTAATCTAAACCTATTAAAAGAAGTAATCCGCGATGAATATGGAGGCAACATTGCTCATTAACCCGTGAAATTGGTGGAAATAAGTCGACTTTTAAATCTAATTTGTAGACATTCGATCGAAGACGAATTATCACGGACATGTTCCGGCTTCGTTCGGCTTTGCACACAGTGTATATGCATAATCGCCGCGCTTCGTATGAATCACGTGACCTTTACGCAATATCCTACGAAAATTCTCGTTTATGTCTGAGCCCGTTATCAATTTCTGTTGCGTCTTTCCATGCCCACGTATAAACGATGGAAAATATCTAAAAGAAAAAGATTTGAAAACTTTTCTAGAATGTGTATTTAGACATACTATCTTTCTAATGCCAGATGCACGACAATGTTACACATTTGGTTTTATTTGAATATTTTATTTTATTTTTGCAAATACACCATCTGGTTGCGAGTTGCTTTAACTGTGGTTGGACTTATTTATCTCCCTTTACTTAGATGCATACCAGTGCAATGCGGCAAAGACAGATTTTAGTCGCAATTAATCTCCACTGTTTTAAATAATTTCTCCATGAATATGCATTTTTACACCTTTAACTTATCATTCACTGTATGAAATATTCCAATTAATTACAGTCATACATGTAGTATGCAGAATAAGACATATTTTCTACATCCCTGCAGATACATTGAAGCATGCCTAAAGTACAGCAGATTTCTCATAAATGCGCAATCTGCTTTCCTTTCTACCTTCTTTGTTACGGTGGTAACACAACTGCAAAACTAGAAAGGGGATATGGGGTTTAAGAAAATAAATAAAAATAAATGTCACCTTCTTACCTACATGACGTTTGTATTGAATATACATTTGTATTGGAAAGACAATATGATTGCATAAGAAAGTATGAGCCCTACTGGTTTAATACTGTACATGTACATATATGGTTATGGTCTACGTCTGAATTATTCGGGCGTGATAAATAAAATGCAAATTAAACCGAGTTCATCCCTCCACCCATCACATACAGTGGAGAATCTGTTATTCTTTCCCAATAAACCCGTTTACGCTAAAACTATTATTTGCAGTGCAAACAGTTTGGAGCCAGATCAGACGCCGGGTAACCCGGCGTCTGATCAGGCTCCGAACTGTTTGCCACCAAGGTAAACAAGAATTATCAGAATTGTCCAAAAGTTGTTCTTTTCTACGTTTTAGAGCTTTGCGTTTGCGTACGTTTGCGTTTAAACGGGAAAGAATAACAGATTCTCCACTGTAAACAGTATAAGTATATTTAACCCAATATTCAACATATAAATATTTCAATGCCTTTCATTTATTCCTCATAGCCCCGGTTGGATCGGGAACGAATAGAATACACCCACTGTCCGAACTGGTAAGACTCCACAAAAAAGTGACTTGTGCATTCACTACATACAGTTGAGAAAACGTTATTCTTTCCCGTTTAAACGAAACGAAACGAAACGTAAACGCAAAACACTAAAACGTAGAAAAGTGCAAATTTTGGATATTTCTGATAGTTCATGTTTATCTTGGTGGCAAACAGTTAGATCCTGATTACCCGGCGTCTGATCTGGCTTCTAACTGTTTGCAATAGAAATAATAGTTTTAGCGTAAACGCGTTTATTGCGAAAGAATTACGTTTTCTCCACTGTACATACACATTGGCGCTATATGACCAATTTTGTCACACCAAATTCAATTAAATAGTTTATTACTCGGTTGAACATTTGATTTTATTGGTTATGATTTTACGTCGCTTTTAACAGTATTTCAGCCGTATCGCGACGTCCAGCTTATTATAGATGAAGGAAGACCCCAGAAGCCCTTTATGGACTGTTTCAGGCACAACTCCGCAATTGAACAGAACCACCGACCTTCTGCAAGCCAGCTGGAAGGCTTCCCCACATGAAAAATCCGAGTGACCAGACTGGGATTCGAGCTCACAGCGGTGAGGAGCTTAGTGATGTAAGTCACAGTGACTATACCACTAGGCCACGAAGGCCCCTCTCGGCTGAAGAAAACATTTTCACTTTGTATACTTTGAGAACCATAAGACTTATTGTTTTATCCTAGCATATGGAAGCTTAAAACAGACTGAAAGTAAAGCAGCTCAGAATACGCATAAAGGCACATTCTGCTTTAAGCTTAATCAGCTTTTAAGTGGTCATCTATTTTCAAAACTAATATATACAGGCAAGGGGTAATGGGTTAAATAGAGAGAAAGTAACAATAATGCGTATTTCTGATATGGACAATATGTTATCTTTATATAGAGCGTTATTGAGCATGCGATACTTCTATTTAGAGTGTGCTTAAATTTCTACGTAGAAAGTGGATCGATAGTGTGTAATTCGGTAATATTCATACGCTGTTATGTACTTTTCACGTCACTATCAAAGGGTAATTTATTACATTTTTATGGTTAAGATCTTTTATTATTGTGTTCAGTGTCCGCATTTTCCAGCCTTGTTTGTTAACGAAATCTCGTCCACCAATGCCAATCTCATGATAGGTGAGGCCCGCCGGGATTTTCTTTCGATTTGCGTCAGTCATTTTTATGCTGTAAATAGAAATACACACCGAATCGACACTAATGCAGTTGTTATACACAAAGAAATAAACAAGTAAACCTTTGCAATATAAACATAATCCAACAGAATTGATAATCCAACATCAACAAGATATAATAGTACAATGCGAAAATGTCAAGCGTACTACAGCACACCCTGTCGACTTATTAGGCAGCTCTTTTAGAGCTACTACGATTTAGATGAGAGGCCATTTCCGGGCGTTGATAAAGGCCACAAAAACATGGCAGAAAGGTGAGTAAAGTTTCTATTTTTTCTTCAAAACAGTATTTTTCTGCTTTTTTTTCTAGAAATCGGGGAATGTAGTTCCACGTAAAAATGTCCACTTGATGAATTAGTTACCATCGTATGCTCGATTATTGCGATGTGGCGCCCAAGTTCTATTCGGCGAAAACGTTACACGATCATTTTCAAACCGAAAGGGGTCAACACATCAACATTTATGTGCATAAAAGTGCAATGCACGAATTTTTTATACATCTTACACAGATTTAAAATGCACAAGAACACTATTGACTGTTTGGTATACTTTCTGTGCATCAGAACACGCAACGTTGAATATTATGTGCTAATTGTCTAAAGGAGGTGTCTTCGAGGCTATGAGGTGCCTGATTAGAGCCGAGCAACCTTCTAAGAGGAGGGTTTCTGTTGAACAGATTTAGAGCTGATATTGTCAAAAATCGCTGTATTTCATGGAAATCATGACCTGTAATGATTCCAAGTGAGGTTTAAAGGAATAATACGGCTTTATATAATCTTATTTCAAACTTCAAATGCAATGAAACGGATTTAAAGAGGTCATTTTGTAAGCAAACTGGAACATAAACTAAATCAAAGGCTAATTGATTGTATAAAAGACAGGTGACAGCTTAAAGCAAGATGACATTAAAACAGAAAGCTCCTAAGGAGCTTTCTGTTTTACTGCCACCTTGCTTTAAGCAGTCACCTGTCGTAAATACCTTATAATTTGCACAATTAAGTGGTCGCAATAGAGAGGCTTTACTGTACTATGAACTGGCAATTACCTTGGATCAAATGTATGTACGTCACATCCGTATTTGGCTATCACGATCTCCTCAAATTGAAACGCCAGTCGGGAACTGGAAGAAAGGGAGTAATATTCAAATTATTATGATAATAAAATATCTCCAGACCACTGGCAAACATTGTAAATATTGACACAGCAATATTCTCTGAAAGTCTAAACAAACCGACACGCAGTCCCTTAGTTAAAATAAAGATGATCCCTTCACTTAATAGACCTGTTAGTATTTTAACCTCAATATCAAAATGTTTTGAATAAATCATAAATACAGTGGAGAAAACGTTATTCTTTCCCAATAAACACGTTTGCGCTAAAACTATTATTTCTATTGCAAACAGTTTGAAGCCAGATCAGACTCCTAACTGTTTGCCATCAAGATAAACATGAATTATCAGAATTGTCCAACAGTTGCACTTTTCTACGTTTTAGAGTTTTGCGTTTGCGTTTCGTTTCGTTTGAACCGGAAATAATAACGTTTTCTCCACTGTACACAGCTCAATTTCAAATCTTTTTAGCAGCTTGTATACCAAACTAATTTTGTCACACGGCACTTAAGCGTCTGGCCAAATGACTAGACACTTACACTAGACCAAAGAATATGCGACAGCAATCCTAAAGGAAGGACATATCAAACACCTACCGCATGACCTCACAGTCCTCTAGCGTGACATATACGGATTGACAAAGTATTCGGGATATCTTTACCTCTCGCCGCTTTATTGTCGTCTGATTCAGTATTGTTGTCTGCAAGGCACGTTTCAAAGGTAGATCTAAAGTTATATTACTTAATAAATATCGATAAGTGTGTCAAACAGTTGTGTCCCGATCAGACGCCGCGTCTGATTTGGACCCAAACTGTTTGCTAACGCGCTTTATGGCGTCATTGAGGGTAAAATGGTCAAAAGCTATGCCTTTGGAGGATAACAATACTTTGAGAACTGGAGGGAATATTTAATATCCCATTCCCCAATATTATACAACAGTTACTCATCGTTAAACTCTGAGTTCATTGGTATTAGCAAACAGCTTAAATCTTTGCATGACGCCGAAACAGTCGGAAACTGACTGGCCACCAAACTGCTTGACACTCATGTAGCTGTTTCTCTCGATATTGTACATAAAGTACCTAGGTTACTTGACACATACATTAAGATCTATCCCCCCCAAAAAACAAACAACAACAAAAAACTATACTTCTATTATATATACAAGGTATACAACGCAATTCGACAATAAACACTGGACGACCGAAACGACATAAAACTTTTTGATGCACATTTTCGTTATAAATGCAGTACTGTGGCGTTATTTGACGGAATTTGATGAAATAAAAAGTAGATATTGATACATTAATTATCTCCAAGGGTACCACAAGAGAATATCGGCGATCTAGTCTAATTTAACGTCAGTTTAAGTCGATAGTTTAAGATTAAGTGTTGGATTGCGTTGTATACCTTGTATCTATACTAGAAGTATAGTAAAAAATATCATTATAATATTATTATTATTTGTTTGGTAATAGATCATGATGTAAGTGCAAGTACCTGTGTAAAGTACAAGTAAATATACTCAATTCCAAAAGAAACTGTGCACTTTGTTTTCTGTAATTATTCATTGACTATTTTCCGGAAAGCCTATGTATTTGGTACCAGAATTTAGATCAGTTCACGAACAATATGCCAGTTATATTTCAGATTTTGAGAAGCGGTTGTTTAAAGTGGCCTTTTTAAACGAAAAAAGACGAAGTGTTAAAATCAAAGTTGCAAAGTAACCATGAGAGCCAGACTAGTTTAATTGGGAATTTTTTGTCGATTTAGTTGTAATCTGATGATAATTTTTGTCAGTATCGTATGTGTCTATCGTTGCTCATGATGCAAGCGGCAATTGGACATCGCGTAGACCTAACATGACGTCTAATAACGACGTCGGGAATGAACCTTTGTCCTATCCCCGAGTTAAGGCATACGCAATGTCCATAAGGTATTTTTCTCCTAAAGCCCCGCTTGTGGGCATCATGGTATCTAAGACTATTATAAGACATATCACAGAAAAGACAATTACTGTCACCCCAAACGGAAATGACGTCATGCTGGCTGCAAACGAGCAGCCGTTTGACGTGCTGTCAATATCTGTCCAATAAAAGGGCCCCTAGCCCGGAGGAGTTTTTTCTTCTTTGTATATAAGGCATATGAATTACACTCATGCACGTTTTCGGTGGCGTGTGCATTTTCCTTGAGCTGCACGTGCAAACCATGCAAATTAACGTATTTCCCAATAAACAAAAATCCTCTTCATACTAAGAAAATCATTTATTATCGATGGATGGCAAGTATACATAAGATATTGTGTTCGAAATTTTAAATCGATACGCCTTCCACATATTAAAATATTTGAAAACAAAAAGTGCACAGTTTCTTTTGGAATTGAGTATACAGTGGAGAATCTGTTATTCTTTCCCAATAAACGCGTTTACGCTAAAACTACTATTTGCAGTGCAAACAGTTTGGAGCCAGATCAGACGCCGGGTAACCCGGCGTCTGATCAGGCTCCAAACTGTTTGCCACCAAGATAAACATGAATTATCAGAATTGTCCAAAAGTTGTATTTTTCTACGTTTTAGTGTTTTGCGTTTGCGTACGTTTGCGTTTAAACGGGAAAGAATAACAGATTCTCCACTGTAGTTGCTGTAAATTTACAGCAAAGGGAAGAAGGGCTGCGACAGAAAAAGGCATGTTTGAATTTGTCAGGGAAAGATTGGGTTATATAAGAAACCAAAAATGAATGAAATAAAAGAGTTATTATCACGTAAAAAAGAGAAAACATGACATGATTAAAACGTTGTTGACATAAAAAGGAATAAAGTTAAAGAGCATACACATGCGTGTAAATTCTCTATGCAGAATGAAAAGTCAAAAGTATTGAAATCAGTACGGAAACTGAGAACTTGGAGACTTGAGAACATGCAGCGTTTTATTAAGACACATTTTTGGTATGGTTGGTTTAACTCTTTACCACATAGAAGTCGGAAATCTGAATGCAGCGTGAAAGTGAAAGTGAAGCAGTTAAGCAGAATGCGTGTGAAGGAACATTTTGCTTTATACAGTTGTCTCCTATTCCCGGGGTGGGGGGAGCCTTAAAATATGTTTAAAGCACATAAATTGCTATTAAGGATTCTTCTTTGAGCCTTAAAAACTAGTTGAAACTCCGAAAAAGTAGAACATCGATAAACAGTAGTAGTTAAATAATATCTAGATCATTTCTATTTTTGAATATACCACCCTGCATGATATGAAACAGTCAAAAGTTTTCCGTAATCTCGGGGCTTCCGATTGTTTGTTTGTTGATATAAACTATGTACTAGTATTGAATAAATGATAATATGCCACAAGTTAACATGTGGAATTCAAAATATGATATTTCAAATCTAATTTTGATGTTCTATGGGGCTATACAACTTTTTTCAACAGAAATTTATCGAAAAGAAAATGTTTAAATATTTCCGGATGTAAGGAGTGCCCATTTCATCCGTTTTTTGTAAGCCCTGAGATTATGAAAACCCCTGAGAATGCGAGAAAATCGGCGATACTTGCATTTGTCTTTAAGTAATCACATGATCGGGAGGCTGAAAGTAAGCTATAGAGTAATGGGTGGTAATGCAATATCAGTAATGAATAAATAAGAATATAATTATACAACGGATTTGTGAGGTATACATAAGGGAAATATAGAATATGTTTAAACCAAGGCAGCTATATATGTGGACTGGACAGAGACCAAGTATAGTGCGACTACTTGACGCAATCAAATGATTACATTGGTCAAATGAAACAGTATACATACAGTGGAGAATCTGTTATTCTTTCCCAATAAACGCGTTTACGCTAAAACTATTATTTGCAGTGCAAACAGTTTGGAGCCAGATCAGACGCCGGGTAACCCGGCGTCTGATCAGGCTCCAAACTGTTTGCCACCAAGATAAACAAGAATTATCAGAATTGTCCAAAAGTTGTTCTTTTCTACGTTTTAGCGCTTTGCGTTTGCGTACGTTTGCGTTTAAACGGGAAAGAATAACAGATTCTCCACTGTACATATATATATTTAGAGATGGGTAACAGTATATATTGAGAGATGAGTACAACTTTATGACATTTGCAAGACTGAGCAGAAAGATAAAATAAGCTGTATACTATTTTATAAGCAGGAAAAGTAGACCGTGAGAAAGCTGAATGGTGTTTCCAACACTTTAAGAGCAAACAATGTTTAACCATTTAGTATAATTTCAGCCATAACTGCATTCATTTGAATAGCCATTGGAAGGTGCCTCATGATATATCTACATGTATTCGTTTTTGACATTTCAGTTCAAATTGTGAATGTATAAATGACATATTGAGGGGAAACTATAAACTGTTCAAAATTTTGAAAATACAACGGGCATAACTTTTTCCGAGTTATCGGACGGGAACTTAATTCAAACATGACCTGCATAATTATTATGGTTATGTACATGTACCTGCATTCAAAATTTCAATTCAGAACGTCAAGTCGTGACATGGTTAATAAGCAGAAATCATAATTTGTAGCAAGTCCACGGGGTATTATTCTGTCAAAACTTATTTGACCTACACCAAATTCTAATAGACCTGTGAATTACCATGATATGTATATATACTAAATTTCAATTCAAAATTTCAATGCATGACTGAGATAATAAGCGGGAACCACAAATAATAAGAATTTTTCTTAATCCAATGGGGCATTACTCTATCAAAACGTATTAAAACGACACCAAATTCTAACTTGACCTTTGTTTTGTCATGATATATGTAATAAATATTAATTAGAAATGTCAAGGGATTTATCAAGGCATTTATCACATTATTTAGCAGCGTTGGAGCGATTTATTACATTACATTACACGTTGAAGGGATTTTTTAAGGCTTTTATTACATTGTATTGCACTTTAAACGGATTTGTAAAGGCGTTAATTACATTGTGTTGCACTTTAAACGGATTTGTAAAGGCGTTAATTACATTGTATTGCACTTTAAACGGATTTGTAAAGGCGTTAATTACATTGTGTTGCACTTTAAACGGATTTGTAAAGGCGTTAATTACATTGTATTGCACTTTAAACGGATTTGTAAAGGCGTTAATTACATTGTATTGCACTTTAAACGGATTTGTAAAGGCGTTAATTACATTGTATTGCACTTGAAACGGATTTGTAAAGGCGTTAATTACATTGTATTGCACTTTAAACGGATTTGTAAAGGCATTAATTACATTGTATTGCACTTTAAACGGATTTGTAAAGGCGTTAATTACATTGTATTGCACTTTAAAGGGATTTATTACATTATTTTGCATGGGAATTTATTGAGAGATTTACTTCATTGTATGAAGGGAATTATTACAATACGTATACAGTGCTCCCTCTCTTCAACGACACGAAATGGAGAGACACATAGTACAGTGGAGAATCTGTTATTCTTTCCCGTTTAAACGCAAACGTACGCAAACGCAAAGCGCTAAAACGTAGAAAAGAACAACTTTTTGACAATTCTGATATTTCATGATTATCTTGGTGGCAAAGAGTTTGGAGCCTGATCAGACGCCGGGTTACCCGGCGTCTGATCTGGCTCCAAACTGTTTGTACTGCAAATAATAGTTTTAGTGTAAACGCGTTTATTGGGAAAGAATAACACATTATCCACTGTAGTATGTGTGTTTTTCGGAAGGTGTCGTTATAGGGAGGGGAACTTAAGATTTTGTTTAGTTTTGCATAACAGCTTGAATCCATATCAAACGCCGCGTAAGGCGGCCTCTATTCTGGATTCAATCTGTAAAAACTGACACTCGACATTGTATTTATTCTATCAACAAAAAAGGCAGACGACAAGTTTAATTAGACGATATTGCAGCAGTAAAAGCCTTAAATAGAATTGTCCTGTTTAGGGAACTGCGGGAAAGTCGTTGTAAGGAGGGAATGGCTGCTGGGAGGGTCGTTCACTTACCCTAGAGAGTAAACGAGACATGGTTCTTTGGGAACATATTCTTCATCAATACAAACATCCTTTCCAAGGTCAGTATACGGACCAAACCGCATGGCGTTTCGACAAAGTACTTGGAATGTATTGACGTACCTGTTTGAATAACAACCTACAGTGGACAATCTGTTATTCTTTCCCGTTTAAACGCAAACGTACGCAAACGCAAAGCACTAAAACGTAGAAAAGTACAACTTTTGGACAATTCTGATATTTCATGTTTATATTGGTGGCAAACAGTTTGGAGCCTGATCAGACGCCGGGTTACCCGGCGTCTGATCTGGCTCCAAACTGTTTGTAACAGAAAAAATAGTTTTAGCGTAAACGCGTTTATCGGGAAAGAATAACAGATTCTCCACTGTAACTCATTCACTGATATGAGCCCCTATAGTGTGGCGGGGTTGGGTAGAATACACCCACTGCCATCAGTTCAGAATGAAAATATTCTGACAACATACACACATAAATATAGGCGGTATATGACGAATATTGTGTCGCAGTTCCGTAAAACCCAAAACCAAACAAATCTCTGACATGACGTCATCTACTGGAAACAATTGCTGTCTATTGCTCAGTTTGAATGTTTAGGTAATTTGACTAAATAAATATTAAAATAAGTGTCAAACAATTTCGTCCCTGAACTAACTCCACAAATTCGCGATGACTGATCAGGATGCAAACCGCTTGCAAATTATTATTGCGCTTGAAATAAGGCAACGATGGGTTTAAACCATAGTTGATATTTGTCGGGTATATGTACATGTTAAAACTCAAACATGTGCACATGAAACAATACCATACATGTATATAGTATATTACATGTAACTAATTTGAGGATCACAACTATAACAAGATTCACGTAATCAGCCGAAACAACCCGAAACTTTACAGTTCGCTATCGCTTATTGATTTATACTGCGTCATCTCTCTATTATTTATTCATGCATAAAGTTCAACGTCAGGTCAATATTGTCGAACAATATTGGCTAACTACCTCTGAGGCCGTTCGCACCGTTCGCATCGATATCGTGCAAACGGTCGTTTAAGTTAAATTGTTACCGTTTTCTGATGCAATCGATGCAATCGATACGGTAGTTGAACGCGCTACAGATGTAAGAGGACACTTTTTGATTAGCTCTGTGAGGGGTATCTGCGTATAAGATAACATAATGACGACATTTGCTAACATATTGAAGCCAGATCAGACGCCGTGTCACCTGGCGTCTTATCTGTCCCCAAACTGTTTGCCATTTACATGCAAATAAATTGTGCGAACGTTCTAGAAAGTGTACGTATATGATATTATTCAATAATTTGTGTCGTTTGCGTTTAACCGAGAGAGAATAACTTCTTCTCCACTGTATAATATTTCTCTAATGACCAAACATAATTACTGTACTTCTGTTTAATGTTTATACGCTATGTAATCGAACTCTGCAAGTTGTTTCCGAGTTTATTCAAATGTTTAGATCTATTTTAGAATATTATATATTTCACTATATCAATCAATTGGCTTTCTGCTTTAATTTCATCTTGTTTTCAGCTGTCGTATTATATTAAATATCACCATTTAGTCTAACTTTATTGGTTGTAAGAGATACGTTTTATTGTATATAGCCAACCTGCCTAATTATTACCAACTGAATGTATTGTTATACTGAACAATATATACCCACCAGCTCAACGTTTATTCTTTCAGAAACAATTGAGGTTAGGAATATGAGACCATACCGTGCTTCGCTAGATATCATTTAACCATTATGTTCCTCCAAAATACGAATACAAGAACACTACAATACTATCATACCCGTATATCAAAGTCAGAAACACATGTAAATTCAGCCCTATCGCGTTCGTATGTGCAATGTACAGTGGAGAAAACGTTATTCTTTCCCAATAAACCCGTTTACGCTAAAACTTTTATTTCTATTGCAAACAGTTTGGAGCCAGATCAGACGCCGGGTAACCCGGCGTCTGATCAGGCTCCTAACTATTGCCACCAAGATAAACATGAATTATCAGAATTGTCAAAAAGTTGCACTTTACTACGTTTTAGTGTTTTGCGTTTCGTTTCGTTTAAACGGGAAAGAATAACGTTTTCTCCACTGTAGATACAATTGAGCCCAAATACCTGTCAGCCGCGTGATTCCGACATACAATCTCTGAAAACATTACTCCTGAACATCAAGATGCTTTCAAAAACGGAAACAATTCGCTTCAAATTCCATTTTGTATTTTTGATCACTTGCTCCTTTTCTAGCTTAACCCTTTCACTGCAAAATCTTTCGTGAGAGTTTTACCCCTTCACCGTTTCATTGTCGTCTGCTTTAATTTGTTTGACTGCTACCTGTATATCGTTTCAAAGTTAATTTCAAGGCAGTATGACGGACACAATTTCGATACAAGTGTCAAACAGTTTGGATCCTGATCAGACGCTGCGTTACGCGGCGTCTGATCAGGATCCAAAGTGTTTGCAAACGCGCTTTAAGGTGTCATTGAGAGTGAAAGTGTTAATGCAGAAAGTAAAAAACAAGAAGGTTTCGGTGGAATTTTGTCCTCCATTAACTTGCGACTCATATTTTAACGAATTACAATTTAGAAGAGGGGCTGACCCCATGAATCAAACTTTTTTTTTAACCCATCCGGTATAAAATTTCTGTTGATTCCAGGGAATAGTATATATACATACATGACACTTGAGGGTGGATGCCAGATTCAGAAGTGGTGCAGATTTTTTCTACAGCATTTTTTGTTACCCCACCCACTCAAATTCAATGCTAAATAACGATCTTACAGATTGTTAAATCTTATGACAAGGTGGTTATGTAAACATGTTTATTGTTTGAACTGTGCTGTTTGTTGGGTATCTAAATGCTTTATAATGCAAAATTATTAGCATTTAGAAGGTTTAGAAGCTCATAGAATCAATAGAATGTCATAGAATGTAATAGCAGAGGGGCTGGCACCAAAAGTGTAAAGTGATTTTTTTAATCCATCCAGTATAACATTCTGTTGGTATGAGGGAATAATATATATACATACATGACACTTGAGGGTGGATGCCAGATTCAGAAGTGGTGCAGACTGTTGCTAGATCTGTTTTATTACCCCCACCCACTCCAGTCCATTGATAAATAATGACGTCATATTAAGTCTTATACTCAGGTTATAAATTAATTGATTGACTTAAAGACACCACAAATAAGTATTCTTATATCATTCTATGTAGAATCATAAATCTAAAAAGTTATTTACTGTCATTTTACCCCCCCCCCCTTTCATTTCAACTCTTCAAACCGTTTGAGAAGTGGTGACATTTTAACATGATTTCTGTCTGTCCGTCTGTTAAAACTCATGTGGAGCTAACTCGCATTACACAATTGGAGGACTTTACGTAAATGTTTATAAGTTTCTTACTTCTATAAAAAAGAGCAGAAAACATGTGTATTAAAAAGATCGTTTGGAAATATGACTGCGACCATTTTGACTGCGGTTATGACCCTTTGAATTTGTTCCCTATATAGAATATAGAGGACAAATGATGTGCTCCGAGCCATCATAAACTAAGTATGTGTATGCGCAGGTGTAGAGATGGTTTGGAAGCTTGACTGTGACCATTTGAACATACGTTATTGCCTTTCAAATTAAAATGTATGCAACTTCCTCACTAAAAGAAGTATTTGGTTCAAAGTGTAATAGATGAACGACCTATAGCTATTTGAAGGAATATCGATGGGAGTACTGAGGTACTCTACATTGGTGAGAGTTTTGAAAAGCTACACTGAAGTTCAAAATAGTGATGTTGATAAATATATTTACTCCATACATGAGTATGATAGGCATAACGAAATTGACTGGTATAAAAGCTGCTATTATTCGTGAATATTCAAACTCCGACTGGGATTCGAAACCTTTCCCCCTGTGCGCCATCCACGTCGCTATCAGAAACATCAACATGTCAGAACCATTGTACTTTAAGTTGATTATCAAACTCAGACTGGGAATCGAAACATGTCCCCCTGTGCGCCAGCCCCGTCGCTTACCGCAACATCAACGTGTCAGAACCAATGTACTTTAAGTTAATTATCAGGTTTTCAAGTTAAAACTGTTATATAAGCATTCACTTTGGGCACAAATAGAACATTGGGTTACCTTAGCAACCAATCACAATATACATGTATGCTAAATTATAGCATTAAACTGAAAATTTGTATCAAATTCAAACCTTTTTTTTAAAGACAAAGTATGGAAACCTCTTTGAATTTTGTATGTCAGTTTTATTATAATCTAGGCAACTTAACAGTGTTATATAAACATTCACTTTTAGCATCAAAGTAACATTTCGTTATCTTAGCAACCACTGACACTAAAAGCTAAATAATAACATTATACTGAAAATATGTGTCAAACACCGTTTCTTTTTTAATAACTTTCTATGGTAAAATACAGCAAGCTCCCGGAACCATTTATTGTTAGGAATACGAGTTAACACTGTTGTCAGACATACACCTTAAATATGCAAGAGAAACATAAAATTGGTTTATAGTATCAGCCTGGATTCACATACTCGCCAATAGCGGTTAATTTAGCTGTGAGTCCCGAGTTCTATACTCACTAAAATTGCCAATGATTAATTTGTCAAGAAACGATGAGTCCCATTTACTCGTAATGTTTTGGCCTTTATTTATAATATAATCTGAAAAAACTCAATGTTTTGTCCCAGGGACTCAATGTTTTACAAAAGGTGTATCCCCAAGACACACCATTCTGACGTCTAAATAAATCACTGAAAAGCCGACAAAATAATATACTGAATCTCTAGTTTGTTTTTAACTATTGCCTTTGATAAAGCTGACACACCTTGATGACATTTTAAGTTAGAATGTTCTGTTTGTACAACTTTATCTGATATTTGCTATCCTCTGCTTCAGCAGCCTCTACGTCATACCTGCTAGACTTTCTCTCATTTTGAGATAATTGAGCAAAAGAGGGACATTATACCCTGAAGCGCTTACATGAGAAATCATCATCATTATCCAGTTTAGTTTAACCACGCCATTGATTAATCCTGCTTATAAGGATGAGGCCTGGCTGTCCAGTCTGGAACGAAGTCTCCGTCTCCAAGCTTGGCGATTTTGTGGGTTGGGGTTTACCAACCGAGAGTTTCACAGTCACGTTTTACAAGGTCCTCCCAAAAGAGCATTGGTCTGCCTCGACCCCTCTGTGTTGTGATGTTCAGGCAATTACTTTGATAGATCCAACTAGAGCTTCTCTCTATCTGGCCAATCCATTTCAGCCTATTTGATTGCAGGATCTCTGCAATGCCTCTTACGTTCAGCTGAGATAACAAAGAGTCAAAATGGACATCTTTATCTGGTTTGATCAGGAAGATCCATCGTATCATGGCTTTGTCATTTCTCTGCATATGTCTGAGTGTATTTGCTGATACAGCCAATGTCTCAGATTCGTAGAGCATAGCGCTCCTTACCGAGTAGACTCATCCTCTGGTTGCAGATGGAAGAAACTTGCTTGTCAATATGGGGAGGAGCTCTCTGAACTTTTTCCAGGCTGACTTGCAGCGTGTTATTGCTGCAAGCTCACATCCTCCTCCAGACGACAGAGTATCTCTAAGGTAGCAAAAGTCTGTTACAACATATAGCTTTTAGTTTTTAGCCTCTACCTCTGTCATAGGTCTACCATCTGTTGGTGTGGCTTATCCCTTACAGTGTGGGCATTTGTATTGTGGATCAGGTCTGAGTGGTCCCTTGATTTCACTGCATTTCTTGTGAACACACTTTGAGCAGCCTACGAGCAAAGAATGGAGTTTCTTCCTGCTCCGCTTAGGAATACTGCATAGGGGTATTTTGCTGATCTTCTCAGTGGGTCAAGATTGAGACCAGAGATCATTACCATGGTCTTGTTCATGTTTACTCTTATTTCCATTCCTGTCTTCCAGATTGTCAGGCGCTCAGGATGACAGGAATGGAAAAGAAGGGACTAAGAAATGAGAAAATATAATTGCACAATGGCTGTCTCCAGAGGCTTTCTTCTGCTATTTGATCAATTGACCTGCTTTATGACTCAACATGACCAATATTCACATCATGTGACCTAGCTGTTTGTCAATGTTATCATTTTGAGTAAGTTTCATGAAAATTTGTCTTAAATGTTGCCTTTGTAGTGTGGTTCAAATAGGTTATTGTGCCTTAAAAACTTGAATTCTACATATACTTTTAGTTTAATGCTCTTAATTGGCATATAATGTAATTAGTTGTTAAAGTACCGTATAGCTGGTATTTTCTGCTGCCAAAATATTTTGCGATTTTATGAAAAAGCAGAGTGAATTATATTCTACTGTTTTTATTTCTACGCTTCTTTGAAATCAGCATAATAAAATTTTGCGGATTCGGGTCTTAAAATATTTGTAAAAGCTAGTTTACATACGCGCTCGATGTTGTTAACACTTCTTCCGATATTGGCTAAAACCTAATCTTGAAATCGACTTTTCATGTATGCAGTAGTGGGTATGTAGATCTACGATAATTTTAAATTGGGCTTACTTGTGAATCAAATAACTTAAAGCTAAATATCCGAACAAGTATATTTATAACATGAATTACACCAGTAATTATCACAAAAAATAAAAATCTGACAGATAATACCTTTCACGACCTTACCCGGCAGCACTAACAGTATAGCAAATTGCTTGGTCTGGTAATTACCTATAATTATACATACCCGCTTTTGTTGAATTCAGAGTACCTTGGACTTATTCGCTCAAAATTTACTTTGTCGTTGTAAATATCGGTAAATTTTAAATACGATTTGTTAGGGGTATATCAGGAAGTTTGATAGAAGCTAGATACCGAACACAAATTTAATTGTCTAAGTCTGAGGGAGTGTTTTCTGTGGTTATTATTATGGTGTCCGAAAAGCAACAAATGTCCGAGTGAGTGCAAAGACTGATCACTTATCGAAGAAGCTTACCAAATGATTATTAATTATTTTTACGTGATAAAATCGTATAGTAATTTTATTCTGCGATCCGATGATGGAACCGCAGAATGGCAGAAATTTCTATCCAGTAGAAAATACCAGCGGTAACCAATTTTCTTGTAAAAAGTGAACGGTTGTATAACACTGTTAGTTTGCTAACCCGATACTAACACGGGTTCTAATAAGGTTATCTCCTTTGCCTTCAAATAGCTTGATTTTGAAACATATTTTCAAAAAGTATTTTCATTTATCAATTACTGTAAATGGTTGCGAAGGTAACCAAATATTACTTTCATGTTAAAAGTGAACGTTTTATGACACTTTTAACTTGCGAACCAGATTAGGAACATAAAGTACATGTACAATGGTTCTGATAGGTTGTTGTACTTTGACTTAAAAAATGCCAGGATATCTCTCATATTTTCAATATAATGCTCTTACTTAGTAATTGCTGTACGTGGTTGCTATGGTAACCAAATATAATTTTTCAGGCTAAAGCAAATGTGTATA
Organism: Gari tellinella; assembly: GCA_922989275.2. Classification (NCBI taxonomy): domain Eukaryota; kingdom Metazoa; phylum Mollusca; class Bivalvia; order Cardiida; family Psammobiidae; genus Gari; species Gari tellinella. The sequence continues at coordinate 39,379,375 of OV277864.1, read as the reverse complement.
TGACAATGTTTATTTGCAAAATTTAGAATAAAACTAATTAAAGTAATTGTGCAAGGACTCTCATAGTTTGCTGTATATTGAGTGCCAAATGTCTTGAATTTGACACACATTTCCAGTAAAATATGTTCTTTTGGCAGGCGTTACCATAGTTACCAAGTAATATCTGCATGTTTTGTCTTCTATTTCTATTTTATAACACTACAATTGGCGGTAGTAGCCATTAAAGAGTGATCCGGATTCATTTTAAGCAAACGTAACAGCTCAGTTAAATAGGCAATAAAAACATTGAAAAGTTTATAGTTTCGTTTCACCTACTTAGCAACCCCAATCCCAAAGGTTTTTTTCAAAGTAGTAATAAAAATATTTGTTACTGATAATCAATCATGTTCATCAACGATGCATGAATTTTCTGTACCAGTCCTTAAACTATGACAAAAATCAAGGATTCTTGCTTTCAGTATATTAACCCATAAACCTTGCACTTGTGTATCAATCAGGTGTAATGTTGAGTTGAAAGTTACAATGTTATTTAATTGTCAATACATATGTATGTCATATTTCAACTCTCAGATATTATTGTATCTAAAACTTGTACATTTTTGTCTGAAAATGCCATGAATTTGATGTGTTTTACTTACCAAAAACACTGATTTTAGGGGGAAATAATGTTTTCGCGTTACCATGGCAACTGAAGACCGGAACTAAGTTTTTTTGGTATTATTTCCAATTTCATGTAAATATATGCAAATAGTGTAAGTTTCATGCTAAACGGAAACCATGCGTGCTGATTATAACAATTAGTTACTATATGTACCAAACAGTGTTAAATCGGATGTAAGAGTTATAGCCCTTGTTTAAAAAAATCTGCACCACTTCCAGATCTGGCATCCACCATAAATTAAAGCCTTATGGTCTGAACTATTCGAATATATCATCAGAAATTTTATACTAGATGGGTTAAAAAAGAATCAATTTTAAGGCCCTTTTATTGAGTTGGCCCTTCTACTAATTAAACTTCTTTCGAACTACCGCTAACGTTCTCTACTAGAAAACCGTTTGATCAGGCTCGAAACTTATTTCCAATGAATATAAAGTTTTAGTATAAACACGTTTATTGGAAAATAATAACGCCCTTCGCACTGAAATGAAATAAATATTTTAGACTGAATTATTGAATGTACGTATCAATTATGCAATGAACTACATTTGTATATAAAATATACCATTCAAAAGTGTGCTTTATTCTGTAAACTTATATTCTGACCAGAGTTAACCCTTTCACTCTCAATGACGCTTAAAAGCGCGTTAGCAAACAGTTTTGAAATTTCTTCAGTCATACTGCCTGGGTTTTTTAATTTGAAACGACATTGCTGACAACAAAATTGAAGCAAACGACAATTCAATTGTGAAGGGGTAAGCATATCACGAACAATTTGGCAGTGAAAGGGTTAATATGTGTTTATATTATTGATTAAATATTGAAACAAAAAACCTTCTCAGGAAAGGGAATCTTAACGCTTTCATGATCAAATTTGTCGAGAGCTTTCCACCCCTCACAGCGATAGTGTCGTCTGCTTCAATATTGTAGTCTGCAATATCCTTTCAAAGTTAGATTAAAAGCAATATGACTGACGAAATTTTGAAACGAGTGTCAAACAGTTTGGCTCCTGATCAGACGCCGCGTAGCGTAGTGATCAAGACCCAAACTATTTGCAAAGGCGTTTTATGGCGTCATTGAGAGTGAAAGGGTTTAGTTGTACGAACGTACCTCCAGAAAATATGATACAACTCTTTTTCTGTCATTCCCTGTAGAGTTTGGTCGTCCGGTATGAGAAATATACTTTGGTTTGCCGAGGAATCATTGGTAGTTCTTAGTGGCTAGAACATTGTAAAATTACAATATTTGATATCATTCAATTATATAATCAAATACTTGAAAATCGAACTGTTCCGCACGGTGCAAACTGTCAGTTAACTTTCTGAACCCCAGTCACGCATATATGCGTCATTTGCAAACAGTGTGCATGTAAGGAGTACACTCGTCCTGTGCAAATAGTGTAGGCCCTGATCAGAGGGTTACTTAAGGAACCCTCTGATCAGGGTATACACTGTTTGTCATTTTAACACAAATTGTAATAATCAGCCATAAAACGTCAATAATGGCCAAGACTAAATTTAAAACTAGAATTGTTTATTTGAGGTTTCATGGGAGGAAAGGGTTAAACCATTCCACCGCTGTTGATGACCAATGTCGACTTAACCAACAGTTTGAATTTTGATCAGACGCCATGTTTAATTGAAAATATTAAACAGTAGTTTTGTGGAATTGGCCATAATATTTAGTTGTTTTTTTTAATTTTGTCTTAGAGAGGTTTAAACTTGATGACTAAATTAAAGGTTTAGACATGGATTTGGGAGGTTACAAGTTTAGAGGGGTTATATGAGCAATGAAAAGAACATGATTTCAACTGTCTTTAGATATCAACAGCACGACCACTTAACCCTTTACCCCATAAATACGCTTTTTACGCCTTTTGTTTATTCCTCCACGGAAGAAAATAGTATTAATTTATACAATCAAGAATATGTATCATCAGAAATATTCTCAATACCCTAGCAGATATTAGCTTAAAGCAGGCTGAAAGTAAAGCAGAATGCGCCTTAAGGCGCATTCTACTTTACTTTCAACCTGCTTTTAGTGATCATCTTTCTTTAAAACTAGAAACAGGCTATGGGGTAATGGGTTAACCCTTTCACTGCCATAACGTCATCTATCTGCTTTACTATTTTCTCAAGTTTAAATTTGCGGTATTGTCAAACAGTTTGGATCCTAATCACACGCCGCGGTGTCTGATCAGGATCCAAACTGTTTTCAAATAAATATTGTACTCGGGGTGGGGGGTTAAGGCATTGCATAATGTATTATACAGGTGACAGCCACAACAACACAGATGAAGCAAGGGAAGTATTTCAACCTCTAAACTGTTTTTTTTATACATAGAGCCTTTCTCATTACCTTTCGTTAAAGTCGTCTGTTTGGAGATATAAAGGAATACATAATGCAAATATTTGGCTCTTCGCTCTTATCGGGGGCCCGTTTCATTAAACTTCTAAGACAAAAACGGTCGTAAGTAAAAAAAAAAAATTAAAATACATTTCATTTCTGATACTCTATCTAATCCTGTCTTGTGACATCTCTTTGGAATCGTCTTTTCAAGACGATTCCAAAGAGATGTCACAAGACAGGATTAGATTGAGAAATAAATAATAATGGAGACTTTTATAATCTGACTTACGACAACATTAATTTTGTCGTACGAAGTTTTATGACACGGGCCCCTAGATCCCTTGCAACATTGGACTTTATAATGTATCTCAAGATCAGCCGCTGCATTGTATCATTTTTACAGCAGCGAATAATCTAAATCTTAATTGTTTGAAAATGTCAATTTCCCCAAACATGACAGTACAGACATGTAACCGATTACCCCATAGTAACGCCTTTTTACACCTTTATTTAATTTATACGCTAAAGAAAAAGTTCCACTTTATATAGTCATGGAATGTACATTATAAGCAATAGTTTCTATATCGCAGCAGATTGTATCTTAAAGTATGCTGAAAGTAAAGCAGAAAACGCCTAATGGTACAATTTGCGTTACATTTAACCTGCTTTAGGTGTTCAGCTGTCTTAAAAACCAGAAACAGACTATCGAGTAATATGTTAAACAGTTCGTCATATAAATAGTAAGTATTACTCTTTTATATGTAACAAAACCGACTCAAAAACATTATACCTTCTTATGTAGTTCCTGACCGGTTGTGAAGGTCAGTGTTTGATGGTTACATCTAAACAGCATATACAACATAACAATAAACAAAGCCACTAGGACATGCGTTCCCTTAATTTTAAATCCGTTCTTCAACATTATTTATACCGCTTCTCCTAAGCACTAAAAACTTATGTAAAACTTAGTAGAGTAGTCTGTATTATTGGATTAACCCTTATCCTGCTGATCGCGACTTGAGTTATTTTTGCAAACAGTTTTGATCCAGACCAGACGCCGCGTAACGCGGCGTCTGGTCTGGATAAACGCTGTTTGACACTCGTTTTTAGGATACTTTAATTTAAAAGTGTATAAATTTTAATTTTACTAAATTTGCAGACGACAATTTAAAGCAGAAGACATTTCAGCATGATGAGGGTTAACTGTTCCACAAACCCACTTATGAATACACTTCCAGGATACGTCTGACTGATTATTGACGTCTGCTATAATACCTCAACTGGCTCAAATCATGAGATTTTTACCCCCACGCCGTTTCGTTGTCGTCTGCTTCAAATTTCTTGTCTACAATGGCGCTTTAAAGTTGAAAAATAAGGCAGTATGACTAAGGAATTTTCAAAACGAGTGTCAAACAGTTTGGACCCTGATCAGACGCCTCGTTAACGGAGCGTTTGATCAGGATTCAAACTGTTTGCAAAAGCGCTTTTAAGCGTCATTGAGAGTGAAATGGTGAAACTGTTCCACCGACCAATTTATGCATATACTGCCAGCATATCTAGGTCACATGAGCTACAAAATTAGGTTTTCAATTTATCATTCAAAACTCTTCCGATGTATAAAAAAACCCATAGTCCTATGAGCTTAGGCGTCATCTACAGAACCTCTTAAAGTTTATTTAAACAATGCAATTTGAGTCAAATAACCCCGCCATGTAGTCCGGTTGCCAAACCCCTGATTTTTCGATAAGCGTGTTTTGCGGGCCGTACAAAGTTTTTTTTGCTGTTTCTATACCTCTGAGGTGTGCTCTTTAAGAATCTGAATGATGCCACTCTGGCACCTTTGGGCAATCCGCACAATATGCAAATTAAGGCCGCCATTACTGAAAATATTGTTTTCGTCAATATCTCAGAAACTATGCATGGTATCAACATAATTGTGGTGTCTATATCCATGTTTTGAGGGGTAAAGAATCAGATAAAGCCATTTTAGTAACGATCACTGCGATATTTTGTGCTGAATATGCATAATTAGGCAGCCATTACTGAAAATCTCGTTTTCGTTATTATCTCAGTGCCCGTGCATGGTAGCAAACTAATGTTGGTGTCTATCTCCATGTTTTGAGGGGTAAAAAATCAGATTAAGCCATTTTAGTAAAGATCACACCAATATTTTGTGCTGAATGGGCATATTGAGGCAGCCATTACTGAAAATCTCGTTTTCGTTATTATCTCAGTGCTCGTGCATGGTAGCAAACTAATGTTGGTGTCTATCTCCATGTTTTGAGGGGTAAAGAATCAGATAAAGCCATTTTAGTAACGATCACTGCGATATTTTGTGCTGAATATGCATAATTAGGCAGCCATTACTGAAAATCTCGTTTTCGTTATTATCTCAGTGCCCGTGCATGGTAGCAAACTAATGTTTGTGTCTATCTCCATGTTTTGAGGGGTAAAGAATCAGATTAAGCCATTTTAGTAAAGATCACACCAACAATTTGTGCTTAATATGCATATTTAGGCAGCCATAACTGAAAATCTAATTTTTGTCAGTATCTCAAAATTATTTAAGTTTCAATCCCCATATTGCGAGAGGTTAAGAATCAGATTAAAAGATGATGAAAGAAAGTGTTGTCTGCTAAAGTTTTCATCTGCTTCAATTTTCAAACTTCTTCAAAGTCGCTCAAAATTGGTGAAGCTTTTCTGCAAAATATGCAAAAGAAGGACCGCCATCATTGATGCGACGGTCGAGTCTACATTCTCTTTGTGTCGTCTGTCAGGTGTGTGTTCATCATTTATATAAGAGCATTAAAAGAATGGTCATACCTCAGCTAGCTTAACAATTCTTAGGTTCATTTTTTTGACAATATAGATACATCCTAAGTTTCTTTTTCAATAGTGTAACGACCGCACTGACAGTGATATTTACTCTTGAATTTAATTAGTCCTTACGGTAGCCGACAACAATGTAAAGTCGTACATTATCCCTAACCGAACATAATAAAAGACAGATACACGCACAAACATCGCGGCAGACTTGGTCCAGTAGTAGCACACTCGACTACGATGCCAAGGGTCGAGAGTCTGATCTCCTGCTGGACCAAGTCCTTCGGATGAGACTTTACACTAGGCATATAAAAAACCAGAGAACCCTGTCGAAAGTAAGAGTAAGACGTCGCGCCCAGGTTTCTGTATCCGCTGCCCTCTCTTTTGGATGTCCAATTAGACCATATATTGCAGAAAAGGATGTTTACAAACAAATAAACAAAATTCGGTCAGTTGTTGCTTTGCGGTCAAAGGAGGCACACAGAAATATAGCTCTGGATTTTAGGCGGTTGGTTTAGACAGTATACTTGTACTTTGAAATAGTGCAGAGTATCAAGGTGAAAGTCAGAAATATATATAGTTCTGTTAGTGTAGCTTAGCTGAGTCCGAAAAGTGAAACCTCCAAACCGTGACTGGGCGCTTGAAGGTCATACACAATGCCCGTGCTCGTCTGAATTGCCGGACCATAGGCAAAGAAGGCACTGAGCATCATACACTCATGATAGTCCATAAATAGTCAATTATCAAATTGTTGATGATCAGCCGTTGATCGTCATAAGAGCTGAGCCATTTGAGTATATCTCATCAACTACAGTAGCTGGGCACCTATGGCTCAGCTGTAGGGTCTCGTTGGTAGTTAAGTGAGGGGATCGACGACCCATACCTGATCCATACAGACAGGAACACACGCTGCACAACTCCTCAGGTTAAGAATTCAGAGATGATAGAAATACTTGATGGCTGTGATATCATTTGGGTTATAAACGAGTCTAATCAAGGAACTGTAAATGGCTTCATGATGGATGTTATGAAGAGGGTGGCAAGCTATGACCCACTCGATCGCTACTTCAATTTCAGGATTAAAAGTTGAATGTGGGCAGCTCGAGCTGGTGACGAGGCCATACGACGACAAAAACTGCAGTTACATACTCCAATGCCGCTCCAGAAGGTTTTCCTTACAGCAACTGAGAATAAGGTACAGGTCATAGGTCTGATGTGTCAGAGTTTGATCCAGAAAGCAGAATGGACATAGTCTGGCCATTACCTCTACTAACACTGTACTAGTATTTCAGGATGACAATGTCTTCCGCAAGAAAGATACCATAATCCGCCATGAAGAAGTGGTTGTAAGTATCATACAGTAGATGGTTAAGGCAGCTGAAAGTTGCGTAAAAAGAATCAAACATTGTTTGTGAGGACATTGACGTTTTCGACCTCCTGCTGCACTTCTACGCAAAGTTGAATATGGCCTGTCGTTTAACCTTGGAAGGACCACATGCTTAACAAACTACTATAGTATTAGACATTGCCACAACTGCAAGTGAACATGAACAATTGTTTTCACATCTGCCAGTCGCCCATGTCCTCTCAGGCTGTGTCACTGTAGGCCAGTGCTTCAGAGTAGAAAAAGGCATTGTCATCAAAGTCCTAAAGATTGGGGGGGGGGGGGATACTGGACAAAGTGGGCGAATTATCTTATGCTATAGGCGACATCGTTTGAGAAGCGACAGGATTCATGGCTGCCTGTTAGAGGGTCACACGCTTGGTGACATCAAACATGTCTGAAGTTTGAGGAGAAGTCTGGTTGCAAAGAATTGGTAGAAAATATGTTACAAATGCCCCACAGCTTAAGTCACTTTCACCTCCTAAAGAGGCATTCAAAGAGAACGTAAAACATTCGGACTGCCATTTGGAAATTAGCTCCCAATTCAAAACCTGCATCATTAGATCTTGTCGAGTTTGGATGGAAACTTGATGAACGCACTAGATGTATTGCAAGCAAACATTACTATTGCTCCACAGGAGGTGCTGGAAATGATAAGGTGTGGTTGTGCTACGTATACACTCTGTCCGACAGCAGTGTGTCTGTGATATACGACTCGCTTGCCATGCGCAATATTTTGTGGCTGCCACGGAGAAGCACCCTGCCAGAAAAAACACGTCCGACGGGTCGATGACAGTGACAATGTTGTTAAAAATGACTTGTTTGAGGACTGAGTCAGTTCAGTAATGGCAATCTACATCATTATAAGTAAAAGGAATGCTTTGTAACTTTGATGTACAGTGAAGTGGATTGTTGTCTATTTTGCAAAACATGTTGGTGTGATCAATACTGAAATGGTTTAATCTGCTTCTTTTCCATACCGGTGGTAGTAATCTAGTGGTAACGCGTTGGACTACGGTACCAGGGTTCGTGAGTTCGATCCCCCGCCGGACCAGCGGCCTGACTAGGGGATTTTTTCCGAATCCCCGACGATGTACAGGAATATGCTTGAGCAAGATATATACCGCGAATAGCTCCTCTCTACCCAGGGTTAAATAGGTGCCTGCGAAGGGTCGTACTGCGGCTGCTTATGCGCCATATGTTAGCAGTGCTCAAGATGGCTCAATGATCAGGGGAGTAAATGTACAGTCGGCTGAGCGGTCATTAGGACTGAAAGTAGGCTTTAAATTGATACTTTTTTTTTACTTTTATAAACATGAGTACAGACGCCAGAATTGTGTTAATGCATGTATCATAGTTCCTGAGGTATTGCCGAAAATGAGATTTTCAGTACTGGCTGACTAAATATGCCTATTCAGAAAAACTATTTGTGTGATCTTTAGTGAAATGGCTTCAACTGATTTTTTACCCCTAAAACATGTGTTTATACGCCAGAATTACTTTAATATAATATGTCGTAGATGCTGAGATATTGACGAAAACAAGATTTCCGGTAATGGCTGCCGAAATATGGATATTCATCACAGCCTTATAAATATATTTGTGGGATCAATACTAAAATGGTTTTATCTGATTTTCTACCCCTCAAAATATGGGGATAAACACCAAAATTATTCTGAAACCATATGTAGTTACTGAGATATTGACGAAAACGAGATTTTCAGTAATGGCTGCCTAAATATGCCTATTCAGCACAAAATATTGATGTGAACTTTACTAAAATGGTTTAATCTTATTCTTTACCCCTCAAAACATGGAGATAGACACCAACATGATTTGATACCATGCACAGGTACTGAGATATTGCCGAAAACGAGATTTTCAGTAATGGCTGCCTAAATATGCATATTCAGCACAAAATCTCGCTGTGATCTTTACAAAAATGGCATTATCTGATTATTTACCCCTCAAAACATTGAGATAAACACCAAAATTATGTTGATACCATGCATAGTTTCTGAGATATTGACGAAAACAAGATTTTCAGTAATGGCGGCCTTAATTTGCATATTGTGCGGATTGCCCAATGATGCCAGAGTGGCATCATTCAGATTCTTAAAGAGCACACCTCAGAGGTATAGAAACAGCAAAAAAACTTTGTACGGCCCGCAAAACACGCTTATCGGTCTCTGTCACCGGACTAATGGGGGTAACAGTTTTATATAGATGCCAGTTTTTGAGATACTTTAATAATAGTGTTGAAAAGGCTGGGGTTTGTTGCATGTCTAGGTCACTTGGACTAAAAGGAGACATTTTCGAACCACTTTCCCGATGTAATTGCTTAGTTACACAAGTGATACATGGGTGACCCTTTATCAAGTTTCTCAAAACGAATTTCTTTATAAATTAAGAGTGCAATTATGACCCTATATCTCCCAGTCTTTTAGGAGAATAATATTATTGAATGAATTGTTGAAGACGCACGCACGCACGCACGCACACACACACACACACACACACGCACGGGCAGATGGATCATGGACATCACATGACACCACAAGCTCGTATTGAACACCTTGTACTCAGATGAACTAATAAAATCCAATGAGCATATGCAGAAAACGGCTTTTAAAGCTACAGTATGGTGAAAAGCGGCAATGTGTTTCTCGGATCAAACGTTTGTAATGTAAAAGAGGTTTACCTAAGGAACAGCCATGCCAATTTTCCTTGAAATCCAATATACATTATTACAGAAAAAACATTTTGAATGTTATGCCATATGCCTAAAATATACTGAAAATAGGCGCCGCAAATAGCGTTTTTGTTTTCTGTTGTATTTAAATGTTTTCGCGCTGGAATCTGAAAGAGGATACCATTAAAAACAGTTGTATTCTACAAAATTCGGCTTCGTTGCCAGAACTCTCAATAGAACTGATTGTTTAACAATTTGGAAGATTACCTTGCAAGAAATATTTCTGTGAAAGTTTAATGAAATTGACCCAGTAGACTCTTAGACGAATTTATTTAAATAAATTCGTCGCCAGATGGACATACATAGATTACAAAATTTCACAAGGACACTTCGTGTCAGATGATCTGAAACGTTGCCGCCAGTTGACGAGGCAGACATTTCTAATATAGCTAAAGTTAAAACTTAATAAATATTGTTTTTGTCTGAACAAATGGTATGATTAGAAATCAGGGCTCCAGATAAGGGGAGTGTTTTAAAAATTAAAATCTTTATTTCTGCTTTGAACCCTTTGGTGTCACTACTCATTAGAATCGTCTCTTCGAGACGATTCTAATGTGTAGTAACACCATAGGATTTGGTGCTAAAAAGAGTGAGAAAATGCTGGATTTGTTCAGTTTACTCCCTTTAATCTGGAGCCCTGAGAAACTGTTTTACCCAAATGTACTTTGGGTGATCCATATTGCTTAACATAGCCTATTTAACCCAAAACTATTACACAAGTAGTTTTTTCAACAATGAAAGCTTTCTGAACATACTTTATCAATTATAATGTCACCATGACTGTTCTTTTTAAAGAGTGTATACATAAAAGGTTTTAATCAATAAATCATCATAAAATGAGATAAATTGAACACAGTAGGTTTGGGAATTGAATACCTACACTACAGCCCTGGGGCCCGTTTTACTAAACAACTTACGCAAAATATTTGCGTAAGTCAAAATCGTTTAACTCTTATTTTTCGATTATAAACGTTTGCAAACAGCAAATAGCCATATCAGTGGACGCGCTAAAAGCGCGTCCTCTGATCTGGCTATTTGCTGTTTGTAGCAAGTGATAATAAAAAATATAAATTAATATTTAAAATTTTGACTTACGCAAAAATTTTGCGTAAGTAGTTTAGTAAAACGGGCACCTGTTCTCACGCTCAAATACGACAAAAAGTAACATCACGGTGAATCCCGTGGCCATGTGAAACATCGTATTTCGCAATATATAGCCAACCATATTTGTTTTATCTATCGTTTCTAATGCTTAGCGATTTTTAAATTTACGGAGACGAATCTGACCGCAAATACATGTATAGCAGAACTAAATATAAAGCGACCTACAGTTATGAAGATACCCACGATACTATACACGTGGATTTCCGGGAAATTAGGTTGTTTGTTCGCACATTTAAATCCGTGTTGTGTTACACAACTGCGAAATGAAACACAGCATGGCGTTTTTGGAGAAACTTTAGAAAGATAGCCCTAAGAGATAATATTAACTATACTACATGAATAAGGGATACCAAATTTGGTTAGAAAGTACATCTCAGTATAGCAGACCGGAACATGCATGTTTCAATTGCCCTGTAACATTCGCACTGTCCCGGATTTGGCAACCGTTTGGCACCGGAAAAGCGGTCCAGGCTTTACCTGGAGTACATATTTGAAGACACCGGGGATCTCCGGGACTTTTTTTGATGAACCGCGCTGATCTGGTTCGCATCGGCAAGAAGCCAATGGTTCCATATAATGTTTAATAAAATCAGGGGAGACCGGGACAGATACCCAGTATCAGCTTAACCCCGAGCAATGCAGAGGAATGCCGGGGTAATGCCAGAACACCTGGGCCCGTTTTACTAAACTACTTACGCAGAAATTTTGCGTAAGTCAAAATTGTAAATTTTAATTTATATGTTTTATTATCACTTGCTACAAACAGCAAATAGCCAGCTTAGAGGACGCGCTTTTAGCGCGTCCTCTGATTTGGATATTTGCTGTTTGCAAACGTTTATGATCGAAAAATAAGAGTTAAACGATATTGACTTGTTTAGTAAAACGGGCCCCAGGGGCAGGTCCGGTGCTCTACCCATTTGTCTACCGTAATAAACCGGGTTATTTGGGAGCACAGAAATCGATAAACATTTTAAAAACTGCAATTTTCTGCAATTTTATTACAGCGTTTGTGTTTCATTAGCGTTTAAGTGAGAAAGAATAATGTCTTATCCATAGTATATAGTCAATCTGATACATAAGAAAAGAGGTTATTCTTTCTAACATATGAGTTTAAGCATAACTTCGCTTTCTTAATTGATATTTTTTTTATTACAGTGGAGAATCTGTTATTCTTTCCCGTTTAAACGCAAACTTACGCAAACGCAAAGCACTAAAACATAGAAAAGAACAATTTTTTGAAATTCTGATATTTCATGTTTATTTTGGTGGCTAACAGTTTGAAGCCTGATCAGACGCCGGGTTAATAGTTTTAGCGTAAACGCGTTTATTGGGAAAGAATAACACATTCTCCACTGTAATACAATTAAGTAGAGGACACTTGTTTAACTCTTTTCCTCATAGCCTGTTTCTAGTAGTTAAGATATGTGACCTATTAAAGCAGGTTGAAAGTAAAGCAGAATGCGCCCTAGGGCGCATTCTGCTTTACTTTCAGCCTGCTTTAAGTTACTATCTGCTAGGATATAGAAAATATTTCTTATGGTACATATTCATGACAGTATAAAATGGAACTATTTTCTTTGGCGGATGAATAAAATGAATGCGCTAAAAGTCGCTTCTATAAGGTAAAGGGTTAAAGCAGATTATATAATGCCGTAGAATGGGTAACTCATAACCCCATGTTTATAATTTGGAAGAAAGGTAATCACTTACAGCATGCTGAATGTAATGCATTAATGTAAACTCTGCTTTACTTTCAGTCTGCTTTTACCTTTAACTCACTCAGATAAATTATAGAAAGTTATTTATTATGGTACACATGTACCTATACATGACTGTATAATTCAGAACTATTTTCTTCAGTGGAAGAGTACATTGACGGCGTGAAAAGACGTACATGTATTTATCGAGTATTAGGTTAAACAAGTGTGAGTATACAAGTATTCGACAACGATCGTGCATTGTAACATTTTTTAATTGCCAAGTGTTGTAGATAGATACATGTAAATATATATAGAGTTCATTCATGTAACATTATGCATATCATGGAAACAAACTATAAGTATAAACAGGTCAAAAAAAAAGTACACCAATACCAAGAATAACATAAAAAAGATAAAAAAAACCCACATTTCCCCTTATTTCCATTGCGGTCCCTATAGTGAACAACTTGCTGATCTAATAATTACCATCCTATATTTTGATGACAGAAATGCAATAAATCACAAGATGGATAAACTACCCAATACATGTACTTATAAACAATTATTATATATCCCAACGTTTGCGTTAGCGCCCAACATCATGATCATAGTCCAGGTCCGAATGTAGCAAAACGCATTTACAGCGCTCCCTCTCTACAACGACATCCAGTGGGAGACAAAACAAAGTGCGTTGTTCGAAGGGAGTCGTTATAGGGAGGTAATTTGGCTTACATTTGTAAACAGCTTGAATCCAGATCAGATCCTGATCTGGATTCAAACTGTTTGTCACTCGTCATTAAGTTTTTTCTATCAAAATGTCAATCATGTAATTTTGAGAAAAACAGCAGACGACATATTTAGGCAGACGGTTTTGCAGCCATGAAAGGTTTGGACATAAATCATGTCTTTTTCAGGGAACTGCGACAGGGGTCGTTGTAAGGAGGGTGTCGTTGGGCCGTTGTAGAGAGGGAGCACTGTACTTGTAACCAATTATTATATATCCCAACGTTTGCGTTAGCGCCCAACATCATGATCATAGTCCAGGCCCGTATGTAGCAAAACGCATTTATTCATTTAATTATTTATTTTGGGAGGGGGTGGCACGTCAGGGACATAGCTAGCCCTCTGGGCCCGTTTCATAAAACTTCATACGATAGAATCGGTCGTAAGTCAAACTTTTAAAATAGTTTAAATTCTGATTTCTCTATCGAATTACAAAGCTAGGCAACATGACAGGATAAGATGGGAAAATAAATAATAATTGAGACTTTTATTATCTGACTAACGACAATATTTGTCATATGAAGTTTTATCAAACGGGCCCCTGGTATAGCTAACCTTACTAGGGGTTCCGAGGGCATGCTGCCTCGGGAAAATGTTATTCGTAGACGGTCTCTGGTGCGTTCTGATGACGTTTCCCGCATCCAAAACAGGTAAATTAATAACATAAATCCATCTAAAATTCACCTAAAATATAACATAAATTGCGTAATAATCAATGGTAATGATGATGATATGAGGAGGCGGAGGAGGAGGAGGAGGAGGAGGAAGAAGATGTTGTTTATAATGGTGAATATAATGATGACGACTACAGGGGCCCGTTTTACTAAACTGCTTACGCAAAATGTTTGCGTAAGTCAAAATCGTTTAACTCTTATTTTTCGATCATAATTGTTTGCAAACAGCAAATAGCCAGATCAGAGGACGCGCTAAAAGCGCATCCTCCGATCTGGCTATTTGCTGTTTGTAGCAAGTGAAAATAAAAAATATAAATTAAAATTAAAAATTTTGACTTACGCAAAAATGTGCGTAAGAAGTTTAGTAAACCGGGCCCCTAGCCCGTAGGAACAGCCCACACCCCTAGAAATGTCTAGGGCTAAAATTAAGCAATACACATGTATGCTACACTGATAGAAATATAGGAATTTGCACGGGCGGCTAGTTGACGTCAATGTCTTGTTTTTTAACAAACAAAAAACATTAGCAGTGTGTACCTATGCTAGTCATAAGCTTGGTTAAATAAAGACAAATCAGAAACTAAATCTAGTTCGAAAATGTATTCATAGTCTACGAGTGGTGCGATTTCATTGCGTTTAAGTAGTAAAATCAACTACTTGCCGTTTAGAAATATGACCAACAAGGGAAAACAATCGACATAGTCACCACAAAGACTGTTAAAATAGCCACAAACAATAATCTCCAAAGTATCCCGATGTTCGTATGCACTCGTATGTCATCAATTTCAAACAATTGTCGTCTGCACTATTTCTTAGGGCTGCTATTTCTCCGGATTATTCCGACATCTATGGATTTTCTTCCTAGCAGATGACATAGCTCAAAGCAGGCTGACAGGAGGTAAGAATGTGCTTTAAGGCGCATTCTGCTCTACTTTCAGCATGCTTTAAGTAATCACGCTTGAAAAATAGAAAATTTGGAAATGTAATGATGTTTCATGCCCAACATTTTGCAACCGGTCTGTATTTCTCAAATGTAAGCTTTTTTGTCTATATCCCTTAACTTATCCACTGACATATATCATTGTACAGTTTGGAACCTGATCAGACGTCGCGTAGAGTTGCATACAATTTTAATTTAATGGATAATAGCAGACGGCAATCGTTTGAAGTACACGATGTTATGGTAGCGATGGGGTTAAAGCCGCATTGTGTTTTTGAGAAACCTACATAAAACGGTTGTCTGGGGTCCCATTTGAACTACGTGGGACGTGATTCTTTCACAAAAACCGGTTTTATCTAAGCAATTCGCTTTTTAAATTTTATTTATAATATTTTGGTGCTGCACAAATTAAAGAGCCTCCCTTGTGAATGGAAAGTAGGACAACTCTGTAAATACAGCGCTCCAGATAACGGAAGTATTTCGAAAACTAAAATCTTTATTCCTGCTTTTAAACCCAATGGTGTCATACTCATTAAAAGTGTCTCGAAGAGACGGTTTAATCAGTAGTAACACCATATCATTCGGTGCTGAAATGAGTGAGAATATGTTAGATTAGTTCAGATTACTCCCGATTTCATGTTTAGCTGGAACACTGAAAATGACCCTGTTAACCCTTATTCTGCTGCACAGACGTCTGCTTCGACATTGTCGTCTGCAAAATGTGTTCAGTTTAGATTTATGCATTGTTTTAATTAAACAAACCTTAAGACGAGTGTCAAATAGTTTGGATACAGATGAGACGCCGCGTTACGCGGCGTCTTTTTAGATTAAAATAGTTTGTAAACTCAGTAAAGTAGGCACAGGGTTAAACACTATGAGATTCAATAACAACGTGTACATATCTTTCACGGTGTGTAAACGGTTAAAATAAACTACGGAGAATCTATACCTTGAGCTTGCTGAAAATGACTGCTTCAGCCTTGTCCGCTCTCTAACTCAAACACTTCTTTTTGGATATTCACCAAACTTACTACACATGTTTATTAGTATAGAATCTAGGTCAGGTTTTAATAACTAGCAAAATCGCATAAGGCATGTCTGAGTTATTGCTGAAAAATGCTGAAACAGTCATTTTTAATACATAAAGGGCAAAAACTCAGATATGCCACATGCGATTTTTTTAATAATCAAACTAGACCTACATTTTATATACTTAAACATTTTCAGCAAGTTTAATGAATATCCGATAAAAACTGTATGTGTTAGAGTGCAAAAAGTGACTGAAACCGTCATTTTTCATTAATAAACGGGCAATAACTCAGATAAACCTTATGCGATTTTAGTAGTTATGAAACTGAACCTTGATTTTATATCAATAAACATTTTCAGCAAGTTTGGTGAAGATCCAATAAAACGTATTTGTGTTAGAGAGCAAAACTTGCTGCAAATAGTCATTTTATAATACATAAATGGCAAAAACTCAGATATGCCACATGCGATTTTTGTAAGAATCAAACTAGACCTACATTTTATATGAATAAATATTTTTAGCATGTTTGGTGAATATCCGGTAAAAGCTGTTTGTTTTAGAGTGCAAAACTGACTGAAACAGTCATTTTTTATTAATTAACAGGCAATAATTATGCGATTTTAGTAGTAATCAAACTAAACCTTGATTTTATATCATTGAACATTTTCAGCAAGTTTGTCGAAGATCGAATACCGTATAAGTGGTTTTTTTCGCGAGAAGGAAATTTTCGCTATTTTCGCGTGTGCATCAAACTCGCGTAAATCTAATCCGCCAAATATTCCTACCTTTCTCTAGGCCTATTTCATTTTCTGCAGCAAAGTCCGATCGAGGCAGTTTGTCGTAAAAAACCCAACCAAAAACACAATTTCTTCGTTCCCGTGTTCTTATTCCGGACCAGGCCTATACCCACGTTCAATTTAATGCATTTTTTATGAAAGAGATCTAAAGACGGATGTCAAACAATTTGGATCCAGATTTGTCGTGTTTTTTGGTGCCTTATCTTTACTCAAACTGTTTGCCAATGCCAATCAAGTTGTGATAGGCAGACAAAGGGTTAATCGCTTTCACAGTTTGACCTATGGTACTCACTCGTAAATGACACCTCGTCTGCTTGCAACGTTCTCCATTGTCAACACGTATATACAGGTAAATCGAGTGTGAAAAGTTTTGGATACTTGAGAGACATTGATTTACCCTAGTTGAGTTAGAGAGCGGACAAAACAGTGTGATAGTCTAACTGACTGATGGATGGACGCGCGGAGGTACAGATACGGTTCCCCACAGTGAAGTTGAATTCGGCTGTATCACGTGATACTAAGCCGTGTGGTAATGTTTATGACATACGTTCTATTTTCGGTTTGTTATGATTTTAAATCGACCTTTTTGGTGATTTAGGTCCGTCTTCATCATTTCATAGATCAGTTTGGCCCATAAGAGTGTTCAAACATTATTATTAACCGTTATTGTATTTCAGGCATTAAGAAAAGGTCTGAAAACACAATGGGACTTTGAAAGTGCAGAATAAAGGTTTAGAACAAGGTAAAGTCGAACTTTGCTATCTCGAACTCGCTTAACTCGAACTAACCGATATGTCGACTCATTGATAGCATTATTTCATATTCGGTTAAGTTGAACATACCCGCAGTTCAAAGTTAAAACGTGGCTAGGCAACGTTTTAACTTTGAACTTCGGGTATGTTCGAGATAACCGAGTACGAGATATCGAAGTTTGACTGTATGTGCTTATTGTTGCCGTTTCCATTTTAGATTTAACAACGATATCTCACTAAAAGTATTAACGTGAGGTCCGTATGACGACCTTAAATTTATAGTCGGTCCAGCTGGATGTGCCTTGCAGATCCTAAACCCTTTTTCATAGAGCGTTCTGAATACTTTCAGTTGGTTTGCAATGCTCACACCTCCCCACAATTGACCTCCATCGCGAACACGACCAAAGTGATACTCCACTAATAGTTGTTTGGCGTTCTCCAGTGCCTTGAAGTCAGACTCGTTCTGAAATCCACTCCATTCCCCGCCCTCTGCATCCATCTTAAGAATGTCTATCACCCTCTGAAGATAAATAATGATCGATTTCTGTAATATATGAACTCATTTAACCCTGAAGTATCATTATTATATTACAAAATGGCAAACAGTTCGGACACTGATCAGAGGGCTACTTAAGGAGACTTCTGACCAAGGTCGTCACTATTTGTATTAGACAAGTGGACTTTTCACATGTACGCTGTTTTAATGACGAGTATACTACTCAGTGAACTGGAATGAAAAGGCATATTTTCTTTATAAATTTATATCAATTGGATTGTATTAATCAGGAAAGGCAGTATTATATAAATCTATTTCGAACAATTATAGGTACACGCCTTTCTATGCCCCATTGGTTATATTTGGAACCATATCAAAATTACATTTGTAAACATGAATTGTATTTTAAACAATATACTCAATGTAAGTTGGACATATTATTCTTACAGAAGCGTTTGTAAGTCTAACATAGAACGTGTGTAATTTGTATACATGTATACAGAGCGTAAATTGTGTGTGCAATTTTCATAACGAGCTTGTTTAATTCTAATAAAGTGTGTATGTAATTGTACTAAAAGGCATATTCACTGTGAATACTGTGTCTGTTTACAATACATAATGTGTGTAATTCCTGTGTAGAGCATGTAACAACTGTGCGCTTTGATAGATAGGATAGTAAGTAATTCTTGTTTAAGGGTGTATCAATGTCATAAGCGTTTTTTTTCAAAGTATTAAACTTTTTTTCTATCATTGTTTTTTTGGAAGAGCTGTTTATGATGAATGAAAAAATGAAAAAAAAATAATATGGTGGTGTCCTTTTTTTTTAGCTACAGCGATTTGAAAATGGTATGTCAATTATGGATTTGTTTTCCAAATTTTACCCATTCAGAGTACACGCTTCAGTAAAATGTATTTCAAAACAAAACAAACATGGTAATTTGGGTTTTCATTCTTTATTTCATGTCTATGGTGGTATTTTCACATATAGAAACCAAATTTAGACAAAGCAGGCACTAGGTTTGAACAATATGGGTCCTCGAATATCAAAAATATGCTTTTTATAGGGCATGATTTTATAAGATTTTTTATTTATGAAAAAAAAAGTAAAAAAGTTTGAAAATGAAATAGTTCTAGTATTAAACTTTTTCTTATCTCTACCAAATGAAAGCCAATGCTAAGGCAGTTCAAAATATGAAAAGAAATTGAAAGGTCAGTGTTGAAAATTTTGAGTTATTAAAGTAAAAAGAGTTATCTCCCCTTACAACATTTACAAAAAAGTACCATATCGATGATATTTAGAGCTTTATAAATTTCACATTTGGTGCCTGTTTTTTCTTAAATTAGTTTTTGTATGAAGAAATACTACCATAGATAGGAAATATATATCATAAAACCAAATTATCGTATTTGGTTTCATTTAAAATGGCTTTTTTTGAAGCGGGCTGTTTGAAAAGGACAAAATAAGAGAAAGTGGGTGGGGTAAATTTTACATGGCCGTAGAGCCAACTGTTGTTTACCAAAGTGTACACTTTTTCTATTTTTTCATTCACCTTAAATAGCTCTTCAATACAAAACAACCATAGAGTGTTTTCATATACTTTGAAACTTTCTCAAATCCATGACTCAGTTTCTGTATATATTAGCATTTGTAATTTCTGTGTAGAGCGTGTAGAAAGTACGAGCGATTCTTAAAAGGGACGTGCGTAACTTAAACGAAGTGCAAATACGATAATTCAAAACGTGTGTAATTTAAATATAGAACGTGTGTAACTCCTATATACAGAGTGTAGCGAGTGTGCGCTATTTCTGTGAATAGTTTAAATGTGTAATTCTGATAAAGAGCGTATGTAGTTCTGTTATAGAACATAATTACAGTCACTGTGAATACTTAAATAGTGTATGTTTACACTAGAGAAAGTGTGCAATTCCTAAAAAGAGCGTGTAACAATTGACTGCATTTATAATAAAGTATGTGCAATTCTAACATACAGTCTGTGCATATCCAGAGCATGCGTACTTCTTAAATGGAGCGGGTAGCGTTAGTGCATACTTTTAATATAAGGCATGGGCAGCTATATATAATACAGAGTGTGCGTACTTCCGTATGAACAGTATATCATAACCCATTTTTCCACATGAACGTATATTAATGATTTTAATTTAGTTCTTGGCTGAAGAAAATACTTTCAATTGGTACATTCGTGAGAGTGCACCATAAGAAACAGTGTATTTGTCCTAGCAGATGGTAGCTTAAAGCAAGCTTAAAGTAAAGTAAAGCGAAATGCGCCCTTAAGAGTATTCTGCTTTAATCTCATCTGGCTGTAGGTGGTTACCTGTCTTTTAACAGACAAAACTAGAGAAGGCTATGGAGTAATTGGTTGAATAGACGGTGTAGCAATAATACCTATATCTGATATAAACAGATTACATGCAATCTTTATATAGAGCATACGTTACTTCTATTTAGAGTGTGATTAATTTCCTACATGGTAATTGTATTGAGAGTGTGTTTTATTTATACAAATAGTTTGTCAGATATTTATGAATATCAGAACCTACTGCCTGTGCATAACGTTTATAAATAATTGTTCTGTGTCTATTTGGTATAGTTTCTAGCTTAATTATTTGGTTGCCGTAGATGGTTATTCATATATTTACATTTCTACAAATTGTAGAGTATACACTTGCGTAGAGATAACATTGGTGATCGTTCATATTCATGTATTCGAGTTGTACACGTTATATAATTATAGTCAAAGTAGGTATAATCACCTACTACCTGTGTGTTCGGTCAGTACCATTTTGAAAAAATAGTAAAATACATCTAGAAGTGTCACCATGCCAAATATTAAAGCTCTGGCCGCATTAGTTTCAGAGGAGATGTCTGAAAATTTCACTCTATAACTCTTTGTAAAACTGTGACCCCCAGAGCGGGGCCAATTTAGTCCCCAGGGGCATAAACTGAAAAACTTGATAGAATACCTGTAGATAATGCTTTGTGTCAAATATCTTAGCTCTGGCCCTTGTAGTTTTTGACGAGAAGAATTTCAAAGTTTTAATTGAAAAAATCTATTTTAAGCTCCTGTGACCTAGATATTAAAAAAACCGGACCACTTTGAACAAAATACGTAGAGGACATCTAAAAGTGTCACCATGCCGAATATCATAGCTCCGACAATATTATTTCACAGGAATAGACATTCGAAAATTTCACTTTATAACTCTTTGTAAAACTGTGACCCCTGGGCGGGGCTATTTTTTACCCCTGGGGCCTTATTTGAACAAACTCGATAGAGGACCTATAGATGATACTATGTGCCAAATATCTAAGCTCTTGTCCTTGTAGATTTTGACAATTTATTTTTAAGATTTCCTTAGTTTTTCACAAATTTGAAAGAGCTTGACCCAAGGAACATTTCTGTAAAGTTTGGTGACAGTCTGTTCAGCGGAGGAGATGTCAATTTAAGCAATTGTTAACGATGACACACGATGGACGACGGTCACATGGCCATCCCAATAGCTCATATTGAGCCTTTGGCTCAGGTGAGCTAAAAACGTATTCGAAATCACATGTTTTTCTTAGTTGAGGCTAGAGAAATCTGTGACATAGTTCTTAAACGCGGAACTCGGCTAGTTATACGCTATGTTATACTCATCAATACATTTTTATGGTTAAGATCTTTTATTATTGTGTTCAGTGTCCGCATTTCCCAGCCTTGTTTGTTAACGAAATCTCGTCCATCAATGCCAATCTCGTGATAGGTGACGCCCGGCGAGATTTTCTTTCGATTTGCGTCAGTCATATTAATGCTGTAAATAGAAATACACACAGAATCGACACTAACGACCATGTTGAGCATACTACAGGTCCCGATGTTATGTCAAAGCATTTAAGATGCGTCTGGGTTTAAAAAATTTGGTCAGAGTTTAGCATTCACACAGTCTGACCAATCAAAAGCCCGAGAACAATCTCAGACAAATCCCAAACACTTTATAACATTGAGCAAGGTGAAAACAATGGCTTATCCATGTGTATAGGTAGTTCTACCGCTCTTGACAGGTAGTCTAGAGAGACAGATATGGTAACTAGAGTAGAAAGCGGCTGCTAAACTCAAGGTAAATGTGACAAGGAAATACATCATTCACTCTCTTAAACGGCCATCCCAACAACAACCCCCTTCTTACAACGACCCCTGTCGCTGTTCCCCAAGGAAGATATTTATATCCAACATTTCCATGGCTGCAATACCGTCTGCTTAAAATTGTCGTCTGCTTTTTTTCTCAAAGTTACATATATATGGAGATTTTGATATCTTAAATATAACGACGAGTGACAAACAGCTTGAATCTAGATCAGACGCCGCGTTACGCGGCGTCTGATCTGGATTCAAGCTGTTTGCAAATGTAAGCAAAGTCTTAATGTTCCCTCTCTATAACGACTCCCTCCGAACTACATACATAACTTGTGTCTCCCATTGGGTGTCGTTGTAGAGAGGGAGCACTGTTAAAGGCATATCTATGTCCTACCCTTCTCACTCCCTCTCTATACATGTATCTCTATAAGTTTTATTTAGACTTACATAGAAAAAAGTCTTTAAAAGTTTATTCTTTTCTGAAACCATAAGGCACATACCTTTAATATTTGATATGTAGCTTTGTATTATGGCCCATGCACTAACGAGATTGTTCAAATTAATAAGATTCCGAGTCAAAATTGTCCAAGTTCCGAGGCTTATCAGTTTTTCATGGAAAAAACCCCTTAACTATTTTCTTTTCTAAACCGTTAGGCTCAGACCTAAATATTTGACATGTAGCTTTGCTTTATGTTCCTCTATGTTTAGCTATGCAATGGACCGAAACCGTTTAAAAAACCACGATAGGACCTTATAAGAATCATTTCTCATAAAATTGGTAAAATTCCATCCAGTAGTTTACGGGGAGACATCGTTTTAAGAAATTTTTGAGGACGGACGAAGAAACTAGGACAGATGGCCTGGCACTAAGTGCAAAATGAGCTAAAATCATGGCCACTAGGGGGCAGAGTCATTGTCCCTTATAGGACTATATGTACTGAATACTTGAAAAATATTACTTTCCAAACACCCCTTGCCTAATACATTTTAACCCTTTACCTGATAGCATTGTTTCTAGTATTGAAGATATGTGACTACTTAAAGCAGGTTGAAAGTAAAGCAGAATGAGCCCTAAGGCGCATTCTGCTTTACTTTCAGTCTGCTTTAAGCTATTAACTGCTAGAATAAGGAAAGTATTAAATATGACACAAATTCATTACGGTATAATTTGGAACTATTTTCTTCAGCGGATGAATAAAATGAATGTGCTAAAAGTCGCTTCTATAAGGGAAAGGGTTAAGGCGACACTTAGTGTTGGATGGGTGTTGGGGTGGGTAGGGTAGGGGTCTACATGCAACAGTTCACATAAATGCAAGTGCAAACTTCAGATTGTATTCAGTACAACATAAAAGTTTCTCAGATGATCGATATATTGCCACCATGTCCCACTTGTTTATATTTCCCCATCGCCCTTTCTACTTGGGCCTAAAACAGGGATTATCTTGACTTGGAATTTAGCCTTGTACATGTACAATATAAGTAGGATGCAACCGAACTTCAGATCAGAAGGCCTCGGTAGTCCTGCAGATCGAGGAGTTGGTAACATTTACCGGATACCGGTACCCTATTTTGCCTTCTTCGCATAGGTTTGGTCCAAACCGAGCTTAGTTCTTTTTAACATACATGTAGAGTATCGTTTTACCTAAGTGATAGTTGGGCGTTTATATGAGCAGCTAGCTTCCATTTACATACGTTAAGTGTTTTTATGCCCAATTTGGTTTTCAGTCTTTTAACCCCTTCACTGCCCATGACGTCATCAATATTAACACATTATCGTCTGCTTTTATTTCTCAAATTTAAATTTTAGGTATTTTGACTTAAGAAATATTGCAATGAGTGTCAAACAGTTTGGATCCTGATCAGACGCCGCGTTACGCGGCGTCTGATCAGGATTCAAACTGTTTGCAACTACAAAATGTAACTACTGTACTCGAGGTAAGGCAAGTGAATGGGGTTAAAATCTAACATTGAAACGATGTTTCAGACAGCAATATAGAAGCAGAAGGTAATTTGGCGTAGAATGGGTAAAATTACGATTAATATGGCGATGAAAGGGTTAAAGATATTTTGCAGTGAAATATGGGTAGGCCCTTTTAAAATGAGACTCAGTCAGAAACTGGCAAATACCTTGGATCAAATGTATGTACGTCACATCCGTATTTGGCTATCACGATCTCCTCAAATTGAAACGCTAGTCGGGAGCTGGAACAAAGAAGGTAAGATGCACAATCTATATAAATGATAGTACAGTGCTCCCTCTCTACAACGACAACCAATGGGAGACACTGATTGTGTGTGTGTTGTACAGAGGGGGTCATTGTAGGGAGGGAAATTGGCTTACATTTGCAAACAGCTTGAATACAGATCAGACGCCGCGTAACGCGGCGTCTGATCTGAATTCAAGCTGTTTGTCACTAGTTATTAAGTTTTTTTCTGTCCATATGTCCATTCTGTAAATTTGAGAAAATCAGCAGACGACAATTTTAAGCAGACGGTATTACAGAGGTGAAAAGCGATATACATAAGTGCCCTGTTAGGGAACTGTGGCAATGGTCTTTGTAAGGAGGGAATCGTTGTTGGGAGGGCCGTTGTAGAAAGGGAGCACTGTGCAATATCACCAGACAACTGACAAATATTGTGAATAAAATTATTGACACAGCAATATTCTTGGACAGTCCCAAAAAGCACAGGTAACCCTATAGTTATAAAGCTGACAGTATTTTAATCCCAACCTCAAAATGTTTGAACAAATCATATATGAACAACGCTGTATAGTGACACCCAATGTGAGACAAACATTATGTGCGTTTTCCGAATGGAGTTGTTATAAGGAGGGAAATAGGTTTATATTTTACAAACAGCTTGAATCCAGATCTGGGTTCAAGCTTTTTGTCGCTCGTCATTATGTTTTTGTCTCTCACAATGTACAATATGTGACTTGAGAAAAACAGCAGACGACCATTTTAAGCAGACGTGAAAATGTTGTACATAGACTTGTTTGGGGAACAGCGACAAAGGAAACGTTTAAGCAGCCAATATTGCAGCCGTGATAAAATTGGAATAAGTGTTATGTTTGGGGAACAGCGACAATCGTTGTTGATAGGAGAGAGTAGATGTTGGAAGAGCCGTTGAAGAGATGGAGTACTCTACAATGGAAATCGTTGCTGTAGTGAGGGAGTCGTTGTTGAGACGGTCGTTATAGAAAGCAAGAACTGCACTTATTTTCTTTTCAGACGTTTACGACCCAAATATGACTGCCAATCGGCTCTTATGCGTATTACCGATGGTTTGAAACGTGCACTAGACAAAAAAACCATGAGGCAGCAATCCTGAAGAAGCTGTCAACGGCATTTTATTGCATGCCACATGACCTCAAAGTTCTCTAACTAAGCGCATTTGGGCTGTCTGAAAATACAATCTCCCTTGTAAATAATTATTCATTAAACAGGAAATAGAACGTTAATTTGGGACTTGTCCACGCCTCATGGTTTGAACAATAAAGTATGTACTTCAAGGCTCTGTGTTAGGTCCTCTCATTTATAACAGTTTCAAGAACGACAACATTTACTTTATTGAAAAATTTAAGCTTTAAAATTATGCAGATGACAGCACCTTTTCTTGTACCCTTCAGACTATTAGTTTTTCTTAAATCTACTCTAGAAAAAGAAAGCAATACACTTATAAACTGGTTAATGAAAGTAAACCCTGACAAGTTTCAAGCATAGCTGTGGGAAAGAAAACCCAGGATGGTTAAGGCTCTTAATATTAAAGGAATGATGTCAAAAACTGATTATGGTCTAGAATACCTACTCAACTTCAATGAACCAATAACTATAATGTGCAAAAAGGCATCTGGCACTCTATCAAAATTAATAAGGTTTACATCACCAGTTATTATACAAGTCATTTATCCAATCCAACTTGAATTACTGCCTTCTGATATGTCACTTCTGCAGCAAAACTAACACAAAAATATACTATATAGCTTCAAATTGTTTTTAATGATTTTATATCTACAGTGAAACCTCTCTATTACGACCACTAAATTATGTTAATCATTAGGGTGTTTACGATAGGTGACCGCTTAAAGCAAGGTGACAGTGAAACAGAAAGCTCCTATAGGAGCTTTCTGTTTTACTGTCACCTTGCTTTAAGATGTCACCTGTCTATTATACATTTGTACACTCAATTAGCCTTCGTTTTAGTGGTCGTAATAGCGAGGTTTTACTGTAGTTAGAAAATAGCCCTAGACACATTGAATTTCTTTACATTAAAGCAGAACAAGAATTATCGCCCTAGTAACATTTAATGTATACATGTACAGTAAAACCTCGCTATTACGTTCACTAAAACGAAGGCTAAATGAGTGTATAATAGACAGGTGACAGCTTAAAGCAAGGTTACAGTGAAACAGAAAGCTCCTATAGGAGCTTTCTGTTTCACTGTCACCTTGCTTTAAGCGGTCAACTATCGTAAACACCCTAATAATTAACATAATTTAGTGGTCGTAATAGCGAGGTTTTACTGTATATCACTTATCGCCGCCTTACCTGAATGATTAAGTATACTTAAAATGCTTCATATTCATTTTTGTACAGAAACTTTCTAGATTTTCCAAGCATAAGAACTTACAGATATGGATATTAGCAGTCTTTCATGTATAAGGCCCATGAGGTCTGGAACAGCCTGTCTAATCATATTCAACAAACTGATACCTACAAAGAGGTCCCATGCTAGTTCGGGTCTGCAGATGCCCAGCTTGAAGAACGATGGATAAACAGTATTTTGCAGAAACGAGGGATACGTTCTGTATCGGGAAAGCTGACCGACACAGCTTATCTCTCTCTTTTTGGCTTTGCGCATATAAATGCATTTACAAGCGACATTTCTTTGAAGAAGCATACACAAAGCACAGGAATGTATCGGCTGAGTGCGGGATAAATAAGATGCAGAAAGCTCATGCTTTCAGCATGTTTTGTTTTTGTTGCAGCGGTAGCAAATGATTATAAAATAGACTGCCCCAGGACCTTCATTTTGTGGTTGCTTAATATAATTGAATATGCACATACTCTATTGTCATAATATAAAAAATATACTATCTGTGATACCTTTATACATTGCTTCCTCTCTACAACGGCCCCGAACAACGATTGCCTTTTTACAGCAATGCTCGCCGCTGTTCCCCGAACAAGACATTTATGTCTAACACTTTAAATGCTTATTGGATATTTAACTGAAGAACCAAAAAGATGAATGACAAACAGTTTGAACCAAGACCAGACGCCGCGTTACTCGGTTTTTGAACTCGGTCCACTTTTTGCAAATGTAGACCAAGTCAAGCTGAACACAGAACTATATCATGATGTTTCAGTTATCATAATATAGTGTTTAGCATATGTGTTAGTGGGCATTTAAGTTGTGAAAGATGAGCAGCTTATGGACCACTTTATCGAATGTCTTACTAAAATGAATTACAATGTAATCATTTTGTTTGCTATCATGGAGGTTATAAAAAATGTCCTGCGTGAAAGAGAGAAATTGTGTTTCGCTGCTGTGTTCGGACCTGAAACCATGTTGGAATGGGTTTTCTGAGTTAACCCTTTACCTCATAGCCTGTTTCTAGTTTTGAAGACAGGTGACCAATTAAAGCAGGTTGAAAGTAAAGCAGAATGTGCCTTAAGGCACATTCTGCTTTACTTTCAGCCTGCTTTAAGCTAAAACTTGCTAGGTATATAAAATATTTGTAACGGTAATTGTTCATGAAGGTATAAATTGGAACTATTTTCTTCAGCGGAGGAATAAATTTAATACGCTAAAAGTCGCTTCCATGGGGGAAAGGGTTAAACTAGTTCATTATATTTGATACGAGGACATGCTCCATAAGCTTCGCGGCAATGCATGTAGGTGAAATGGGCCTGTAATTACTGTGCTTGCACTTTGGGCCTTTTTATAGACTGGAGCAACTACAGTATTCCCCCATTCATCTGGAACTATACCTGTATACAAGGAGGATGTTAAAATCTTTGTCAGGAAGGGGGCAGCATAAGGGCTTAGTTTTTTAATGTGCGAGGAGATACCGTATAGCTGGTATTTTCTGCGGGGTAGACATTTCTGCCATTCTGCGGTTCAATCGTCCGATCGCAGAAAAATATCGGCAGAATAAAATTACAATACTATTTTATCACGTAAAAAAATTGATAATCCTTTAGTTGCAGTGGAGAATCTGTTATTCTTTCCCGTTTAAACGCAAACGCAAAGCGCTAAAACGTAGAAAAGAACAACTTTTGGACAATTCTGATATATTTCATGTTTATCTTGGTGGTAAACAGTTTGAAGCCTGATCAGACGCCGGGTTACCCGGCGTCTGATCTGGCTCCAAACTGTTTGCACTGCAAATAATAGTTTTAGCGTAAACGCGTTTATTGGGAAAGAATAACACATTCTCCACTGTAACTTCTTCGTTAAGAGATCGGTCTTTGCACTCACTCGAACATTTATTGCTTTTCAGACACCATTATAATAACAATAGAACATACTCACTCGGCAATTAAGACCAGACAATTTGTGTTGTTCTTTAGTTTTTCTATCAGGGGGTTCCTAAAGGAAACCTATGATCGGGATCTACAGTGTTCGTCACCTTGCAATGTATAGACGAAAGCAACCATAAAAAGTGAAATATGTACTGAACAAAATTGAGAACAGGCCCCGAGGTTATAAAACTTTAAAACGAACTCTGTGCTCAAAACTCAGTTTCGATAACAGGCTCTTGTTTTCGAAAAACATGTTTCATTTGATTTTTGTAACCTCATTTGGATACAGTAACTACAATATAAGTAGAGCAAATGCGGGTATTATTATTTTTAACAGTAGTCTATTATCGGCACCCTCTGCTGGTGATCGGACACCATGCAACATTATTCCGGTAAGAGGTTATCAGCGCCATTTCAGGATCCAACTATCTCTTACCTCGGTTAATCCTTGTTATAGTCCGGTGGCAGAGACCGATAAGCGAGTTTTGCGGGCCGTACAACGTTTTTTTGCTGTTTCTATACCTCTGAGGTGTGCTCTTTAAGAATCTGAATGATGCCACTCTGGTATCATTGGGCAATCCGCACAATATGCAAATTAAGGCCGCCATTACTGAAAATATTGTTTTCGTCAATATCTCAGAAACTATGCATGGTATCAACATAATTTTGGTGTTTATCCCAATGTTTTGAGGGGTAAATAATCAGATAAGGCCATTTTAGTAAAGATCACAGCGATATTGTGTGCTGAATAGACATATTTAGGCAGCCATTACTGAAAATCTCGTTTTCGTCAATATCTCAGTACGTGTGCATGGTATCAAAATCATGTTGGTGTCCATCTCCATGTTTTGAGGGGTAAAGAATAAGATTAAACCATTTTAGTAAAGGTCACACCAATATTTTGTGCTGAATATGCATATTTAGGCAGCCATTACTGAAAATCTCGTTTTCGTCAATATCTCAGTAACTACATATGGTTTCAGAATAATTTTGGTGTTTATCCCCATATTTTGAGGGGTAGAAAATCAGATAAAACCATTTTAGTATTGATCCCACAAATATATTTATAAGGCTGTGATGAATATCCATATTTCGGCAGCCATTACAAATCTTGTTTTCGTCAATATCTCAGCATCTACGACATATTATATCAAAGTAATTCTGGCGTATAAACACATGTTTTAGGGGTAAATAATCAGTTGAAGCAATTTCACTAAAGATCACACAAATAGTTTTTCTGAATAGGCATATTTAGACAGCCAGTACTGAAAATCTCATTTTCGGCAATTCCCCAGGAACATGATACATGCATTAACACAATTCTGGCGTCTGCACTCATGTTTGTAAAAGTAAAAAAAAGTATCAATTTAAAGTCTACTTTCAGTCCGAATGACCGCTCAGTCGACTGTACATTTACTCCCCTGATCATTGAGCCATCTTGCCTACAATATTGAGCACTGCTAACATATGGCGCATAAGCAGCCGCAGTACCGGTTCAGGCCCTTCACATATACCTATTTTAACCCCTGGGTAGAGAGGAGCTATTCGCGGTACATATCTTGCTCAAGCATATTCCTGTACATCGTCGGGTATTCGGAAAAATCCCCTAGTCAGGCCGCTGGTCCGGCGGGGGATCGAACTTACGATCCCTGGTACCGTGGTCCAACGCGTTACCACTGGATTACTATCACCGGTAGGGAAAAGAAGCAGATTAAACCATTTCAGTATTGATCACACCAACATGTTTTGGAAAATAGACAACAATCCACTTCACTGTACATCAAAGTTACAAAGCATTCCTTTTACTTATAATGATGTAGATTGCCATTACTGAACTGACTCAGTCCTCAAGCAAGTCATATTTAACAAAATTTTCACTGTCATCGACCCGTCGGACGTGTTTTTTCTGGCAGGGTGCTTCTCCGTGGCAGCCACAAAATATTTCGCATGGCAAGCGAGTCGTATATCACAGACACACTGCTGTCGGACATAGTGTATACGTAGCACAACCACACCTTATCATTTCCAGCACCTCCTGTGGAGCAATAGTAACGTTTGCTTGCAATACAACTGGTATCAATTATCTAGTGCGTTCATCAAGTTTCCGCCCAAACTCGACAAAATCTAATGATGCAGGTTCTGATTTGGGAGCTGATTTCCAAATGGCAGTCTGAATGTTTTACGTTCTCTTTGAATGCCTCTTTAGAAGGTGAAAGTGACTTAAGCTGTGGGGCATTTGTAACATATTTCTAACAATTCTTTGCAACCAGACTTCTCCTCAAACTTCAGACATGTTTGATGTCACCAAGCTTGTGACCCTGTAACAGGCAGCCATGAATCCTGTCACTTCTCAAACGATGTCGCCTATAGTATAAGATAATTCGCCCACTTTTTCCAGTACCACACCGATCTTTAGGATTTTGATGACAATGCCTTTTTCTACTCTGAAGCACTGACGTACAGTGACACAGCCTGAGAGGACATGGGCGACTGGCAGATGTTAAAACAATTGTTCATGTTCACTTGTAGTTGCGGCAATGTCTATAGTAGTTTGTTAAGTATGTGGTCCTTCCAAGGTTAAACGACAGGCCAGATTCAACTTTGCGTTGAAGTGCAGCAAGAGGTAAAAAACGTCAATGTCCTCACAAGCAATGTTTGATTCTTTTTACGCCACTTTCAGCTGCCTTAACCATCTACTATATGATTATTACACCCACTTTTTCATGGCGGATCATGGTATCTTTCTTGCGGAAGACATTGTCATCCTGAAATACTACATGTAGTACAGTGTTAGTAGAGGTAATGGCCAGACTATGTCCATTCGGCTTTCTGGATCAAACTCTGACACATCAGAACTATGACCTGTACCTTATTCTCAGTTGCTGTAAGGAAAACCTTCTGGAGCGGCATTGGAGTATGTAACTGCAGGTTTTGTCGTCGTATGGTCTCGTCACCAGCTCGAGCTGCCCACATTCAACTTTTAATCCTGAAGTTGAAGTAGCGATCGAGTGGGTCATAGCTTGCCACCCTCAACATAACATCCACCATGAAGCCATTTACAGTTCCTTGATTAGACTCGTTTATAACCCAAATGATAGCACAGCCATCCAGTATTTCTATCATCTCTGAATTCTTAACCTGAAGAGTTGTGCAGCGTGTGTTCCTGCCTGTATGGATCAGGTATGGGTCGTCGATCCCCTCACTTAACTACCAACGAGACCCTACAGCTGAGCCATAGGTGCCCAGCTACTGTAGTTGATGAGATATACTCAAATAGCTCAGCTCTTATGACGATCAACGGCTGATCATCAACAATTTGAAAATTGACTATTGATGGACTTTCCTGAGTGTATGATGCTAAGTGCCTTCTTTGCCTATGGTCCGGCAATTCAGACGAGCACCGGCGATGTGTATGACCTACAAGCGCCCAGTCACGGTTTGGAGGTTTCACCTTTCGGACTCAGCTAAGCTACACTAACAGAACTATATATATATTTCTGACTTTCACCTTGATACTCTGCACTACTTCAAAGTACAAGTATACTGTCTAAACCAACCGTCTAAAATCTAGAGCTATATTTCTGTGTGCCTCCTTTGACCGCAAAGCAACAACTGACCGAATTTTTGTTTATTTGTTTGTAAACATTCCTTTCTGCAATATATGGGCTAATTGGACATCCAAAAGAGAGGGCAGCGGATACAGAAACCTGGGCGCTATGTCTTACTCTTACTTTCGACAGGGTTCTCTGGATTTTTATATGCCTAGTGTAAAGTCTCATCCGAAGGACTTGGTCCAGCGGGGGATCAAACTCACGACCCTTGGCATCGTAGTCGAGTGGGCTACTACTGGACCACGTCTGCCGCGGTGTTTGTGCGTTTATCAGTCTTTTATTATGTTCGGTTAGGGATAAAGTACGACTTTACATTGTTGTCGGCTACCGTAAGGACTAATTAAATTCAAGAGTAAATATCACTGTCAGCATTATCCTAATTTTGCGGTCGTTACACTATTGAAAAGGAACTTAGAATGTACCTATATGGTCCAAAAAATGAACCTAAGAATTCTTATGCTAGCTGAGGTATGACCATTCTTTTAATGCTCTTATATAAATGATGAACACACACCAGACAGACGACACAAAGAGAATGTAGACTCGACCGTCGCATCAATAACGGCGGTCCTTCTTTTGCATATTTTGCAGAAAGCTTCACCAATTTTGAGCGACTTTGAAGAAGTTTGAAAATTGAAGCAGACGAAATCTTTAGCAGACAACAATTTCTTTCATCAGTAAGGGGTTAATCTGATTCTTAAAGGGACTCGCAACCGGATGGTGTACTTGTCAAAATAAAATAAAATACTCAAGTAAAAGCAAATTTGTGGCATTATTTGGCTTCTGACATTAAAAAAATATGATCAGTCCAAAAAAAGTTTCAAGAATCGTTACCAAATCCTAGATTTTTAGATATTTTCCATCGTTTTTCTATACCGACTAGTAGACGGTATAGTTGTTGTTGTTGCTTCTCTACACGGGCTCAGACATAAACTCGAGCCGAATTACGAAGTTGTATGCACTTTCGATGCTACACATTGAAATACGTTAAATCGAACCGAGATAAACGGATAGTTCCGTGGTCCATTGGTCTAAGCGGTTTCCCCTATTTTGCATTCTGTCCGCCAATGCCGGGCCCCGGGTTCGAATCCCACCAGAGACCAGTATTTTTTTTTATTGAAATACATTTTTTTAAACAAAATTTATTATCCTAAACTAATTCTTTACCATTTATATAAGCGTTTGACACATACACATGTATTTACAAATTACTATTTTTAATGCACCATCTGGTTGCGAGTCGCTTTAACCTCTCGCAACATGGGGATTGAAACTAAAATAATTTTGAGATACTGACAAAAATGAGATTTTCAGTAATGGCTGCCTAAATATGCCTATTAAAGTGGCAACACACGCTACCGCGGCAGCGATAGATTGGAGGAGTGGCCTAGTGTAAATTCTCCTTACTTGCTGTTTACTGTATAGCTGTCTGTTAAACTCTGTGTTACTAATTATAAACATTCACATGCAGGATGTAAACACTATTCAGTACAGTAGGCTCTTGTGATAGCAGACGATATATTATAAGACATGCATGTTTACTCACATTAGTTATAGATGTGATTAAGCCAGTTATTCCAAATATTATCTTTAAAGTTATTGGTCTTCCTTTTCTTAACTGGAATTTTAAACTTTCGGGTTGGGTCTCTTTTGTAAGGAATTTCTCTGTCAGATGTTTTTGGTCTGTTGACATTTTCATTCCAATCTAAAATTGCTAGGTTTATTCTAAGTTTGTAACTATGCAATCCAAAACAGATTCTTTTATCCACATATTGTAACAATGAGTTGTTAAATGATTCAACATAGTGTGTATCCATGCAGTATTTGTATTTTTCAGCCTCTCTGTACACTGACATAGACTTAAGAAAATTGTTTAAAATAAAAACAGCCTTTTCATCCTGAATAGTATACTTGGAGCATTCATAATTAGGATCATCTTGCAACTTGATGTGGACATGTAGTTGTCATGGTTACCTTGATAATGGTCTGAAAAACTATTAGCTCTTAAAATGCTTGCATCATTTTTGCAGTTTTCATTGAGTGAAATACGTGTGTTTTGATAGCAGCTGCTTTGTCGGCGAGTTCTTCATGCCAAACCACACCTCTTGTAGACTTGACGCCAGATGTTATTTTCTTTGCAGCCTTTGCAATGCCCTTTGTAACATGCCACGTATCATTTGCATTTTCTGTTGGGCTCCTTTCTTCCCTGACAAATTTATTGATTTGGTTGTTGTTGTCATGGGCATGAATGTTTACAGGACAGACTTGTTCATCAAGATAGGTATAAATTCTTTTAACACCTATCAGTTCATGACGCTGAGAACTTGTGTCATCATCCCTTGTGACTGTTTCAACTTGTTAACATTTATTTGTTGATCCACCCAGACAAACAGCATCACTGTATTTGGCATTTTTACGCCAGCAGTGCCTAGCATCGGTTAAAATGTTGACCCCTGTCGATGGTTCATTATCAGAAAGAAGTGCTGCTGACATTGCAATTTCATTTTGAAGAGCTTTTTCCTTTGACATGTTTACCTCATTTTCAACAACATCTTTATAAGAACTCATATTCTCAGTAATATATATGTCCCCAATTTCACCAAGTCCTGACGCTTCACAAAATTTTTGAAACTGATTTGGAAGCATACCACTGGTGAAATACCCATGGCAAAGCTTGGCACTTGCAAGGAACTTTCCATTCTGCATATGAGGTGACGATGTCCAGTTGATCACATGTGATTCTTGGCACTGGATGTCTGCTGAGAGTACCCCATGACCAGTTTTATTGTTTGACATAAAAAGCTTTTCAGAACATCTTACATCGTGGGATTGCACTTGTGACACTATTTTCTGTATTGATGACAGACATGTTGCGAAAGTTTCAGCTGTCTTTGCAGCCTCCAACGTACAATATTGGTACATGGGCTCGAAGTCAACATTGTCGGCATTTATTTGCCTATTGTCATCACCAGGCAAATTAGAACTTATAAAAACATCACATAGCCGATGAAGAAGAGAAAACGTAGAAAATGTATTGAATTTTCCTTCTCCAAGAAACAGTTTTATTTTATCGAGTTTGTTGAACAGCTCATTTTTTTCACTATCCTCATTGAAATAAAACTCAAGCTTTCCTCTGGATTTTCGTCTGGTCTCCTTATTTTTTATATTTCTTTCCTTGCGTTTTTCGCCAGAATCAGAAGGGTATTTCTCACGCTTTTTTCTTAAATCCAGTCTCATTCGTTTAATAACTTGGTCAGGATTTTCCATTTTGGAAAATGCAGTGTTCACTGTACCTCAGTGTACTTGGAAATAAACAAGTTTACACATTTCTGTGTATCACATTCCTGGATTTCACCTATGAACCATTGTAGTGGTCCTATCAGGGGTATATTTCACAGGCCCCTAATTATTTGTGACATGTATGCCTGATAACTAATTTGATAACTAATGGTCTGGTTAATGTGTGAATGTGTTGTTTGTTGATACAACACAGGCAAATTAAAACCTCTATTGTTCTACCATTGTTTTACCGGAAGTCTGAAAAGAGAGGGAAATTTATTTACCTACAGTTTAAAAGAATTTTGGGTAGAAATGGCGACAAATAATTTATGCACACAGAGATATTTTGTTTATATGACTGAAGAACAAAAAGACGTGATTTGTGGGATATGCACTTTCCATGGATGGAATATAAACTTTGTTGAAGATGATGCAAATAAACAACAGATAGCTGAAAGTGAAAGTAGGTCTAAAACAAGCAGTGTAGACAATGCTTCAGAGCGTGTTTCCGACAATGAATATAGTTCTTATAGCTCAAAAAAAATAATTGAGCAAACTGGGCATGGTGAAACAGATAACTCAGAAAATACATTCCCACACTGCTTAAATTATACTTGTGTGACTTTAACTCCCCAGTCATGGCTTGGAAATGGACAACAACCAAGACCTGGCAATAATTTGATACGTAAGAAAATATACAGAAAATATTGGACAATGCTAGACAGAAGGGGACTGTGGAGCAATGCATTGTATCTGCAAAGAAAAGACAGGCTTATGCAGGCAGCCCATGTTGAGTTGACTGTTCGTGAAATAATGCCAGATTGTGTTCTACAACAAGTAAGGGGACTGTATCCAAACCCCAAAAATGTTCCGTACATGGGTCATTTATTGGTGATAAACACTCAAGAGAATATCCCAAGATAACAGTTCATGTGTGCATCATAATATGTGACATATGTGATAAAGGAACTGTTTATTTACAAAACACACATAACAGTCGTTTATTCCATTGCCCCACAATCTAATTCTAGTTTTGAAAACAAGTGACTACTTAAAGCAGATTGAAAGTAAATGAAAAGTTAAAACAGCTTGTTCTCTAAGCTACTTTCTACCAGGATATAGACAGTATTTGAAACAGTACCTATTCATGATTGTATAAAGTGGAACTATTTGTTTCAGAGAAGGAATATTACATTAATTTATTAAAGGTTTAAAAAGGTGTATTTATGGAGTAATGGGTTATCTTGGCCATTGCATAACATTCATGACACACTTGGATGTAATGATTCTATGGATTATTTCACCTGAAAAGGTCAGTCTTCTATTATCACCAATATATAAACCTCCTTGCATGCTCTGCTGCTGTGAACATTTAGCATGTTGCTACGGTAGATGTAAACACAGCCATGTGGTACTGTTTACATTAGAGAGGTCATAACCCCCATTAGCCACTCCCCGGCAAATTCAAATTTTTTATCTGACAGTTGGATTATTTTATTTAAATCATTCTTTTATTTATGGTATAATATTTTGGTCTGGCCACTAAAGCAGTATATAAAGTACATGCATGACAAATTTCTTTCAAAACAGACATCTGCTAATAATTGAATTTTTAAAAAGATGGTCCCTGATGTGAAACATGTATAAAATCAGTAAGAAATTCACCAAAGCGCCATCTTGTGGTTTATGTATAGGTTAGACCATGGTTGCAAGCGAATAAACGATATAGTTCGAGGGGGCGTAGCCCCCGAGAACTATGTCGTTTATTCGCGCGCAACCATGGTCTAACCTATTTAGCACTGGCTTGGGCTCGAGGAAAACAAGAGGACCCTTCGTTTCTGCTTTTTGTTTTAGACGAAAAAGTCATTTTATTTGTAATATTTTACTTAAATTGAAAGGTTATTTCAATGTGTAATTTGAGACATTAAGCATGCTTTAACACCAACATAGATAATCGCTTATTGAAGCTCTATATGTAAGCACAATTCATTATTAATTGCCTTTAAAGTTTAGGTCTCACTGTACATAATATGACGTCATCAAGCGAGTGCAGTTCAGAGGATTGCTAGGGTTGTGACGTCAGATTGCCTTGAGATGACGGAAGTTTGGAATAAGTGAACAGTGTGTTAGTTATTTCATGGTTTTGTAAAATAAACGATATATTCACAGGCTTTTGAGGCATCTGATTGGCCGAGAGCTCCAAGCCATGTGCTAAATAGTCCTGTTGCCCCTTTAAGCACAAATTGTTTGGTTGATCTTTACTAAAATGGCTTAATCTGATTCTATACCCCTCAAAACATGGAGATAGACACCAACATTAGTTTGCTACCATGCACGGGCACTGAGATAATAACGAAAACGAGATTTTCAGTAATGGCTGCCTAATTATGCCTATTCAGCACAAAATATCGCAGTGATCGTTACTAAAATAGCTTTATCTGATTATTTACCCCTCAAAACATTGGGATAGACACCACAATTATGTTGATACCCTGCATAGTTTCTGAGATATTGACGAAAACAATATTTTCAGTAATGGCGGCCTTAATTTGCATATTGTGCGGATTGCCCAAAGGTGCCAGAGTGGCATCATTCAGATTCTTAAAGAGCACACCTCAGAGGTATAGAAACAGCAAAAAAACTTTGTACGGCCCGCAAAACACGCTTATCGAAAAATCAGGGGTTTGGCAGCCGGACTATTAAAACAGTGTGCTTGGCTGTGCGTGTAATTAGCAATATTGTCAATTTACCAGTGCTGGGAGATAAACAATTATACTTTATAAACATTTTCCATACCCAACCCATTTACCTACTGTATTAAACAGTTAGAGAACTGCCACATTAAGAGTAATCCCTGAATACATGTGTCATGATTTATTCCGAACATGTATTAATTAACACAGAATCAAACTGTTGAACAAGTATCTGGCTAGTGTGTTCTGATCAGTTCCCTTGTTATATACCACAAGGGCATTGGGCAAAAAAAGGAATTCAGCACCGTAATATAGCCTATTAGAGCATAATACTGTATTGTTTTGTTTGTTTCATGTCCTTGTGGGATTTAGTTGTGAACAGATGGTCTGATTTCGTTTACACAAAAGGATGTCGGTCAGATCAAAGGATTTAGGAAATGGTGAGACCGTCTTCAAGCCTAGTGACGAGTCCCCATGGCAGTGTAGCTGCAGTTTTTGAGTAAGATATATATATGGATATATATCTATAGCTAGAGCTATTCTATTGAATACTAAGTAAATTATGAAAATGGGCGGGGCTCCTCAATTCTGCTGTGATGTTTTTGTCACCTTGTGTGTAAAAAGTGTCTGTGTTAATGTGTTTTTGTAAAGTATGTATAAAGAGAGGATACTAATTAGATGCTATTTGAGGCAAAAATTCAAGGTGATTATCTGATATATTTTATTTGCAACTTCTTTTTACTGCCAGCTTTATAATCAAACTTTCAGCAGCATTGGAAAGCATCAGTACTTAGTTTAAAGATGCCGAAGATTCGTTTTGATGTTCGGCCATATTGGCATGAGGGGAAACAATACTTCATTAAGGATATATTTTTTACTATTTCCATGAATTCGGACACTTACTAAAATAATTTGAAATCTAATTTATTATGTAGTCTGACAGAAAAAAATAAA
The DNA here is from genome assembly GCA_922989275.2 of Gari tellinella. Taxonomy (NCBI): domain Eukaryota; kingdom Metazoa; phylum Mollusca; class Bivalvia; order Cardiida; family Psammobiidae; genus Gari; species Gari tellinella. The sequence goes on along the minus strand of OV277864.1, from coordinate 39,339,873 downwards.
AATATAATAAATAGAGTAAATAAGGTATATATTGCGTCATTCACCGATACAGGTATTGGAAATTTCACTGGTATTTCGGTAGTATTCCGGTATTTTGAAGGGTCGTGTGAGCACAGATGTTAAGGAAAGTAAATTTTTGAAGTGCCGATAATAGCCTCAAGGTGCCGAAAATACCCTCCAAAGGGTACAAAGTCCATGCTTTCATAATAGTCGTTATTTAAGTAGTTGCAAAGTTTCTATTATAAAAGAATTAACCAATGAAAATATTTGTTACATATGAGAATCACGAATTTAGCGTTAAATAAAGTAAAAGGGGGAATTTCATTGGTTGATTTTTAAGGTGCCGATAATACCACAGGGACCCGGCACGATTGATTTTTGAGAGAAAAAATTGTCAAAAGGTATATATAGAGACAAGGGGTACAACTGATTGTAGGTATATTATCACCCTATCTCGACAAAAGAGGTCATATCACGTATAATAATTGATGAAACGACACCCTTTTTTCATTTCTGTCTAGCTAATATAATACCCTTCCATAAAAACATAACATAAAACCAACTGTAAGGATGCAATTTCAACAGTAATTGCATTTACTCACAGAAATCAACGACTTTTGGAAAACGGGACAGGTGTTCGTTCACAGCTAACACACCATTGACCACTACTGTACGCTTGTTTAGGCGGTATTCGAGTGTTACAGTCATTGACAACTACTGTACGCTTGTTTAGGCGGTAATATCGAGCATAACAGTCATACAGTTCCATAAATATACATCTTTGACACCGATCAAAGCTGATTTCTTCTCAAATCATTGTCGTACCAAAACAACCTACATGTACAAGAATAGCTTTACTGCCGATGAAAACATGCGAATTGTTGTTGGTACGTGTATTGCAACGGTTTGAGTATAAATCAGCTTTGATCGGTGTAAAAAATGGATATCCATGGAACTGTATGACTGTCATGTTCGATATTACCGCCTAAACAAGCACACAGTAGTGGTCAATGCTGTGTTAGCTGTGAACGAACACCTGTCCCGTTTTCCAAAAGTCGTTGATTTCTGTGAGTAAATGCAATTACTTTTGAAAGTGCATGCTTACAGTTGGTTTTATGTTATGTTTTTATGGAAGGGTATTATATTAGCTAGACAGAAGTGCAAAAAGGGTGTCGTTTCTTCAATTATTATTTATGATATGCCCGATTTTGTCGAGATAGGGTGAGAATGTACTAACAATCAGTTGTACCCCTTGTCTCTATATATACCTTCTGACGATTTTTTTCTCTCAAAACGCAATCGTGTCGGGGCCCTGTGGATAATACCCGCATTTGCTCTATGTATGCAAATACTAGTTATAAAATAAAATGTTATCTGAAGTGTTATGAGCTGAGAATACTTCTGAGTTTTGAGCACAGAGTTCGTTTTAAGTTTTATAACCTCGGGGCCAGGACTTTACCATTAATAGTTCCAGGATGGATAAATTAATTGAACAGGTCTGACTTTCTATGTACATTTTGCTAAGTGAGTATATTTTTGTGTGAATTTTACTCGTAATTCTCCCAAAATCATAAACAAATCCGGAATCATTTACAGAAACTGATAATGTACTGATTTATTTGTTTGTGAATATGTATGTATTGTCTATGTACATTTTGTTTTGTTCCTCATGCTTTGTCTATGTATATTGTATTTGTATTTAATCAGGGCCCTGAGCTTTATACGGGTTTTTATTGAAAAAGATTATCTACTTTAGCAAGTGTGATATCTACATTGGGTATATAAGTGTTTTCCAGTTTTATCAGAGTGGTGATAATCAAACAGACTGGGCTAACATGGTTGCTCAACCTTACCGTAATTTCCGGCAATAATCCCGCACCTTTAGGGTACCGGGTCAAAACGGCCCCGAGTCAAAACGGCCCCCGGGTCAAAACGGCCCACCCTACATTTTAAATACAAAAACTATGCCATGTCGTGAATAATAATCAAATTATAGCAAGGAGTATCTATTGGTTAATGGGTTATAACATTCTATAGCAAAACAACTGAAATATATAACAATAACAACTTTATATTTGAAGTAGTTTTAATAATTACCCTCTTCGCCGTTGTACGCACCTTACACTCTGCATGAAAAACTTCACCCGCTTTAAAATACTAACATGTCTGGATGGAAGGTGTGTCCGTCTATCCATTCAAATATTGTTAATTATTTTAATGCTTAATAGGCTGAAGATTGGATTATTATGACGCTAGGGAAAAATTATGATGAGCGTCTTCATTAATAGTCAAGTACATGTAGTTAGTAAATGGTGAGAAATTTGCCAACATATTAATTAGTTCATTCATTGTCAGTCTCAATCTACATGTTCCACGTTTGTAATGGCCTATATTTATCTTTAATAAACGTAATAATACTAATCATAATTAATAATTGTCCTAATAATACTTGTACTTATACAATATCAGAGGGGGCCGTTTTGACCCGGGCCGTTTTGACCCGGATTCACCTTTAGATAGCCCTCACCAGGCATAATGCCCGCAGAAAACATAAAAATGAAAAAAGTTTTGACAAACAAGCCGCACCGAATATATGCCCGGTACATGGTTTGAGCTTTGAACAAATTGATTGGAGTTGGTTTAAAAGATTTGGGTTTTGTCTAATGGATCTGTATATGTTTGACCTTCACATTTCAGGGGCAATACCTTGGTAATCAGAGTCCTTGTGCTTGGCAAAGGAGAACAATATTTTGGAGTTTTGAACTGAGTCGTTTGGGAAGATTACATTTTCGAGATATTCCCAGTATGACTTTCTGGTCTCTTTCTGAATCAGAGCTTTCAGAAAAACCAAGCGTTGCTTTTGTTTGCTGTAGAGGACCCTCTATCTGCTGGCTTTATACTGGTCATAAAGCTTTCCCCTTTGTGGATTATGTGTCTTGTCATCAAGGGAAGGTCCCGTTCGGGCTTGAAAGTTCAGTTTGGTATGAATGAACTAAATGGTACAGCCATTAAGTTTATCTTTGAAGATGGTCCATAGGGAGTTTGGGTCGTCTTCGGGAAGATCTATAAATTGGTTTTGAAAGTGAGTTGCCAGTTCAGATTGGAAGGCGTCCAAATCAGCCTTTTTGTAGCGCTTAACAGTTCTTTTGACCTGTTTTGGACAAACGATTGGTGCTGTGGCCTCTTTTCCGAAATAGCCTTTCGATTTCATTCCGTTTTTGTGTCTTTGCTAGGCACAATGAGGTTGATGAGGACCATACATGTTTCACGTGAATATCACGTGATTCTTGCATGAACCCGAATGCAGCGAATAAAACGTACGATGATTGGTTAATAATATTTTTTGTTTAAAACAAGAATTTTAAAGCGTTTGCAAGGCAATACATTAATGCAACTACAAAATAATATTGATACAATTTATAGCACTAAAATCAGGGTAAGAGAGAATTGCAATAATGCCGCAGTAACGCATGTACAAACAAAACAACCCGTAAATGAATCGGCTATTCCGCAGCTGAATGAAGTGCAGTAAATATGAAACGGACAACCGCTTTCTATAATGGAGATCAAAAGTCAAAGCCACATTGACGTAAAGATGACATGGAACACTCCGCAAACCTACGATTTACTCACACACTTAATTTGATATCGCTACCGAAGGTGGTAAAGAGTATAAATGATCTGGACAAAGTTCTGCTGTATCAAATTCATTCAAGGTCACAGTGACCTTAAATGGAACGCTCGGCCATCTAGAGATGCATTCATACACGTAGTTTGGTTTCCTTAGCTGATGTGGTATAATAAGTATTCCTAGGATAGGCTTATTCTACAAATTGAAGGCAAAGAACAATGTTAACGTAACAGCTACAACGTACCTAAATATTTATGACACTCTGCTATACTAAGATGTTCTATCATACCAACTTTGGTATCCTAGCTGATGTGGTATAGGAAATATGCTCCGGATAAAAAATACGCGGACTTGCAGACAGACAGACGGACGAACGAATACACGCAGCTTTCAATCACAATGATACTTATGCTTCCAAAGCTATGCTTTGGAGCATAAAATACCATAACAAATGGAGTGAAGTGTTTAATCACCCTTACCTATAATTCATCGGAGACTGGTTAGGCTCCAGACAACTGGACATTCATGTAGTTAATTTTTCTAAGATAAGTTACGTGAAGTAAATTTAAAAATAAAGCTGACAACAACCCAGTATATAAAGTGAAGGAATTTATCACATTAACTTGAACGTTGATGGGGTGTATTAAGGGGTTACTTCATTGTATGAAGGAATTGATTACATTACGTTGCACTTACCCTAGAGAGTAAACAAGACATGGTTCTTTGGGAACATATTCTTCATCAATACAAACATCCTTTCCATCGCCATTTAGTGGACCAAACCGCATGGTGTTTCGACAGAGAACTTGGAATGTATTGACGTACCTGTTGAAGTAATGAAACATTCCCGAACACTGATATGAAAACTAGAGAGATTGGATTGTAGAATACATGTACATCTACTGCCTCCAATGAAGAGTGGTAAGACCCCTACAAGATACATAAGTATAGACATAGGCGTTACATGTACAATTTTGTGTCGCAGTCACGTTAAACACAATTTGAACAAATGACTGACGTAAAGCCACCTGCTTTAAACAAAATAAATGATGTCTGCTTTTATTTCTCAATTTAAAAGAGTTAATTTTCTAACAGAAATAATATCAAAATGCGTGTCAAGCAATTTCAATCACGATCAAACGCCGTAAACTGTTCAGGATCCAAACTGCTTGAAAATTACTATTGTACACGGGTTAAGAAAATGAAGGGGTTAAATTATAGTTGTCATTTGTCGTGTATATGTTAATTCATCAAATTATATTATTGTTTAGTGCTGGCGTAATATTAAGTATTTGCCGGTGTAATGTCGAAACGTGTTCTCCTTCAGAAGTGTGTCCCCAGGACATTTTTGGCGTAGAAAATTGACTTCCCGGGGTTATTATAGTATGCCGCATTAAGTCCCAGGAACAGTTAACTACATTAGAACATGTCTTCCGCGGTCTCATTTTAGAGGGGGACAATTTTCGTCAACAAACAGACAGTAAATAGGATGAATAACAACCCATTTATACCTGATTATTGGTATGAAATTTCCCTATATATTTGCTGAAAGAATTCAGTGTACATATACAAGAATGATATATAGACATTGCGGTGTTTGTCCATACAGAAAATAGTTCATATGATACATTAAACAGTGCAGACCCTGAGAAGACGCCGGACCAATAGAAGCCTCTAGGCTTAAATATATTTAAACGTAATCCAAAGCGTCCAAACCGCGGACAGCAGTTTGAAGTGTCGCCCCTGTGGTAGTAGAAGTTGAAGTACAGTGAAACCCCTATAAACCGGAACCTCTTGATACCGGAATTCTCTCTAAACCGGACAAAAACTTTCGTCCCGTTTCAAACCCTTCTTTATTTTAACCCATTACACCATAAATACGCATTTTTACGCCTTTGGTTTATTCTTACACTGAAGAAAGAAGTTGTACATTCTAGCAGATGATAGCTTAAAGCAGGTTGAAAGTAAAGCAGAGTGCGCCTTAAGGCGCATTCTGCTTTACTTTCAACCTGCTTTTTAAAGTGGTCAGCTATCTTTCATACTAGAAACAAGTCAAACCCCTCTAAACCGGAAACCCCTCTAATCCGGACATTTTTGTTGTCCCTACACATGTCCGGTTTAGAGGGGTTTCACTGTATATGTAGTAGTGGTAGAATGGTAATGTCGCGTAATGGGTTTAATGACAACACACATTAAAACTAATATTTAACTTGAATGGCACACGTAAGAACTTAACAAAGTCTTAATACCAACTTGATTCAGCAACATATCTTAACTTCATTAAAATGCTGACGGTTTCCTGCTCGGGCCACACTAACGTCTCGCCCTTTCAACTCGAAACCAAGAGCCAATAAGAAACCTTCCCAATCCCTAGCAAGACATATATTCATGTGTAACGCTCTCTTCCAAGTTGAAGAGACCAAAGGAGACTAAAGCAGCTTAAAACGTTTATTATACGTTCCAACATCGAGCTAAATGCCTCGCACAAAACAAACTGATCCTATCTATAGGAGCCTCCACTACATTGCACGAGCACGACAACATGAGACATTAAAAAAAATAACCGGCTCCATTTTTGTACGAATACTATTAAGTCATGGCTCTGTTGCGTGAAAATCACTATGAAGCTACGCTTCAGTTTGTCTTTAATGAGGCAACAATGTCACATATGCCCCATTGCATGTTAAACATGAAGTAATATTACAACATTAGAACGGAGCCAGATATACAAGATAAAGTGTTATTGACAACAGAGATCTGTAAGCTTACTGGCCAAACATACATATTAACAGACAGACTGAATTACAAAACAACTGACAGAAAGACAGACGGACAGTTCAACCAGGAGAAAAAACACTAACGAAGACAATGACATAAAAGCACATTTATGTATTATAATATTCTAATGCACTAATGAGTCTACGAACTTTCGTCACACATGCGATCTTTAATCACCATCATGAGAAATTAAGGCTCTTATTGTCAGCGAGGACATGTTAACCCTTTACCCAATAACCCGTTTACATCATTAAATACAAGTGATCACTTAAAGCAGGTTGAAATTAAAGCAGAATGTGCCTTAAGGCACATTCTGCTTTACTGTCAACCCGCTTTAAACCACCATCTACTTGGCTATATAAAAATATTTGTTATAATAATTGTTCATGATGGTATAAACTGGAACTATTTTCTTCAGCGGAGGAATAAATTAAATACGCTAAAATTCGTTTATTTGGGGTAAAGGGTTAAGAGGCTATAAGTTAGTACTTAGCGGACCTGTGCTATTTAACGGCAATTCAACAGGCGATGTTAAGTGAGACTCAAACAGGACACAGCACTCTTCCGATACCGACGAACTCACAGTGGTTGTTTGACTTGTAAAGCCTTTAAACAATGTGCTGATTGCAATATGGAATAGCATACTTTTGAACATTTGAACAGTTTATATTCATTCAATACATGTAGGTTAAGAAAGAATTTCAGAAATATGAAAGTAAAACATATGTAATATACGAGTCCTTCTGATCAAGGTCAACACTATCTATACAAGATATGCCCGCCTTGGTTTCAAGCATATACAATATCTATAATCCCACTGTTTTCTAAAATTGCCATATTTCATCGAAACCATGACCTATCACGATTCAAAGTGAGATTGCTGTCTCCATTATTTTGTGTAAAAGATTTGCAATTCAGAAAACTTAATATTCCAATTATAACCAGACCTCTTTATATCTGTTTCATTGCATTTAAAGTTTAAATTAAGATTATATTAAGTCGTATTATATTTGGAATCATGACAGGTCATAAAATATTGCAATATTTTACAAAACCAGCCCTAAATCTGTTCAACAGAAAACCTCCTCTTAGTAGGTTACTCGGCTCTTATCAGGCACTTTATAGCCTTAAAGCCACCTCTTTTAGAATATTGGCACATAATATCCAACGTTGCGTGTTACGATGTACATAAAGTAACCCATACAGTCAATGGTGTTCGTGTACATCTTAAATCTGCGTTAGATGCATGATTAATTCGTGCATTGCACCTTTATGCACATAATTGTTGGTGTTTTGACCTACTTTCGGTTTGAAAGCGATCGTGTTACGTTTGCACCGAATGAAAAATTGGCGGCATATCACAATAATGGAGCAAACGATAATAGCTAATTTATCGACTGAACATTTTTACGTGGAGCTAAAAAAAATTTGAAAAAAAACCCAACCCATTAAACTCCTGTTTTGAAGCAAAAAATGAAACTTGACCCATATTTCTATCATTTGTTAAGTGGCCTCGATCAACGCCCGGAAATGGAATCGCACATATTTCGTTGTAGCTCACAAAGAGCTGCCTAATTATTATTATTATTATTATTATTATACCAGATTTATATAGCGCTCTTTTCACACAAGGGTTGTGCGTTCAAAAGCGCTTTACATGAAATAACACAAATGTACCTACAAATCGAGAAAAGACAAAATAACTATAATTAGATCTGAAATAAAACATGAATAGACATACAGAAGACAGCCCCAAAATGGCAACCACATTACTCCCATCAATCAGCAATGAACCGACCGGCTAAAGATTACTGACCAATAGAAATAATAGCAGAGCGCCCAATGCAAGCCGCCTAATGTAACATAACTAGGAAAAATAGCATGCGACCATAACTAAAAACTCTATAGAAGATCAATGACATGATTAAAAATGGTGAAAGCTGTCCAAGAATTATACCAGAGACCCTGGCAGCTGGTTTCAAAAGAGATCAGAGTTGTATCCCTACCAGCAAAGATCCAGCAGACTGGCATTGGTCGACGGTACAACCCCAGAACTAAAAATTAGACCCATAACATATACAGAATGAACACAGCCCTGGGGTAGCAGTCATCTACCCTCTCCACCCCACACCCGCGGGACCTACATGTTCCATGGCTGAAATTACACCCTTACTTTACAAAACATCAAGATAAGAAGCTGTCCCTGAATTATACCGCAAACCCCAAGCCAGTTGGTTTCAAAGAGATCAGGGACAATCCCTACCATCAAGATCCACCAAACAGGCACGGACAAACGGTACAACTCAAGAACTCCCATTTAGACCCACAATATCCACAGCAAGAACAGAGCCTATCCTAAGATAGCAGTCATCCATTTCCTAATGAGTTCTAATAATAAATATTAAAGAAGTGTGTTTTCAGACGTTTTTTGAAGACTGCAACTGAGCTCGACAGTCGACAATATAGATAATAAGTCGACAGGGTGAGAATATATTCATGCAGTGTAGAAAACGTTTTTTTCTTCCCCGTTTAATCGAAACGAACAGCTTACACAATACACTGAAATAAGATAACAGTTTTGTGATTTACAATGCTCCCTCCCTACAACGGCCCTCCCAACAACGACTCCCGCCTTACAGCGACACCTGCCGCTGTTTTCAAAACAAGACATTTATATATTTGTAACATTGTAACTGTTGCAATATAGTCTGCATAAAATTGTCGTCGCCTCTTTTTTTTACCAAATTATATATAAGTGGACATTTTGACAGAAAAATATTTATAATGACGAGTGGCAAACAGCTTACGCGGCATCTGATATTGGTTCAAACTGTTTGCTAATGTAAACCCAATTCCCTCCCTTTAACAACCCATTTCGAACAACACATAATAATTGTACCCCATATGGTGTTGTTGAGGAGAGAAAACACTGTATCTTATTCTGACTAGCAAACACTTGGGAATCTGATCAGTTACACGGCATCTGGTCAGGTTCATCACGGTTTGCAATGGATATAAAGTTTTTGCATATACACGTTTTTTTAAGAAATGAACTGAATTTTTCGGCGTTAAAGCGAAATGAACGACAGAAAATTATCGGCAAATACCATTATAAATTTGCCGATAATTTTCTGTTGTTCATTTCGTTTGAACGCCGAAACAAATCAGTTCATTTCTTATATTTACAATATATATGCTGTAATTTCTAACATTAAATAAACATTTTGTTAGTACGCATTTATGTTTAATCCATATTAGAGGTAGATACCACGAATAGAATACTGTGTACCCTATAAGGAACAGCCATGACCGATTTACTGAAGCTGTGTACATTCCAAAGCAGAAAAATAGTGGTAGTGACGTCATTTTAAAGCGGCATTGTGCTTTTGAGAAACCTGCATAAAACGGTTGTTTGGGGTCCCATTTGAACTACGTGGGACGTGATTCTTTCACAAAAACCGGTTTTATCTAAGCAATTCGCTTTTTAAATTTAATTTATAATATTTTTGTGCTAGCACCAATTAAAAAGCCTCCCTTGTGAATGGAAAGAAGGACAACTCTGTAAATACAGGGCTCCAGATAACGGAAGTATTTCGAAAACTTAAATCTTTATTTCTGCTTTTAAACCCAATGGTGTCATACTCATTAAAAGTGTCTCGAATAGACGGTTTAATCAGTAGTAACACCATAGCATTCGGTGCTGAAATGAGTGAGAAAATGTTAGATTGGTTCAGATTACTCTCGCTTACATGTTTAGCTGGAACATCTGGATAACCCTTATTCTGCTGCACAGACGTCTGCTTCGACATTGCCGTCTGCAAAATGTGTTCAGTTTAGATTTATGCATTGTTTTAATTAAACAAACCTTAAGACGAGTGTCAAATAGTTTGGATCCAGATGAGACGCCACATTACGCGGCGTCTTTTTAGATTCAAATAGTTTGTAAACTCCGTAAAGTAGGCACAGGGTTAAACACTATGAGATTCAATAACAACGTGTACATATCTTTCACTGTGGGTAAACGGTCAAATAAACTATAGAGAATGTATACCTTGAGCTTGCTGAAAATGACTGTTTCAGCTTTGTCCGCTCTCTAATTCAAACATTTCTTTTTGGATCTTCACCAAACTTGCTACAAATGTTTATTAGTATAGAATCTAGGTCAGGTTCAATAACTAGCAAAATCGCATAAGGCATGTCTGAGTTATTGCTGAAAAATGCTGAAACAGTCATTTTTTAATACATAAAGGGCAACAACTCAGATATGCCACATGCGATTTTTGTAATAATCAAACTAAACCTAAATTTTATATACTTAAACATTTTCAGCAAGTTTAATGAATATCCGATAAAAACTGTATGTGTTAGAGTGCAAAAAGTGACTGAAACCCTTTAATAAACAGGCAATAACTTAGATATACCTTATGCGCTTTTAGTAGTAATCATACTAAACCTTCATATTATATCAATAAATATTTTCAGCAAATTTGGTGAAGATCCAATAAAACGTATTTGTGACCTTGCTGAAAACAGTCATTTTTTAATACATAAAGGGCAAAAACTTAGGTATGCCACATGCGATTTTAGTAATAATCAAAATAGACCTGACTTTTATATGAATAAATATTTTCAGCATGTTTGGTGAATATCCGATAAAAACTGTTTGTTTTAGAGTGCAAAAATGACTGAAACAGTCATTTTTATAAATTAACAGGCAATAACTCAAAAACACCTTATGCGATTTTAGTAGTAATCAAACTAAACCTTGATTTTATATCAATGAACATTTTCAGCAAGTTTGTGGAAGATAGGATAAAATATATTTGAGTTAGAGAGCGGACAAAAAAGTGTGATAGTCTAACTGACTGATGGATCGACCGTCGAAGGTAATTGCGGTTGCACACGGTGATGTTGACTCCGGCTGTATCACGTGATACTAAGCCGTGTGGTAAGGTTTATGGCAGACGCTCTATTTTCGGTTTGTTATGATTTTAAATCGCCCTTTTTGGTGTTTATGTCTGTCTTCATCATTTCATAGATCAGTTTGGCCCATTAGAATGTTCAAACATTATTATTAACCGTTATTGTATTTCAGACATTAATATGAAAAGGTCTGAAAACACAATGGGACTTTAAAGTAAGATAAACATATCGGGTTTTTGTCATAAAGAATCGCAGATGGTCGCTGTTTTTAAGGTATGTCCATTTTCTTGCAATTTATTTCATTGATAAAGAAGAATATTAGTCGGGAATCATGGTTTCCACTAATAGGAAGGCTTAGATCGGTTTAGAACAAATTTTGAAAAAATCCGCCAAATGTTTGCTTCCCAAGTTCCAAAGATTAATTTGCGATGAAAAATGCATATGCCCCGCCTCCCCTTCGAAACTTTTCCACAAGTCCCGCCCTCTCCAAAAGTAGTGTTTATACGAAATGAACACCGTTTTTGTCTATGGCATTGAATGGGGCGATTGTAAATATTGCAAAATGATAACGTCTGTCCCACTGGAAAAAAATATATGTTTGAGTATTTTATTTACTTTATGTACGTACCAATAACGCAACGAAGTATACCATTTCTTAAAAACGTGCTTTATTTTTAAAAAAAATTATTCAGGAAACATGAGTTAAGATCTGTATTTATTTTTGACGAAAACAAAACTCTTCTTCGGAAAGGGAGCCTGAAACTGTACATTTGTATACACTTACCTCCAGAAAAGATGATACAACTCTGTTTCTGTCATTCCATGTAGAGTTTCGTCGTCAGGTATAAGAAATATACTTTGTTTTCCCGGTGAGTCATTAGTTGTTCTTAGTGGCTAAACAATTGTAAAATAACAACATTTGATATCATGAAATTATATAATAAAATCTCTTAAAATCGAACTGTTCCGGACCAAACAAAACCCCTGCTTAACCCTTTCAAGCCGTTGATGACTTTGCAATCAGTTAGGAATTTTGATCAGTCGCCACGTTTGTTTGACACTCGTATCAATAGTTTTTGCAGTCAACGCGTCATACATTTAACCCATTACCTGATAGACTGTTTCTAGTTTTGAAAATAGGTGACTACTTAAAACAGGTTGAAAGTAAAGCAGAATGCGCCATATGGCGCATTCTGCTTTACTTTCAGCCTGATTTAAGCTATTACCTACTAGAATAAGGAAAGTGTTAAATATAACACATATTCATTACGGTATATATTGGAACTATTTTCTTCAGCGGATGAATAAAATGCATGTGCTAAAAGTCGCTTCTATAAGGGAAAGGGTTAAACTAGTTTAAACATATTTTTATTCCCTCAAATATACATGGAATTTGGGTTGGGTCACAAGTTATAACAACATTAGATCCGACCCTCCCCTACAATGTAACTATACAGTACAGGAACAATGGCATATAGATGAAATATGACGAAATTACTTAACTTTTTTGTTGAAGAAAAAGACTACAGAAGGAAAGAAGAAGGAAAGAGAAAGACTGTCAGAGAAAGAGAGAGAGTGAGAGAGAGAGAGAGAGAGGTGTAGCTAGATATACATTCAATTCATTCATGGTGATCAAGGGACAATCATGGTTTTAATGCTTCAGACCAAATAAATATGTATTTAGTCATATGGTGTAGGTAATAGATAAAGAATACATGTAAGTGGCATCATGCATATATCCGGTATAAACATTTAAACTGAGGAGACGGCGTGTTTGTGTTTTTAGAGTGCTAAACTTGACGGTTAAATCTAATATTAATTTATAAAACTGCTCTTAGACCGCAAATATAAAATGTACCCACACTAAAATGATAACAGTATACTTAAGATTATACTAATTCTTTAATTTTATCTTGTAAAATATTTTACAACATATTTAATATGTTACTTGCATTTAGGGTAAAAAACCAGCAAAAACTACTGTTATCAGTGACAAACCAATATGTTTTATTTTACTGATAAACGTAGCGTAATAAATATTCTGCAAGGTTACATAATTTTGTGTCAGCTCAAAACCTTTTGTGTTCTACATAGTTAACCATTATAATTTTATCTACAGTCTTACTTCGATATCTCGAACTCGCTTAACTCGGACTATCTGATAGTTCGACAAATGAACTGCATTTTTTATGTTCGGTTAAGTCGAACATACTCATATTTCAAAATTAAAACGTGGCTAAGCCACGTTTTAACTTTGAAATACGGGTATGTTCGACTTAACCGACTTAACAGAGTTTGAGATATAGACGTTCGACTGTACTAAAGAAAAAGTTCCACTTTATATAGTAATGCATATGCACCATCAGAAATAATTCCTTTTATAGTAGCAGATGATATTTAAAAGCATGCTGAAAGAAAAGCAGAAGACGAATTCAGTCACATTTTGCTTTACATTCAACCTGCTTTATATGGAATTCAGTCTTCAAAACTATAGAAACATACTATTGCTTACTATGTTAAGCAAATTTTCAAGTTACTAGTAAGCAAAAGTTCTTATATGTGTTTCCGACACACTACAATACCTTCTCGGCTGATTCCTGTCCGTTTGTGAAGTTAAGTAGTCGATGGTTAGTTTTGAATAGCATAAACAAAATGACAATAACCAACACAACTAGGACATGCTGACTATGAAATTTAAATATTTTCTGCAACATCATTTATAACATTTTCCAGTGCACAGACACTTTAAAAAAACTTAACAAAGTCCTCGTAACAGAGTATATAACCTGTTTCCGTCAACTCTATACATACACTGCCAAGATATACATGTATATATCTGATTGAATATTGTCGTCTGTTTAATAGGCTCAGCACTGTGTATATCCGTACACAGGATATTGGTACCAGCGAGTCGAGAGAGTTACCCGGTCGCTCGGAAGTGCGTGAATGTATTCCATGGTTTTAGAGCATAGAATGTCTATGATCAACATGTATATAATACCGTATTAAAGCGTGATGTTTCTGGGATATGCTGAAGTCAAAACATTTCTGTTTTATTCAGAGAAACTCTCGTTAAATATATAAATATGCTGCCTAGTACCGGTAAATAACAACGATTGCTGACGAAAAATTATGATATCAACTGTTTCAAACGCTCCTGACTATAATATTTACATGAAACACTCAGTCCATTTCATAATAATTCATGTAACTCACTAATACCACACTGTTGGGTAATGATTTTAAGAATAGAATTAAAACAAATTTGTGTCAAGTGTACGGCATCTTGGTTGTGAATGAAACATCACTGTACGGCATATTGAATTGTCACTGTATGGTGGAATGCTACCAGCTAGTTGGCTCTAAAACGTTTTGCTCTGTCAAATTGTGTCCTCAGGGTGTTACATTCAACCAAAGGTAGCTATGTACCGAGAACAGTCTTCCTATTTATAAATTATATACTTTTCATTGTTAATATACTTAAAATAGATAAACTAGATTTAGAGCGGGAACACCTAATAAGTTGAAATTGAAACGATGAATATACGTTAAACATATTCTTATAGCTCTTCACGTGACATAATACTGTTGAAGCGAACGAGTAACTGTATCGGACTATAACTATTTCGAAGATTTTTATTTAAAATCTAACACAGAGTCAATACTGATTGCGGTCAATTTATGATATCAAACTAATCCATTCACATCTAAAATATAGAAATACACATACACAACTATAATTTCCATCTGTGTTTTTCCATTTTGCACGAACATATTGTGAAGTATGTTTACTGGGTTATGCGGTATCATTTACCTCAGTGCGATCAGAATAAGTTGCCCACTTTAAAGTGTGCGGTTTTCAATTTTTAGACATTTCCTGATCTTTTTGCGGTGGTAACACAAAACCAGGTATAACATCATGTGCGAGTTTTGTCCTTACTGCTATCTTGTCTAGGGATATACTCATCCAAGCGTTTCATGTGAGGCCCGTACCTTAAATGTGTTAGTTTTGGTTAGTGAACCCCATTGAAAAAAAAACTTGACAATTTGAGATTAGTGGCATTAGCTTTGCACACTTTACTACTGCGTAACCTGTATTTTCACACATAGTGAGAAAAATGAGGATACATCAATGGACTGAGGAAATGTCTTTAACCTAGAGTCCTTTTCTATAGAAATCTGCCGCGGTCGTGTTACACTACAGACTTGCTTGTTATCTCGTATCTTGCTGAATTGTCGTCTGATTCAATAAAATCGTGTGCGAAGAGACACTAAATTTTTTCTTTTCAATGTAATTGCTAACCAGTTTGAATATAGATCAGATGTCGCGTTAAATACATTCTCTGACCTATTTTCGGAGGTAATACCCCACCAGGTATAAAAGCATGCAACCATGTGAAGTTGTGCAGTTAGTGTTAACTTTTCTAGGAATACACTCATCGAAGCGTCTCATGTGAGGCCCGTACCTTAAATTTGTTAGTTTGATTAAAAAATCATTGAAAAACCCCTTGGGTGTGAGTATGTCAGGGCCTCTCTAGACAACTAGAGATTAGTGGCATCTGCTAAGCACACTGTAAGCTTACTTTGCCTGTATTTTCACGCCTATTAAGAACAGCGGGGTCCATCCTACTGACAAGTGGCTACACAGAGCTAGTTATACTCGGAGATTTAAATGCACGAACTTCAAATGAAAATGAGTTTATTGTCTGTACCAACAATGACACTGTTGAACCGTTCGAGGACTTATTCTTAAACGATGAAAGTTTTTCCCCAAGAATTTCTTGTGATAATAAAAGTAATGTTTTTGGTAAAGACCTGATAGAATTGTGTAAAGCATATGTTTTACGAATAGCAAACGGTAGAATATTTAATGGTAAGACTTCTGGTGAATTCACATATATAAGTCCTACAGGGTGTAGTGTTATTGATTATTTAATTGTATCCGATTACCTATGGACAATAATTAGTGATTTTAGTATAGAGAAAAGAACAGAATCAAGACACATGCCCATCGTATGTAAACTTAAAGTAAATTCTAACTTGGAAGTTAATCAATCTGGTGAAAGAGCAGACAATCATTCAAGTACTTATAAGTATGTGTTTAATAAATATAACACAGAAATATACCGAAATAACCTGAGAGTTACATTGACGACAGGTAACCTGTGCAGTACCTTAAATTTCGTTATGGACCTTTCCAACTGCATTGACGACGTTGTGAAATTCTGTTGTGATATTTTGTATAAAAGCGCCGAATGTTGCTTGGTACAGATATATAGAGGCGAGAAATAGTTTCAAAGAAATATGTGACATGAAGCGAACGCAACATTACAAGGAAAGATGCAACGAGCTTATTGATAATGCTAATAACCCTAGAAGTTTTTGGAAGAAACTGAATAGAATAGTCAAAACTAGAAACAACCAAAAACATAACATAAGCGCGGAACAATGGAAAGAGTACTTCGAAGGGCTATTTTGCTCAGAATAAACCGAAGAAGATACATATGCAAACGAGATAGAGATTGACACAGACTATAATGAGATAGAGGACGCAATTCTAAATACGGAAATAACGGACGAAGAGATTTTAAGAGCTGTAAAGGCTTTACGAAGAGGTAAA
The DNA here is from genome assembly GCA_922989275.2 of Gari tellinella. NCBI lineage: Eukaryota > Metazoa > Mollusca > Bivalvia > Cardiida > Psammobiidae > Gari > Gari tellinella. The sequence continues at coordinate 39,322,921 of OV277864.1, read as the reverse complement.
AGTGCGGGAGAAGACAACATAATCCCAGAATTTTTCATTTCAGGAATAGATGCTATTTTGCCAATAATCAATAGCTTATTCAACCGCTTATATGAAACGGGACAGTTTCCAGAATCATGGAGTAAAGCCATAATAGTGACAATACATACGAAAGGTGACATTAATGTCCCAGGTAACTATCGGGGAATATCGCTATTAGACATCTTCAATAAGCTGTATACTAGCATACTGACTAGAAGAGTTGTGTTGCGTTTCCTGCTTGAGTCTTCTTTCGTTTTTACGTTTTTCCTAAATGTTTTTGACAAAATAAAAGAACCACAAGCAGGCTTCCGCGAGGGATACTCGACCACAGACAATGCCTTTATTTTACAGGCCTTAATCGGTAAACAGTTGTCGAAACGAGGAGGTAAACTCTATGTCGCATTTGTGGACTTTAAGAAATGCTTCGATTTGATATATAGGGACAAGCTATGGAAAGTGTGTTTGGCTAATGGCTTAAGAGGGAAACTTTACACTGCAATGACAGGTCTTTATAAGTCAGTCCAGGCATGCATTCGAACAAGTGAAGGCTTGACAGAGTACATAAATTGCCTAATCGGATTAAAGCAGGGTTGTTTGGCGTCACCGATATTATTCGTTATGTTTATAAATGAGCTAGTGAAGGCTATTGAAAACAGTGGTCTACATGGTATTCGCTTAACACCAGATACGACTGAAGTGCTGTGTCTCCTGTTTGCTGACGATCTCTCGCTAACGGCTGACACAGTCGTGGGTCTACAGAGGTTACTTCATTTACTTAAAAGATATTGTGACGAAAACTTGGTTCAGGTTAACACAGACAAATCGAAAATAATGGTGTTCAAAAATGGCGGGAACTTATCTAAGTTTGAAAAGTGGACGTATGATGGTATTGAAATTGAAGTTGTTAACAATTTTTCATATGTGGGAACGACGTTTACGAGGCAGTTGTCTTATTCCAAAATGGCAAGTGTTCAAGCATTAAAAGCAAAACGAGTCCTCGTATCAGTTCTTACTAAATTATACGGTTATGGTCAACTGCCACGTAACGTGTTTTTCAACATTTTTGATACAAAGATAAGTCCCGTTCTTTTATACGGATCAGAAATATGGGGTGTACACAGACAACCATCCGTAGAAATTATTCATAATTATGCATGCAACAGGTACATGTGTGTTAAAAGTAAAACTACAAACATTTCTGTACTAGGAGATTGTGGACGCTTCCCGCTATTTATCACTGCAGCTAAACGTGTGTTAAAGTACTGGTGTAAAATAACCAAAATGCCTGATACGAGACTGGTTAAGAAAGCGTATTGTATGCTTAAACATTTAGCGGAACAAAACAAAACAAACTGGGCTACAAACGTTAAAGATATGCATTTTTTCAAATGGCATGGGTTATGTCTGGAAGAGTCAATATGTGAAAAATGAAGCTCTGTTTTAAAATTATTTGTTCAACGGTTGAGAGACCAATACGTTCAGGAATGGAATGCTGCAGTCTACGAATGCTCGAAACTTAAACTGTATCGCATGTTCAAAACAAACTTTGGTCATGAAGCGTTTCTTGACATCATAAACATAAGAAAGTTTAGAGCAGCTCTTTCCAGATTAAGAACCTCATCACATGACCTTGAAATACAAAGGGGTAGATATGACAATATAGCCAGGGAATTAAGAATGTGTAAACTTTGCAACGAGGGAATAGGTGATGAATTTCACTTTGTAATGGTGTGCCAGAAGCTACAGCATCTTCGTGAATCATACATTCCAAGAAAATATATTTCAAGAATAAATTTACATACTTTCTATATCTTAATGAGTAGTAGCAATACAGACATAATAAAAGCTAGTGCTATGTTTACATATTACGGGTTCCAGGAACGTAGCCGCTTGCTGTCAGTGTCAAATATTAGTCAGTAATATTGATTAACTTAGTAAATAAAGTCCAAGATATAAATTTTATATAAAACTGAATATATATCTTATTGCTGCAGTGTAAGTTTATTTATATTGCTACAATTCGAATGTATATTTGGCTGCTATGCTGCTATTCATATTGCTACAAGTCGAATGTATATTTTGCTGCTACGCTGCTATTTATAATGCTACAAGTCGAATGTATATTTTGCTGCTACGCTGCTATTTATAATGCTACAAGTCGAATGTATATTTTGCTGCTACGCTGCTATTTATATTGCTAAAAGTCGAATGTATATTTTGCTGCTACGCTGCTATTTATATTGCTACAAGTCGAATGTATATTTGAGTCAGTGTCAAACAACGGTCAATAATTTTGATTGCCATTACAAATAAATGTGGTGATATAAACTTAATATAAAACTGAAAATATATATTTTATTGCTGAAATGTAAATGTATTTATATTCCTGCAATGCGAATGATTATTTTGCTGTTACAATAGGAAGAATAATGTACTGAGTTTGATAACCGATTATCTCACCACATAAAAACCATGTTCCTTTTTATATGTTTATATGTTGTTGATTTGGGCCGGTGGCCATATATCAAATAAACTTTGTCATTGTCATTGTCATCAAAGGACTTTAAGCGGTGTCTTGTCTTGATCCAAACAGTTTGCAAATGTTATCTAATGAGCACTAAGGGTTACGTTTATTCGAACGAAAGAGTTAAAATTGATATTTAGCACACATGTTGCTTAGCACGGACAGCATGTCTATAATAATGAACAATAACAGTACATGTACAATAACAGACGTTAAAATAAACCTGTGTGATCTTCCCTTTCAGAAACGCTCCATTATTTTTCAGGAGTGGAGACCTTTTAACAATATGTCTCCATTACTTTCCTTTACACTTGTGTGTAATAAGTACACGTGTGTGATGGAAAAGTAATGGAGACTTATCGTTAAAAAAAACCATTCGTGAAAACAAGGACCACCTTCAAATATAAAATAACTCTGGTTGGTTTTTGCAAACTTTATTGCAGTACATACAATGGAGAAGATAGTTTTCGCGTTTAAACGCACACGAAATGCAACAGCAACCGTTTGCCAATTCTGGCTAATCTCATTTAACTAAGTGGCAAACATTTTCGAGCGTGATCCGACCCCAGGTTTCCCGGCGTCAGATCTCGCTCGAAACTGTTTTCAAGGGAATATCAGTTTTAGCGTAATCGCGTTATTGGGAAAGAGTAAAAATTTTCTCCACTGTAACATAATCTTTCTTTAAGGCAGTTTTATTTTAGACTATTTTCCCTTTTTATTTTAGACTAATTTCCCTCGATATTTACAAGCAATCGTCCCTTTTGCTATTCCACATACATGTTCATGTACAAGTACAGTTGAAGAGACGTTACTCTTTTCCCGTTAACATACAAGCGCATTGCATTAAACTGTCGAAAAATATACGTTTGACCGGCAAACAGTTTGGAACCTGATAAGGTACCGTGTTACCCGGCGTCTGATCTTGCTTCAAACTGTTTACAATGGAAAAAATTGATTTCGTAAAAGCGCGTTTATTTGAAACGATTAACATCTATTTAACTGTTATGCTCACTAACCCTGTGCAGGCTGACACATGAAGTGTACATTTCAATGACTTTGCATCAGAAAATGGGGTAAAGTACAGTGGAGAAAACGTTATTCTTTCCCAATAAACGCGTTTACGTTAAAACAATTTGTTGCAGTGTAAGCAGTTTGGAGCCAGATCAGACGCCGGGTAACCCGGCGTCTGATCAGGCTCCAAACTGTTTGCCACTCAGATTAAAATCAATTATCAGGATTGTCAATAAGTTGTATTTTTCTACGTTTTAGTATAATGCGTTTGCGTACGTTTGCGTTTAAACGGGAAATAATAACGTTTGCTCCTCTGTAGAATTTGAGACCGTGCCGTGATCTTTCTGATGGGTCCGATAAGATGTATTTAACCTGTCATTAGGTGTAAAATTTGCAAACTGCCTAGATCCAGACATTACCTTATATCATTTGGTGTATCATATGGATCCATGCTTGTTGCAACTTGATTTTTAGATCTTATAACGTCTGACCAACCTTTATAAGTATACGTTTTTAAAGACATCTCCTGGCGACCTTTCGATCATAACACCTTGCCAAACAATTTCCTTGCAAAAACCATGGATCTTATGGACATGTCGCTAGCAAAGAACCATTGAAGCTTCTCGTGTGAGACCCTACCTTTATATTTAATAGTTTGGTTAGAAATAATTCCGGGTTTTCAATATTCTCGTATGCTAGCACAGACTTTCGTTTCAACTGACGATGCTTAAGGCCTCCCTGGTTCGTCTTGGGAATAATCCTTGGTGTATGAAAGATATCGGCCATGGACATTTCTACCGACTTTCAGTTGTGACGTCGACCCAAAACGTAAATCCGCGTGTTCTTGACCTCCACGCAAAGCAAAGTTTAAGCCAATCATGTAAAGCATGGTATTCCCAAGTTGCTTTGGCCTATCGCTTCCAAGAATACATGTTGACCATAAAAAATCTACTTCAGCTAAACTGATTGTTTCAGCTTGTGGGCGGGGATTGTGCACTTGATTCCGCGCCCTGGTTTTCATGGTATTATCCAACGTGTTTTTTATTTGTGAGAAAGCATCATCATTAAGAAACGTGTGCTGCTTACAGTGGAGAAAACGTTATTCTTTCCCAATAAACGCGTTTACGCTAAAACGTTTATCTCCGTTGCAAACAGTTTGGAGCCAGTTTGTCACCAAGATCAAGATGAATTATCAGAATTGTCCAAAAATTGCACTTTTCTACGTTCAAGTGTTTTGCGTTAGCGTTTCGTTTCGTTTAAACGGGAAAGAATAACGTTTTCTCCTCTGTACCAACTGAATCAAGATACAGTTGTTAACTGATGAAGAGAGTGTCAGGGGGAAGTCATTTCCATCTCGTTTTTTCACTTCGCATATGAATCTAGATATTGCAAATTTTAACTCATCTTTGGTCATTTCCTCCAAATAAATCATAATGGAGCTTATGTCCAAACTGATGTCTGCTTTACGGGCGAGTGTGTTTCGCTGCGACTTCCAGTCTTCGAACAAATTTACAGCCCATCGTAGCTTAGAAACAGTGCTGTCTACAAATCTGAAATATATGGACTGAACAACTAAATCATCAAGATATCTGATTAATAAGCACATCTATAATAACGAATCTGCCAGAGGGCCCTTTTCATAACACTTCGTACGACAAATGCGGTCGTAAGTCAGATAATAATCTCAATTATTATTTATTTCTCCATCAAATCCTGTCGTGTGACATCTTTTTGGAATCGCCTTGAAAAGACGATTCAAAAGAGATTAACAAGACAGGGTTACATGTAGATAGAGAATTAATAAAATAAATGTATTTTGAAGTTTTGACTTACAGTGGAGAAAACGTTATTCTTTCCCAATAAACGCGTTAACGCTAAATCTATTATTTTCAATGGAAACAGTTTGGAACCAGATCAGACGCCGGGTAACTCGGTGTCTGATCAGGCTCCAAACGGTTGGCCGTCCAAGTTAAATTCAACATTCAGAATTATAAAAAAAATGTCATTTTCTTCATTTTTTGCAATGCGTTTGCGTTTCGTATGCGTTTAAACGGGAAAGAATAACGTTTCCTTTACTGTATCCCCTTTCAAGAGCACCTTTCAATACAGTTCTTTCTATCTGACCTAACGGCAAGTGGCGGCTTACTACAGGACGAAAGTTGTGCAGCCAGTTCCTGAAGAAGCTGTCTGTATTACCGTCTTCGTGCATTAAATACATGATGGACTATCCCTCTTTGTTCTCACTAGGTGTGAAAATACAATAGTAGAAGAAAAGCAGTAGTAAAGTGTGCAAGCCAATGCCACAAATCTCAAGTTGTCTAGAGAGGCGCTAACATACTCACCCTCAATGGTTTTTTCAATAGGTTTTACAAACCAAATTAACAAATTTAAGGTACGGGCTCACATGAAACGCTTGGATGAGTATATCCCTAGATAATAGAGCAGTACGGACAAAACTCGCACATGGCTGCATGATTATATACATGTACCTGGTTTTGTGTTACAATATACAAATGTACCACCGAAAAAAGGTCAGGAAATGTCTTTAAACAGCAACATGATTTAAAATATCCCAATTATGTCATACGTGCATGTCATTAAGGTAATAGTGCAGTGCAAATCAAGATGGCCACCAAAACAAGTAGTGGCGGTGCATTTATGGTGAAAACGGCACAGATATTGCTCAACTCCTAAAAATGTCACTCTATACAACTGATATATCCCTCTTTTCATTTGCATTTATAGATAATAATAAAAACGTTTTTATAGTGAAAAGAAATTACCTCCAAATTTACCAAATTTTGGGCACGTCCACCAACATCTGCGGCTAACTAATTCCAAAACTATCTATGGCATAGTAATTTTCAAACTGTGCCCGAGGTGCAAGGAATCCTTATTTTCTCTTTAGAATGTCCATTTGAACACTATATAGTCTGACATTATACCCATTATCACAAAGAATTTCAATTCGCCATATTAGCTAGCACATGTAATTGAAATAATCCTTTCAAAAGTATGGTGGTCAAACATTGTCAAAGTTAAAAACATCAAATGAATGCTACATAGTACATGTACAAACCATTGTGGATTCCAAATGTAACTAGTACACTGACCAAGTCAGAAAATATCCCACAAAAGGAGGAGTAAACTGCTTAAATTCAACGCATAGTATCAACAAAGCCAAAACTTAGAGTTAAATGAAAATCATTCAAGGGGTAAAGAGGATATGACGTGGTCATTCGTGACCTTCTTACCAGCATTACAAATACTGAACTATTGCAAACATTGTCCGAAAATCTGGCTAAATCCCATGAAAATTATTTCAGTAACAGAGAAAGCAGGGCTAAAATGGTGTCGTTCTTGTTATAAATGAGTATGCCTTATCCAATTTAGCCGGTTTTCAAAGTTGGCCAAGGTTTTACACATTCATATCAACATGTTCAGAAAGATTTTACAATTCAGCTTAAAACTTCTCGAGTCCCAAATAGGACAAGGCTAAAATTGACAAATTATAGTTTTTCAAGGGTAATGATACTTGGATGAAAAGTATAAGAGCTAGAAAGCGGACAAGATTAAATATGGCCAATCATGAAAAATAACTGATCAAGCTACAACACTATGACATAAGAGGATATATCTCTCAGGTCTCTGCCAGTAGCTGCAAATATTTCCATGTCCTCCACCATCCCAGTTCCATCGGGTGTCCCCCAGGGCAATGTTCTTGGCCCATTACTATTCCACACATACATTAATGATCTCCGGGGGAATGTAAATCACCTATTCGCTAATGACACAGCTATATACCTGTCCCTTTTCCATTGTCGATACTGATAAATATATATGGTGTTCTCTGGGTGACTTTAAAGCACTTTTTCAGTGGTGTTATAAAGATAAAGAGCCTGCTAAAACTTTGTTTTTAAGTTATCAATTTTGCTGTGTGACTAAATTGACTATGATATATAAAGAAATCCTTGCTAGAATCTGTATGTAAAAGGTAGATACAAAAAGGACTAATATCTCAGTCAACCTCTCAAACAAATTCAATGCACGATTTGACAGAGAAGTAAAGGAAACAGTTTACCTACATTCACTTGCTTTCTGATTATCATGATGATGAATAAGCATTATAATAATTTGAAAAAGAAAATTGCAAACAGTGCAGTACTAGATCATAAGATCTCTCAAATATGGGTCTGTACTCTGTACTGTTTTCCCATGTTCCTGTATACAGACATGTTTTGTAGATGTAAATCTATCATAATCCTAAATCAGAATGTCATTTGTATTTACTCCATAATATTTTGACTTTTTAACATGGCTTGTTTCAAAGGCATTTCTTTCTGCTAATTCTATCATAATTCCGAGAAAACTTATAAGATGTTTGGTTTAATCAATTCACGGACGTACAAACATGACCAAAATGCTTAAATAAATAGCATTTTGTCATGAAATTGGATTGTCATTCTTATACTGTATGTTTTCTTTCTAAATAATTAGCGATATGTTTCAATTCTGTTGAAATACGCTGAGTGCTATCGTTAATTCGCGGAAACTGATGACAAAATGTTTGTGTACGATTGATAGAAACAATTGATGCACTGTCAACAAAAACATTTACGCTTACATGTATAGATCCGTTCCTTCTTTGTTTAAATTATATCTAATGGGAATATGCGGCAGCGCGACGTCTGTTTGATTTAAACATGATATTTATTTTTCATTAGGCGTATAGCGATTAGAAACCTTTTGTCTCGTATGTGGGCGTGGCATTTTTCGTCATTCACTCCAAACTGATGTAGATCTAAATGGCATGAAGGGAGCTAAAAATTAATGTCGATTACGGAAATTCACGATTCTCTATAGCGGACGCTTTTTTGGTAATTATCATGAGGAACCGGCAAATTCCGACACAATGGGGAATGTTAACCAGAAATTAGCGATACGTTTGGATAGATAGTTTTTTTTCGTCAGAAGTGTCAATGAAAATTCGTTGCCAATATTAACAACTTTGAGGACAGTACATCAATTTAAAAACACAAATAAAAGTATTAAATAATGTTGTGTCATATTTTCCATCGATTTAAAATAAACGCTCTGATATGAAAATTAAAGGGAACTTGGAGGTCTTGCGTTGGCAGTTTGCCATAGTATATTTAATGTACCAATAAGAGACACATGCATGCACTGTTCATCGTGTGCTAGATAAGTAGGTGTATGGATGAAAACGAGCAATTTATTGTAAAATACACTAATTACGCATTTACAGGTATAAAATGTGCGACAATCAATTGATTATCACATAATACCGTATTGAACTCCCCCCTACATATCCTTTATGTGGTACGCTTCAACCAAAAAGGGTACATTTTGACTGGGTATGCTTTGACTATGGTACGCTTTGACCATAACCCCTTTTATTTTCCCCAGGGGAAATTTTCTATTCCCCATTGGAAGGAAGATCGATTATAATTCAAATGAATAATTTTCGTTTGTATACATGTAGATGTAAATCAAATGATGGTACATAAACCTTTTGTATACGGTTACTTATGAGATTACGTCTCACACAAGAGTGGCGATATGATTCGTAAAAAAGCATTTCTACTCTCTTGTGTATGGCTTAGAACTCGATATGATATCTTCTCATACGGTATACCCGGTATGTCTGAAATGTAATATTTTATTTCTCTTAACATTCGGTTTAGATCCAGATAAGACTCTAAATAAATCGGTGTTTTCTCTGCATCTAATCAGTTTTCATCAATAATTATATTAACTTAGAGTCCCTATTCGTGCTATAAGCAGTTTGTTTCTCACATGCGCCCTATCTACAATTACATTAGTGCTAATTACATATAGATGTTTAGGATAATACAAAATTTATGTTAATAAAGATATAAGCTGTCTTTTTCGAAAATATAAACAACAGAAAGTACGGTTTGGATCCAGAACAGTCATTCAGAAACAGGATGACTGGTCAGGATCCAAACGGATGAGTAGAATGCCCTTTAAATACAAATGAAATTATTTAAAGTAGTCGTTTCCTATACTTAAATGATAATTACTTTTGATCCTTATAAGACCTCACTGACACAACCTATTTTGATATTCTTTATTATGTATGTATATTACTTGATGCTTTAGCTGTTCATGTTAATTATGAACCAAAGCCGAAATAAAATTGAGTTGAGAGAAATTTGCGATTTTTTTTAACTCGGACCCAAACACCACACCATAGATAAGATATTTATACCTGGTGGTTGCACACAATTTGCACGGGATTTTCAAGATTTCCGAAGACAACCCATTTGTAAGCAACAATGAGAGTTCGCCCTTATCGAACGAAGATCGTTAACTCACGCCAATATATTTAGATCATACCTGTATTATATTATTAGTTTAACCAGATCTTAGTGCGAGTATGCAAATGTTAGCATACGTTTCTGATTTTATGCTTGGAATTAATTGTTTAATTCGCATATATGTTATAATCTATAGGGTATGAATGTGTTCTTTTTGCGCAAAGACGGGATCAGTATTGTCGTTTGTACTTTAAATGAGTTATTCGGCTATGAAGAAAAAAATCACAACAAAATTATCTAAAACGCTATAAATTTCGACTTCGTTTTCAAAACAGTTGAATCTGAATTAGAAAAATTGTATCTAAAACAATGACGTTCACGTTTATGAAAATAAATACGATCTTTTTCGCGAAAGCAGTTTTGGAGCGCAATAATATTTCTTCCATTACGAGTGATTCAGTGTCATCTTTTAGCCTGTATGTAAACAAAAGCGAACAGATTTTCAGGAGAGAGACTCTAATAAAAAACAATATTGATCTTGGAATCAGAAACGTGCATGTTGTAGTCTCATTTCGCGCCTTGTAGAAAAGCAAGTAAAAGTGTACGATCAACGTAGGAACAGAGTTTTATATCCAAAGTAGTCGTACCACATTTCACTATACATGTCGTGTTTTGGCTTCAAAATGGCGATGGATTTGTTTCACGACACGTGGTAAATATATTCAAAACACCTTTTCAGAAAGAAATGCTTGAAAATAACATTCCTGTCATCTCAATGAAGAACCGGGTTGCAATTTGTCATAGTTGTTCTGTTGAATTGTTTGCTATACAGTGCGGTGCACTTGCCCAAAACATCCCTTTGTTTTAATGCTTGTAAATAATTATCGAGGCAGCTTTTGTCGGCATAGTTCGGTCAGTGTTAGAACATATACACATGCTTTAAATTGGACTGTGTGTTTTGATTGAGACTCATCTCTGTAAAGCATGAGTAGCATTTGACCTCAAAGTTGGCTACACTAGCCAGAATTCAATCGTGCAGTATTACCTTAAAGAGGGGTAGCACTGTATGCACGAATGAAGTAGGCAGTTACTATAGGAGGCATCTGGTCTGATACATGTAGTACGCTGTTTGCAAAGGCAATAAACTGCATATCTATGATATAAATGATTAGTAGTATTTATGGCTGGTTTGCTTAAATCAATAGAATGATAATCGTTTGAGCGACATAACAGTAAGATAGAAATAGATATTTTACATGAGACTGTTTAATACAGGATGAAGGTAATGCAGAAAGTTCATTTAGGATTTACCTGCATGAGGCTTTTTGCATAACTCTTGTTCTGCATTTACCTGCCTGTCGCTTTGCTTATAAGATGGACATTCAGACATATTCTACAGAGGAGAAAACGTTATTCTTTCCCGTTTAAACGCAAACGAAACGCAAACGCAACGCATTTAAAAAGAGAAAATGACAATATTTCGACAATTATGAGTGTTGATTTTTACCTTGATGGCAAACAGTATGGAGCCTGATCAGACGCCGGGTTACCCGGCGTCTGATCTGGCTCTAAACTGTTTGCACTGCAAATAATAGTTTTAGCGTTAACGCGTTTATTGGGAAAGAATAACGTTTTCTCCACTGTATAAGATGGACATTCAGACATGTTCTAAGTGTCGCTCACAAGATTAGGTACTGTACTTATTCGTTAGCATGCTTAGAAATATTTGCGGGCATACGAAATGGCATGTTATCTCAGAAATCAGAGAGGAATTCAAAGACCGACTACACAGGTAAAGCAGTTATACACTCAATGCACAGCTAACTGTTTGAAAACTAAAACATGTTTGAAATGAAACGCTTAACTTACGTTTTCTGTTGTATTTTAGTTACTTCGTCGTCAGCTAAAGGTTTATGAAACCTATCCTTTGCTATGTTTTATGGGTAGACGTTGTGTGGTGGCTGTTTTGGTGCTGTTGCAACAGCTGTTCTGTCGAGATAGCTGAAGACATCTCATCCTCAGAAATGTCCGAGAACATATCAAATTCAGCAAGTTGTTGTCCTGGCGCATTGTTTTCTTCAATTAAGGCCTTTGGCTACCGGAAGTCGGTCTTGCGGGCGAGCGGATATGCGTCTTGACGACACAGACTGTTTTCGTACGTGTTTATACTAGAAAATTTATATAAAGGAAATGTTGATACGAATTAGTATAATCCTTCATAGCGCAGTTAGTATAGTGGTTGACTTGCAATCAAAACGTCATAGGTTCGAGACCCATCCGATCCAAATATTTTTTTTAGTGTCCGATTTATTGACTTGTCAATCCATAACGCAGTAATAAAGAGACATGTTATGTTTAGTCTTCGTTGATTAGAACTAGTGATGTTTACGGTCCAAGTATATGTCCACTTACATGTACGTTTTAGTTTAATGACTTACAAGTCAATTAAATCGGTATACATGTAAACGATTTGATCGAACTATAAAGCCACACATTGAAGCTTATCAATACGCTAACCTTTTCAAGATCGATATTGCCCATTATAATTATGTTAAAACAATATAATAAACCTTGTATGCAAGTCCATGAATAAATAATAATGCATTTTAATGAGAAAGTTTTAATTCTAAGGTAGGTAACTGTATCTAAACAACAAATATCCCACATTTTAATAAGAAAATATGTTATTACAACAAATCCTGACTGTAAAATTTTCTAATTTTTTCAGACTGACTAGTTCATCAACCATATATTTGAATAAAATGAAAACAAATATACATTGAATGAGTCAGTTTTTTGTAATTCAATTTTTTAGCATTTTGCAAAATTTAAATAGCTGATAACATCTTTCTGAACACCTTTATTCAAAATGTTTTTAGCTTTTCTTGTAATGAATGTTGTGGACTACTTATTGGGTGAGAATTATAGTCATTAGCTTTATTCATTTTTAAGAAAAATAAAATCATCAAAATTCTAGGTTTTGTCAGAAAAAAGACCTCAAAGACAAACCACACGATACATTTTGCCTATATTTACACACATTGTTTCTTAGGCTATTATCATTCTTCATGAAAAGTTTCATAACAATCGTATGGAAACTACGCGCATATGCGAAGTACCTTAAATCTAAAACATATTCACATATTTTCCAAGTGTACGAACCGGGTTGAGAGTAGTTTGACTGTGTAAGAACAAAGTCTCGTCATCTGAAGAGTTACGGGGCCCGTTTTACTAAACTACTTACGCAAAAGTTTTGCGTACATGTAAGTCAAAATTTTAAATTTTAATTTATATTTTTTATTATCACTTGCTACAAACAGCAAATAGCCAGATCAGAGGACGCGCTTTTATTTACTGTTTGCAAACGTTTATGATCGAAAAATAAGAGTTGAACGATTTTGACTTACGCAAAATTTTTGCGTAAGTTGTTTAGTAAAACGGGCCCCTGGTCAGCCATTACTATCCTTGGCATTGGACGAAATGAGCGGTTAAAATGTTATACACACTGACTTTGTATACACTCCATCCATTCTTTAACCCACTGGACACTTAATACGAGTGTATGTGTAATTTACAAACACTACACCTCTAAATAATGCACGTGTTATATGCCAACAATGTTGACCCTGATCAGAAGACTCCGAGAGTAACCCTCTTATCAGGATCTGAACAGTTTGTCAATATGTGATGAATTGTAAAACCAACATTAAATAGTCAAAAACGGGTTAGATTTAATTGGAAACTGAAATTGTTCAGGGATGAATAAATTAAGGAATGGAGAGTTATTCATCAATGCTGAAGTATCTTGAAAAAGGCATGCTCATTAGTACGGGTATATGGGATATATCATACACATGGTGTTTAGGTGAGGGCACAAATGGGGATTCAAATTTATTTATTTTATTGTAGTCATCATTAATAACATATTGATTAACAATTAAATGCAAAAACAGTAATTAAAACCATATTCTGTGTATTTTAAGTGGGAGAAAGAACTCGTATCTCTCTATTTCTGAGAAATAATGAAGACTCGGCCGCTTTGGGGCCTCGTCTCCATTGTTTCTCAGGAATGGAGAGATACTTGTCCATTCTCACTTACAAAGCAAATCCCTGGAGTGGATGGAAAGTGATGTAGAGCAGAGCACCAGATAAGGGTAGTTTTTCAAAAACTAAAATCTTTATTTCTGAATTAAACCCTATGGTGTCTTCGAGACGATTCTAATGAGTAGTAACACCATAGGATTTGGTGCTAAAAAGAGTGAGAAAATGTTGGATTTGTTGAAAAAAACTACCTCTTATCTGGAGCCCTGTAGAGTACATGTAGCTGACGATGTTTTAATTTGCAAATAAGTAAAAGCAGACACTGTTTTATAAATAAGTTAAAGTTAGCCACTCTGATAGATCTGAGAAAAACTAACAATTCTATCTACAACGCAAGTTCTTGTTATTGAAACTGGGGGCAACTCTTAGAGCGTGTCTCGCACCAATCATCCAAAATTAAAGCTTCTTCAATCTCTTATGCACAATGATTCTCATATGCCTTCCTTCGGATCAAGCATATAGGTAGCACGCTGTAATTTGGCGCATGTGACGTGTTCTTGTAACACTTCAGGCAGTCAAAATGGCTATTTAGTGTTTGACAAAGCCACATAACCTCTTCAAGAGCGTGTGTCAGACCGGGTCGCAAGTGATATGCAAAAGGCAATCTCTATGTGGAGACCCCCACAGGACAAACATTTAACTTTATCCTCACCACACGAATCAGGCCAGTGCCGCCTAAGTGTTTGCTAAATGCTATCTCGGCAAAATCAATGCACTCTACAGTTGAGAAAACGTTATTCTTTCCCGTTTAAACGCAAACGTACGCAAACGCATTATACTAAAACGTAAAAAATACAACTTATTGACACTCCTGATAATTCATTTTAATCTGAGTGGCAAACAGTTTGGAGCCTGATCAGACGTCGGGTTACCCGGCGTCTGATCTGGCTCCAAACTGCTTGCACTGCAAAAAATTGTTTTAACGTAAACGCGTTTATTGGGAAAGAATAACGTTTTCTCCACTGTACTTTTCATCCATCTTAAATAGAATATCTTCTCTTATTATTCACACAACCATGTTGGAGTCTATTTATCAAAAACATGTAATTCTATATGATTGATAACATTAAATTCAAAGCTCAGAGAATAACCAAATTAATGGCGACTAGTTTATTAGTATTGAATCAAGTAAGTAGAGTTTGTATTCCATTAAAGTTTGCTCAAATTGATTATTTATCTTAAACTCCTATTTAATGTTATCGTGATAGAATTTCAAACTGCATGGTACTTGTTAGACCTCTCATCTAAAGATAATGAATCAATGCATTTGATACCGTCCTCGTGAAATTTACTAAATTACTTCACGTAAGTTTTTCTGGCTTAAATTTAGTAGATCTAGATCTACAGATCAAATTTGACCTTGTATTATATAATTTTACATTGTAAATATTTATATATTTGTATGACGAGAAACTGTATAGTTTAATTCAAACAAACGTTCTTCTTCTTCTGTTTGGTCCATATCACCTCTTTAAAGCAATGTTTTAATGAAACATACTGCTTGGGAATAAAGATAAAGCAGAAAGCTCTCATTCGGAGTTTGGTTTTAATCTCAGAAGAAACACGATATACGTATTTGGCATAAAAAATAACTTTTTCTGTTCTCTTTATATATTCTAATCGTCCATATACTGTATAAAACAACAATGCAATCATATTCATCTATGTATTTTCACCCTTGTTAATTCAAAAATATTTTAAAGCAGTATGCTTTCGATGTAAAGAATGTATATATGACACATATTATTAGATTTTGTAAGGTTGTATAAAACAATGAATATTTATACAGAAAATGCTAATTTGGAGTGGTGTAATAGCCATCATTATGCAAACTAAAACCATATTGGAATTTACTTGACACTATTCAGTTATCCAGTCAAACACCATTCGATTCGGTGTTTGGTTCATTTATGTTTTTCATTTCATAGAAGTTCTACTATGAATACTTGTTTTTTCACATTTACGTTTAACCAGACGTCTACAGTACTGAACCTTATTAAATAAAATTGATAATCGCAAGCGAATTGCCAGCGAATTGCCATCGAATCGGGCGCTTCAAAAAACAAATCCTACGTTTGAATACTTTAACGCGAATTTTCAGAAGCGGTTGTGACAAAATGGAATCGAACATTTGTGAGATACACCAATCAAGAAAACTTATCGGAGGGTAAATTAGTATTTTGAAATCGCAAGCGAATCGCCATCGAATTGCAAGCGAGTCGCAAAAATTGTTAATTTAATAAGATTCAGTACTATATTTCAGAACGCATTTATGCCGTAACGTGCCCAAATTAACTGCAAAAATTAAAAAAAACCAATGATCACTTCGTAACAAGTGTTCATTCTCCTCATATTACCCGATGAACATTCTTTATAGATATATCTCAACCATATGATCTACTTTTGTTTTGGTTTATTATAGGAATAACCAACATCTTTTTGCCGTTCATTGCGGTATGAACACATTAGCTTCGCAGGGGGAAATTTTCGTAAACGCCGAAGGGCATTTACGATAAACTTACCCTGCGAAGCTAATGTGTTCATACCGCGTGAACGGCAAAAGGATGTTGTTTATTCCCTATAATTATATTTTTAGTTTCTGTCTTGTCCATTTAATGTGTATTTTGACCAGATTTGTTTTCATGTATATGAACATATCATATACCGGCCAAATAGGTTTGATAGTGAAATCTAGTTACACATCCTATACACATTCGATACACATTCGATATACATTCGATACTCACTCGTTACACATTCGATCTTGGTACACACGTGATACACACTCGATAAACATTCGAGATACATTCGATACACATTCGGTACACCTTGATACACACTCAAAACTTGTTATGTACACACTCGATACACACTTGATATACCAGCGCACGAGACAATCGGTACACATCCGTTATATATTAGCTACACACCACAATTATGAACATAAAATATATGTCTCGTAAACATTGTAGATGTTATATGAAGTTGTCGGAATTTTTTAAACACGTTTGGTTTGATTTCAATAGCAACCAGTTTGAAGATTTATAAGACGCCGGGTTACTCGACGACTAATCTGACTCCAAACTGGTCAAGATTGGCAAAATATATTTAGCATAAACGCGCTTGCAGGGAAAATAGTATGTCTTCCCCACTGTATGCTGAGTACCTACCAATCAGAAATAGTTACAATGGAGGGCACGTAATACTTTCACAATAGACGCGTTTGTGCTAAAACGATTATTTCCCTTGCACGAATATTGTTTGAAGTCAGATCACTGGGAAAGCGGTGTCTGATCATGTCCCAACCTGGTTGCCACTCAGATTCAATCAAATAGTCCATATTGTCAAAACAGCTATTATTTTCTACTTTGTATTGCATTGCGTTTAATTTCGTTTAACTCATTGAGCCCTAGTGACGCATATATGCGTCCTTTACCAAATGTGTACCTGTGAAGAGTACGTTAATCCTATGCAAACAGTAAAGTTCCTGATTAGAGGGCTCCTGCGGGAGCCCTCTGATCAGGGACTTCACTATTTGGCATTTTGCAATTTACATGTATTACAAAAAACAACCCTAAATAGTCTAAAATGGACCAGCCTTGATTGCGAACTGGAATTGTCCATTAGAAATTTCAGGGGATAATGAGTTAACCCTTTCGGCTCAAAATTAATCGTGAGGTATGTACCCCATTCTCGCCATATTGTCGTCAGCTTCAATGTTGTTGTCTGCAATATTGTTTCAAAGTTAGATTGAAGGAAGTGGGATTTAAGAAATATCGATACGAATGCCAAACATTTTGGATCTTGATTAGACACCGCGTTACGCGGCGTCTGATCAGGATCAAAACAGTTTGCAAAGTCGCATTTATACGACTTTGGCAGTGACAGGGTTAATTTGAGAAAGAGTCACGTCTTCCCCATGGAAGATGGGAAACAGTGGAGAAAGCGTTATTCTTTCCCAATAAACGCGTTTACGCCAAATCTATTGTTTCCAATGCAAACAGTTTGGAGCCAGATCAGACGCCGGGTAACCCGGCGTCTGATCACGCTCCAAACTGTTTGTCATCAAGGTTAAAATCAATTTGCAGAATTGTGAACCATTTGTTATTTTCTGCATTTTAGTACAATGCGTTTGCGTTGCGTTTGCGTTTAAAAGAATAACAGATTCTCCACTGTAACTATGGTTGATCCAGGTAAAGAGTACAGTAAGCCCTATAAAGTATGAGCAAAAAATAGAAGGCTAATTGATTGTATGAAGACAGGTGACAGCTTAAAGCTTTCTGTTTAACTTTCGCCTTGCTTTCCACAGTCATCTGTCCTTAACCCCTTTCCTCATAGCCTGTTTCTAGTAGTTAAGATATGTGACCTATTAAAGCAGGTTGAAAGTAAAGCAGAATGCGCCCTTAAGTTACTACATGTATCTGCTAGGATATAGAAAATATTTCTTATGGTACATATTCATGGCAGTATAAAATGGAACTATTTTCTTTGGCGGATGAATAAATCATATTCGCTAAAAGGCGCTGATATGAGGGAAAGGGTTAAACACCAAATAGTTCACAAAATTTCGTGGCCGTTATGGAGATGTTTAACTGTAAATGGAAATTCAACAGATAACACAGGATTATCCACAGCCATTGAAATATTACAAGAAATGAACAATGGTCATTGATGGAATTTTCATGTTCATACATAATGCAAACTGCATTACTCCAGAAAACTATACAGTGGAGAATCTGTTATTCTTTCCCGTTTAAACGCAAACGTACGCAAACGCAAAGCACTAAAACGTAGAAAAGTACAACTTTTGGACAATTCTGATAGTTCATGTTTATCTTGGTGGCAAATAGTTTGGAGCCTGATCAGACGCCGGGTTACCCGGCGTCTGATCTGGCTCCAAACTATTTGGACTGCAAATAATAGATTTAGCGTAAACGCGTTTATGGGGAAAGAATAACGTTTTCTCCACTGTACATGCACGTATCTCTGAATAGAATTAATCATTAACAGGCTTGACATACACTTATTTTCTTATACTTCTTGCATAAAGCTGCTGACACTTGCTTTCACATTTTTTCCTCCACAGTGGTGCCCAAGAGCGAGACTCCTACAGTAGGGAACACTTTATTCTTACCCGTTTTCAAGAACGCGAACGATACGTAAACGCAATTGCAATAAAACGTTAAAAAGGACAACTTTTCAAAACTTTTGACTATTTATTTAATTCTACAGTGGTAAATAAACTATTCCTACCCACTTTACGCGTTTCTTATGCGTTTCTTACGCGTTTATTATCCGTTTCGTTAAACGTGTTTCCTAGCCGTTTCTTTACGCGTTTCTTTGCGCGTTTAAAAGAGACCGGATGAAAGGGTCATCACTTAGCCGACGGACCCCTTAGCCGATACTGCATTAGTATAATCGTTTATCAACGCGTTTAAACGCGTTAAATCGTTTGACGTTAACCGTTCGTTAACCGTTCACATAGATTAACGCGTAAATTGGCAGGAATAGTGTATTTACCACTGTAAGTGGCAAACAGTTTGGGGCCTGATTAGACACCGGATTACCCAGCGTCTTATCTGGCTCCAACTGTTTGCAATGGAAATAATAGTTTTAGCGTAAACGCGTTTATTGGGAAATTATAACGTTTTCTCCACTGAAGTTTCTCTATAAAAATGCCACAAATGAATAATCGTTTATGGTTAGGAATACAAGTTCCAGCTTAAAGCAACGTAAAAGTAAAGCAAAAAGTTCCTTAAAGGAGTTTTCCGCTTTACAGTCATATTGCTTTTAACAATATATTGCCTTTACAGCAGTTGGCTACAGGTGATTTACAGTGGAGAAGACGTTATTCTTTCCCAATAAACGCGTTTACGCTTAAACTATTATTTCTATTGCAAACAGTTTGGAGCCAGATCAGACGCCGGGTAACCCGGCGTCTGATCAGGCTCCAAACTGTTTGCCACCAAGATAAACATGAAATATCAGAATTGTCCAAAAGTTGTTCTTTTCTACGTTTTAGCGCTTTGCGTTTGCGTACGTTTGCGTTTAAACGGGAAAGAATAACAGATTCTCCACTGTACACTATTGCCTATGGGATTCAACCCCGTCCATATATAGAAGGTAAAATAATTAAGAAGACCGATGCTATATATTATATGCATATATCGGTCTATCCGGTCAAATGTTAATACTTTCACTGCAATGACGTCATCAATTTTAAACAAATTGTCGTCTGACATTATTTCTAAAATTCAAAAGTGAGGTACATGTATTTGACTTGAGAAATATTAATATACAGTGGAGAATCTGTTATTCTTTCCCGTTTAAACGCAAACGTACGCAAACGCAAAGCACTAAAACGTAGAAAAGAACAACTTTTGGACAATTCTGATAATTCTTGTTTACCTTGGTGGCAAACAGTTCGGAGCCTGATCAGACGCCGGGTTACCCGGCGTCTGATCTGGCTCCAAACTGTTTGCACTGCATATAATAATGTTAGCGTAAACGCGTTTATTGGGAAAGAATAACAGATGTCCACTGTAAGCGTCAAACAATTAGGTTCCTGATCGTGAGTAGTGCTAAAAGTGGCTTTGTTGCTTTGTGGTTGGTGTTGGGGTGTCTGGGTTTATATATACTTTGTTGGTTTAAGGTGGTGGTTGGGTTAGAGTTTACATATATAAGTATGCATAGAATGTTTATTTATGGTCGCGCGGCGTCTGATCAGTACTCAAACTGTTTGCAAATAACCATTTTGCTCGCAGTAAGGCAGTGAATGGGGTTAAACACATTATGTATTTATTCTATTTGTGTTGCATGGGAGTTAACTTCATGCGGCAAATAAGTTAAATAAAGTATAATAACTTACAGTGGAGAATGGGTTATTCTTTCCCAATAAACGCGTTTACGCTAAAACTATTATTTCCAGTGCAAACAGTTTGGAGCCAGATCAGACGCCGGGTAACCCGGCGTCTGATCAGGCTCCAAACTGTTTGCCACCATGATAAACATGAAATATCAGAATTGTCCAAAAGTTGTACTTTTCTACGTTTTAGTGCTTTGCGTTTGCGTACGTTTGCGTTTAAACGGGAAAGAATAACAGATTCTCCACTGTAGCAACCTTTACCCTTTCACTCTCAATGACGTCCTAAAGCGCAGTGCAAGCAGCGTTGAATCTGATCTGACGCCGCGTTATGATCAAAACTGTTTGACACTTGTTTTGAAATCATGTCAGTTATACTGCCTTAAATCAAACTTTGAAATGATATTGCAGACAAAAAAATAGAAGCAGAAGACAATGAAACGGTGAAGGGATAAAAACCTCCCGATAATTTTGACGATGAAAGGGTATGTTAATTTCAGTTTGAAGAGCACTACATTGATATGGATGAGTCGAGGCGTCTAAAACGGAATAGAAGTATGCGATTTAAAATTCAAAATCGACGCAACCCATAGGTGTGACGGTCCCCTGTGTTCAACAGGCTACATGTATGTTGTTTTCCTTCATTTGTAGTTGTGTTCTCTAAAAGTATTTACTTCCCATTTAGTTTTCAGTCCCTTTATCGTAAAATTAGCTACAGTAACAATGTACGTATTTCTTTTTATGCTTCTTAAAATGTTCACAGCCCAAACTCCGTCCCGTAAACACAGAATAGAAATGTAAAAAGAAATATCTTTAAAAAAGATATTCAGCGGAATGGGTGATGGAATTCATGCTTTAGATGGGTGTGCAAAATTGTATGAAATTGGGGGTTTTCAAAGAATTGTAATATCTTGGATTGAAAAGCAAAAAATACACATTCAAGGATATAGCATATAAATTACTCTGACTAAAAAACTATAAATGTACTGAAATGCAAAACAATAATATAACCCATATCCTAGCAACTGGTAGGAGATCCTCAGATTAAACTATTGTTCTATATTTCAAACTTCATTCATGGGGAGTTTCTTGAAACAAACTATTACTAAATAAACTGTGCATGTCCATCATAACAGAACAGCAGTCTGCTCTACAAGTTTTATAACACCTCACTCTTGTACATAACTGATGAGACAACACAATTGTGTTTAACTCACTTGAGGCCATTTATTATATTGCTATCAATGTATGGTAAATTTGTACAAATAGTTAACAATTAAAATAAATTGGTAGTAAACCATTATTAAACAAAACACCTAGCTACCACTGTCTATCTATAGATTCTATAAAAAGACATCTGCTATCATCATATCTTAAAATAGAAGCATGATGTCATCAGCTCAGTAGTACACACACTGGTAAAACTGTTGTGCATAGAGTTTCAGGGGTCCAGATAAGAGGGGAGTAAACTGAACAAATCTAACATTTTCTCACTCATTTCAGCACCAAACCCTATGGTGTTTCCACTCATTTTTATCTCCTCAAAGAGACAATTCAAATGAGTAGTGACACCATAGGGTTTAATGCAAAAATAAAGATTTTAAGTTTTGAAATAATATCCTTATCTGGAGCCCTGGCTACTATCCAATCAGACAATTCAGTTTTAACAGGTGCTCTTAATTCTAAATTTCGGATCAAATATAATTGGTTGAAATGTGTGGCCAAATAGAAAGTGTGGCTAAATAGAAACCAGATAGCTCCGCTGAAAAACAAAGGTAATGCATTTGTGCAATGCCATGACAAAACCTGCCATATTGCATTGCACCATTATACAGACCAAGCACCGTTACATGTATCATCACAGGCTCTGCACCTAAGTTTGGTCTACTAGCCAAATACATTATACATGTATAAAACTGCTAAATCCAATGCTTTAGATGCTTGTGTGTATCAAACAGAGTAGATCAAGACAAGCCGTCGCGTCTTGTTAATTGGTTTGGTACGGACCGTTAGTTGACGAGAATGGCCTATCTAGATCGCTCTGTGTAGAGTAACGACATTGGCCTGATCTCAGTAGGAGCGCACCACCTTAAGTATCAAGAAGTAGATCGCCTAAATTACGACAGGGAAATTATGTCAATGACAGTGAGAATGGGAAAACGTTATAGTTTTTATAATTTCTTGAAATCTGAATTGCACGTTATAGCCTGGCTAAACGTCAATAAACTCGGCGTATGATCAGGCTACAAACTGTATTCCACGAACATACATAAATTGTGGTGTATGAAAATGCCTCAACTATACTTTTCTGCAAAAAAGACAAATTCGAAAATTGTGTCATTGAGCCGTGGCATGAGTAAAGTTTCAACCTGTCTTAATGCATTGCAAACATTGTAGATCAAACTAGCCTCTGCGTCAAGGACGCAGCGACTGGCCATGAATTACCCTGTTTGACACCCACATGCGTCTAAAGCATTTTATGTAGCTGTTTTATAAACGGCATTTGGCAGTGTAGATCATAATAAGAGCATGGGATGACATCGTTGCTTGGTCAGTAACATGTTGCAATGCATTTAAGCTTGATACAATGTAAGTCATGGCACGGCTCATTAATAACCTCGTTTATTCGGAAAGAATAACGTCTCCTACAGTGTTTGACAGGGAAATTATGATAATTACAATATACCTTGAACGGGATAGGTGCTGTGGCTTTGTAAACACTTCACCTTTAGAAATAACCTGACTGTATTAAATTACGAACTTAAAGCCATTAATAGCTCATGTTCAAGAGTGTAACTCAATAACAGTAACACCCTTCTATCACGATCACTAAATTGTGTAAATTATAAGGGGTTTATGATCGACCAATGCTTAACACAAGGTTGTAAAATTTGAACCCTAGTCACACACACATGACTATATGCGTCATTTGCAAACAACGAACATGTGAGGAGTGTAGACCCTGATCAGAGGGCACTTAAAGGAACCCTCTTATCAGGAATTACACTGGTTGTCATTTTAATATATTTGTAAAAGTCAACCCTAAAAAATAAGGTCAAAAATGGACTAGATTTAATTGAAAACTAGAATTGTTCATTTGGGGTTTCAGGGAGGACGGGGTTAATGTGTGTGGTTACATGTGTATTAGTTTGTAGCCTGGTCAGACGTCGGGAAACCCGGCGTCTGATCTGGATTCAGACAGTATACAATGAACAGGATGCTTTTAGCGTTCATTTGGAAATAATAATGCTTTCTCCACCGACCTCTAATAAATGTACGTTGGTTTTACAAAAAGCTAATAAAATTTGTAACCCAAAACGTTGTTATCTTCATCTAAATGAAAAACCAACACGTGTCTTAAAGAGATTGAAACCGAATAATGTATATTCGAAACTCCATACTTTGAACTCGCTTAAATTGATCGTACCAGTATTTCATAAGTTGGTTTTCGATACGTTGATCCCCAAGACGTCAAACATACCCGTACTTCAAAGTCAAAACGTGGCTAAGCCACTCACCAGTCTACAGGCCAAGTCACGTTTTAACTATGAACTATGGGTATATTCGAACTAACGCAAGTTAGAAGTATCGAGTTCGACTGTATATTTTTTTGCTTTCTCCACACGCGTTCGAATCCAAACCGAGCTAATTGTCTTGAATACCTTTGAAAAATGTTTCTAACATTAATCTGTTACCTTAACTAATAATTACGCGTGTTATATGGTCACCTTGCATCCATTTACAAACAAAAAAGACAGTGGAGAAAACGTTATCCTTCCCCCAATAAACGCGTTTACGCCAAATCTATTATTTCCAATGCAAACAGTTTGGAGCCAGATCAGACGCCGGGTAGCCCGGAGTCTGATCAGACTCCAAATATTTGTCATCAAGGCTAAAATCAACTTGCAGAATTGTGAAACAGTTGTTATTTTCTGCATTTTAGTACAATGCGTTAGCGTTTCGTTTGCGTTTAAACGGGAAAGAATAACATATTCTCCACTATACAAATTTGGTTTTCAGTCCCTCTAATGATTTTCTTGCCAGTTATTTTTAAATGACAACGTGACATCGGAATGCTTTTATTCAGATCCTTATCACCGATTCATTCACAGTGAATGCATACATGTACCTCTGTTACCTTTTCAATGCTTAATACTGTCTGTTTGAAACGTTTTCTTTGATCTGTTATATGCACAGTGCTTTCTTTCTTCTACGTGTTGTAAAGTCTAACTACATTTGTCAAACAGTTTTGATCCTGAAGGAATAAAGTTTTAACCCATTCACCAATTCCAACAATTACAGTGGAGAATCTGTTATTCTTTCCCGTTTAAACGCAAACGTACGCAAACGCAAAATACTAAAACGTAGAAAAGTACAACTTTTGGACAATTCTGATATTTCATGTTTATCTTGGTGGCAAACAGTTTGGAGCCTGATCAGACGCCGGGTTACCCGGCGTCTGATCTGGCTCCAAACTGTTTGCACTTCAAATAATAGTTTTAGCGTAAACGCGTTTATTGGAAAAGAATAACAGATTCTCCACTGTACATGTACAAGACTCAGAAGACATTACTCTTTCCAAATAAACAGGTTTGTACTGCAGTGGAGAAAACGTTATTCTTTCGCGTCCAGGGCTGCCATAAGATGCTTAAGAAAATCCTAAGATTTCAAAAAATTCAATTTTTCCAGCGCGATCTTCCGAATTATACCTTAACCCATAGTCTGTTTCTAGTTTTTAAGACACGTAATGCTTAAAGCAGGTTGAAAGTAAATCAGAATGCGCCTTATATATATTCTTTGGTAAAGGAATAAATTAACGACATAAAAAGGCGTATTTATGGGGCAATGGTTTAAAGGGACTCGCAACCGGATGGTGTTCTTGTCAAAATAAAATAAAATACTCAAATAAAAGCAAATTTGTGGCATTATTTGGCTTTTGACATTAAAAAAATATGATCAGTCCAAAAAACGTCTCAAGAATCGTCACCGAATCTTAGTTTTTTAGATATTTTCCATCGTTTTTCCATAGCGTTAGCTAACGGTATAGTTGTTGTTGTTGCTTCTCTACACGAGGTCAGACATAAACCCGAGCCGAATAATGTTCTATTAATACATGTAGCTATCATTGAAGTACGTTAATTCGTTACCATATCTATAGAGAGCGTCCGTAGCCGAGGGCGTAAAGGCGATGCCTCATTTTTCATTTTTGTCTCTGCATGGATGGTCACGGGTTCGAATCCCACCAAAGCCTCTTCTTTTTTTTTTTTTTGAAATGCATTTTTTAACAGAATTTATTATCCTAAACTAAATTTTACCCATTTATATAAGCATTTGACATATATTTACAAATTACTTTTTTTAATGCTTGATCCGGTTGCGAGCCTCTTTAAGCGACCACTGTTTGAAGAACCGAGTAAATCTTTAAATACAGGTTTCTATTCAAGTATGCTCCTGAAGGAGCGATCTACCTTACTTTCAGCCGTTTTCAAACTACCATCTGCTATAGAGAATATTTAATGTGAATATTCAGAACCGTTTACAGAGGAGCTGTTTTCTTTAGTGGAGGAAGGACATTTAATGTGTAAACATACGTACATGTATTTATGGAGTTATGGGTTAGAGAAATAGTCACCTGTCCTAAACATTGCTTATTCGTCCTCTCCTAAGTGTTCGCTTAACCCATTTTCATTGAATGTAATTTTTACGCCTTAGATTTATTCATTCAATGAAGCAAATAGCTACACTTTATACAGCAATAAATATGCACCATATAACAAAATTTTCTATAGCCTTGCAGATGATAGCTTAAAGCAGGCTGAAAGTAAAACAGAACGCGGCTTAAGGCACATTCTACTTTATTTTAAACATGCTTTAAAACACTCAGCCTTAATAAGGAATATGCTCCTCATTTACTAATAGTGTTCTTACATATGTATGAAGAGTACCATTGCCTTGTGCCTTTTAGACCAAGACTAAAAGGCTAACTGATCAGGGTCTGCGCCATTTGTCAGTGTGCAATATACTGCATTAAACAGCCCTACATGTTGTATATGCTATTAATAAATAGTCTTCTAAATAGACTTCTTACGATCTATTTTAATCTGAGTGGCAAACAGTTTGGAGCCTGATCAGACGCCAGTTTGCGAAGGAAATAACAGTTTTAGCTTTAAACCCCCGTTTATGTGGAAAGAATGTTTTCTCCACTGTATGTATAACAAGCTTGTAAAACACCACCCTCTTCAAGTACGCCGTATCTCATTTGCGTCGTTACTATCTCCTACAAATAAATATTTAGTCGGGTAACTATGAGAAGTTATCGAATTTATACCCTGTTCACTTTGTTCATACATAAAATCCCATTTCCATATTACTGACAAGACAAACGTTCTGAGTCGCTCTACCCGAAACAAAATCGATTATCAGACAATATTTGCCGCTCACTCTTGGTGCAAATAACAATGTTTTTCTAGGTGATTTATAGGTAGCTTTGAATCAATGTGAATTATCAAATGATACAGTACGGTGCTCACTCCCTACAACGGCCCTCCGAACAACAAACCCTCTTTATAACAACGCGTGCCACTGTTGCTACAATACAGTTGCCGTTTAGTTTAAATCCTTCACCGACATGACGTCATCTGCTTTGAATAGTTATCGTCTGCTTTTATTTCTTAAATCTAAGATTTAGTTTTAGCTCAAATGACTAAAGCAATACATGTAATACAATCAATGTTAAACAGTTGGACCCTGATCAGACGTCGCGTTATGCGGCGTCTGTTCAGATCCAAACTGTTTGCAAATAACCATTGTATCCGGGGAACGTTTCCCTCCCTATACACCTCCCTACGAAGAACACGTAAATCCGTTGTATACCCAACAAAAGGTGTTGCTGTAAAGAGGGGTAACTGTACAGCTATAATTCACGCGATTGCAACCCCTCAAAATATTGAATTAGTTCGGTGCTTACAGTGCATGGACAATACATTAGTATTTCCCAATAAATGCGGTTATTCTAAAATCAGTATTTCCATTTCAGATAGGTTTTAGCTAGACCAGTTGCCGGGTAACCCGGTGTCTGATCAGGGTCCAAATTATTGGCCACTCAGATTAAGATTAAAGGTGATATTTTTCTACCTTTTATCACAATGCATTTGCGTTTTGTTTCTCTTAAAGGCTAAGAGTAACGCCCTCCCTATACTGTACATCGAACCATTTCGCTACCACAACGACTTAAGTGGAGAAAACGTTATTATTTCCCATTTAAACGCAAACGAAACGCAAACGTATATAGCAATAAAACGTAGAAAATGACAACGTTTTGACAATTCTGACTGCTAATTTTCATCTGAGTCACAAATAGTTTGGAGGTTGATCAGACACCGGGTTACCCGGCGTCTGACCAGGCCCCAAATTGTTTGCAATGAAAAAATTAGTTTTAGCGTCAACGCGGGAACGCTTCAATCTTATGAAAATGCAAAGTTAAAGGAAATCAATCCAAAATGATAATTTTCTGATATGATTTATGTCTTAATATATGCATTTTCATGTAATTCAAACTCTGTTTGCTTTAATTGAAAGAGGAATTTGTTTAAACAGATATAAAACACACACAACCTTATTTGAACAAGCTGTAATATACGCAGTTAATCCCAACCAGCATAGGGTACACAATGCTAAAATAAAGGGTATTGTGGATGAAAAGTATATTTTTTAAGAAATTACTTTAAAATCATAAAACATAAATTCAGAAAATATGGTAGATTTCCTCTATACATGTAACACATTCAACCCTAGCGACGAGTATACTCGTCATTTACACACAGTGTTTAAATACCTGTGAGTATTACACTTGTCCCATGCGAACAGTGTAGAACCTGATCAGAGGGCTTCTTAAGGATCCCTCTGATCAGGGTCTACACAGTTTGTCATTTTGAAATATATTTTTAAAATCAACCTTAAATAGTAAAAAATGGACTAGACTTATTTTGAAATTGGAATTGTTAATTAAAAGTTTCAGGGGTGAATGAGATAAACGACCGTTCTTTTGACGATTCGATGGCGACACGAAGTCACTCATCGCATGCACAGTGAAGAAGCAGTAAGTCTTTCCCGTTTAAAAGCAAAAGAAAATCAAACGCAACTCACCAAAACTTCGAAAATGACATTGTGTTGAAACATTCTGACATGTATCTTTATCCGAGATACAAATAGTTTAGAGCCTGGCAAGACGTCGGGTTTCCCCGGAGTCTGATCTGGCTCCAAATTGTTTGCGGTGGAAATAATTATTTTAGCATAAATGCGTTTATTGGGGACAAATAACATCTTCTACACTGTATAAAGGCTGTTTCAGTAAATTTATTTGATTTCGTTGCGTATAAATGAAGCTAAGCACAAACGGTGTGTAATCATATATAGAAAATGACATCGGAGTTTCAAACAGTTTTGATCCTGATACATGTACATATGTAAGAGCAGATCTGCCCTCAAACTCTCCGCGGTGGGCATGCGTTCTATGAATACAAATACATGTAAGAATGCACTGTTAATGGGAGAGCTTCTCTGCGTGTAGGAACCATCTGATCTGGGTATACAGTTTTCATAATTATGCCAGTTTAACTGTTCACATGCACAGTAACACCTCTCTAGTACGACAACTTAAACGACTGCTAATTGATTGTTTAAAAGACAGGTGACAGCTTAAAGCACTTGGTGACAGTAAAGCAGAACGTTCTTGTTTTACTGCCACCTTCCTTTGAGCAGTTTGCTGCCTTAAACGCCTGATAATGAACACAATTTAGTGGTTGTAATGGAGAGGTTTTACTGTACAGTGTAAGTGAAGAATATACAGTCAAACTTCGATATCTTGAACTCGGTTTAGTCGATATATATCCGTATTTCAAAGTTAAAACGCGGCTAAGCCGCGTTTTAACTTTGAAACACGGATTTGTCTGCCTAAACCGAGCTTGAAATAAGGCAATTAATGTTTCGAAATATCGGATAGC
Organism: Gari tellinella; assembly: GCA_922989275.2. Lineage (NCBI taxonomy): Eukaryota > Metazoa > Mollusca > Bivalvia > Cardiida > Psammobiidae > Gari > Gari tellinella. Next base: position 39,293,098 of record OV277864.1, on the reverse strand, counting down.
TCGAGTTATGTGAGTTTGAGATATCGAAGTTCGACTGTAATTGTATGTAGGGTTCATTATGTCACTCAACAATGGTTCTGATGGCAGGTGACGAATTTTAAGTAGGATGAAAGTAAAGTAGAAGACTCTTTTAAAAATATGTCTATATGTACTTTCATTCTACTTTGAAATGTTAACTGCCTATGATACATTGTACTTGTGCTACATGTAATAAATGCAGGGCCAGGGCGTGCTTTTTAAAGGACAAACGATCAATTTATTAAAATCGATATATTTAACGCTATCTGGATTCAGCCTGGGAGAAATATTGTTCTACTACAAAGAGCATGTATATTGTGTCGTCTTGCATTGTTGATAGTATTTATTAGCATATCTTAATTAATTTGATCGGCGCATAAATAATGAGACAAACATCGTTGTATAAACAAGTTGTACAATTATCATGAAAGCTAAACGCGACCTTGCGTGCATTACATGTAACACGTACCTGTTCAAACAGTGTTGATCCTGATCAGCGCCAAATTACTCGGCGTCTGATCAGGTTCCAAAATGTTTGAAATTTATGTATTCAGATGGTTCGAAGGCCACAGCATATGTAAAACAGAAATTTGAGTTTTATTAAGACGACAAAATCAAGCAGACGATACTTTAGCCTTATAAAGGTATTTTAGTATTGTCGTTCCTCAGTCTTGTAAGCCTGTACCACCTTAACCTCTCCACTGCCTTACTTTAAGTACCGGGGAGATTCTTTCCCGTTTAAACGTAAACGAAGCGCAAACACATCGCAATAAAACGTAGACAAGGAAGATCCTGACCATTTATTTTAATCTGAGTGGCAAACAGTTTGGAGACTGGTCAGACGCCGGGTTACCCGGCGTCTGATCTGGCTCAAAACTGTTTACACTGCAAATAATAGTTTTAGCGTAAACGCGTTTATTGGGTAATAATAACGTTTTCTCTATTGAACAATTAGTATTTTCAAACAGTTTTGATCCTGATCAGCCGCCGTGTAAGCGACGTCTGATCAGGATCAAAACTGTTTGACACTCATACGATATTACGTATAAATTTGAGAAATACATGTACATGTAATAGCAGACGACAATTGTTTAAAACAGATGACGTCATTACATTAAATGAGTTAAGAGCGTTGGTTAATCCATACTGTCCTACAATATCGTCTGCAAATGTCAGCTGTATTTCAAAATGCATTTAGCTGACAAAAGAACAACACGCGTCTCAGACAGATCAGACAACGAATGACATCACAGTGTCTTACATGTACAATGTGTCTTAACCCAAACTATCCATTAATACCAAAACAGTCACATTTGCAAGGAGATAGAGTTATCGTAGAGACCATGATACAGTGGAGAATCTGTTATTCTTTCCCGTTTAAACGCAAACGTACGCAAACGCAAAGCACTAAAACGTAGAAAAGTACAACTTTTGGACAATTCTGATAATTCTTGTTTATCTTGGTGGCAAACAGTTTGGAGCCTGATCAGACGCCGGGTTACCCGGCGTCTGATCTGGCTCCAAACTGTTTGCACTGCAATTAATAGTTTTAGCGTAAACGCGTTTGTTGGGAAAGAATAACAGATTCTCCACTGTAACTAAAATACTGTTTTACATAATTATACCTTTTGAAAATGTGCTTACTGCAGACGATAACTGAAGCGGGGGACATTTTGTAACGTACGGCATTATTTTTTTATATATTTAAATTTAGTGCTTTGTGCACGTTGCCCAGGACTAAAAGAATTGGAATATTACCTCTTAAGTATAGCCTCAGGTTTAGTGTACATACATGTAACACGCTACTAAAAACATACGTATACATATATAAAGAATCAACGTTTCTTATTTCGCCCATTCCGTGACTGATCCTCGAACGACATTCGACTGAAGCACCAAGATCAGACACTGGGTCTTACATGTACATGTAATGGTGGGTGAGGTTTAACCCTTTCCCCAAATAGAAGTATTGCCTTTTAGTGTATTTCATTTATTAACCCACTGAAGAAAATATATAGTTTCAATAAATACAAAAAGAAAAATATTCTTTATCCTAGTATATGGTAGTTTAAAGCAGGCTGAAAGTAAAGCAGAATGCGCTTAAGGCACATTCTGCTTCACATTTACTTTCTACCTGCTTTAAAAAGTCACCTGTCTTCAAAACTAGAAACATGCTTTGTGGTAAAGGGTTAAACGTTATATTCCTTCCCAATAAGCGCATTTGTACACGTGGGAGAATGTCCGTTGAAAACAGTGTGGAGCCAATCGGCTTTTGATCAGATTCCAAACTGTTTCAGAAAAAAAAAACATTGTATTGATAGTATTACGAAATGTAATAACTTCATGTCAGATGAAAGCAAGACATATAATTCTGACAGAGGATTTCTGCTTTACTTTCAGACTGTTTAAGCCATTACCTAACTTAACCAGATAAGCAATAAGTTTGGGCTAAACGAAGGTAGATGCAAATACCAATGCAAAAAATGCAGAAAATTACAGGTTAATTAAAATTATTTTTATCTGAAAGGCAAACAGTGTAGAGCCAGATCAGACGCCGGGTTACCCGGCGTCTGATCTGGCTCCTCACTGTTTGCAATGGAAATACACGTAATTGTTTAAGCACAAACGCGTTTATTGAGAAATATTAATACTATACCTTCTATCATGTTTAGGCGAATGATTTACATTGTATCAGCGTTACAGTGGAGAATCTGTTATTCTTTCCCGTTTATGCTTACGCATGCGGAAACGAAACGCAAACGAAACGCAAACGAAACGATAAACGATAAACGCGTTTTGCGTTTATAAGTGAGTTTTGCGTTTATAAACGCGTTTATAAGCGGATTTTTGCGTTTCATTCGGCATACCTTTGTTTTTATCGAGACCGATCAATTATACGAATTAAAATAAATCCGAAAGGTATTTAAATAATTATACTAGGTTTATAGTACCCTTCTTATGCCTACATGTACATGTATGCCTAGATAAAACTGTGAGTGTATACAGTATGACAGGGTGTATAGATTGCCAGAGGCCTTGGGCGGACAATGCCTGCTGTGTACACGTCCGGCTTTACTATCTCCCATATATGGTCATGCTGATGCAGTCACCAATAATTGACATTTTAGTCATGCTTAGTAACTCGGCGTCTGAACTGGGTGGAATCATTTATGTAGACCAGGACATGAGTAACTCGGCGTATGATATTGATCCAAGCATTGGTTCATATCAAATGATTAGTAACTCGGCGTCTGATCTGGCTCCAATCAATGATACTGTTTGAAAATCTTCCCGTCTGAAAATTGCGTCACGTATGCAGTTTGTCAAGATCAAATAAATACTGTTATTCATCTACGCAAACGCATTTTCTCAATATCGCTCAATTTTTATGTGACCTTTGAAAACATTTTTCTATGTACATGTAGATGAGACGCCAATAAGTTCGCCATCTAATCACGGAGCAGTCTGTGATTTCTCCATGATCTAATCAAGATCTAAACTGATGTACGTTATAGAACGAATTAATATTTTGATTAAAAACCCAGACAGTTTTGTTCTCCATCATAATGCTGAGTGACTCGGCGTTCCAACGAGATCTTAACTGTTAAATTTTATTAGATTAATTAAAATCATATTGATTTCTATTCAAACGGTTTGAATCTATTTCAATTACTTTGGGGGAGTTAGGGGTAAAATTAGTAAAATGTTAAATCGGCAATACATCAGGATCCAAACTGACAGCTTTGATAAAGTCAAATTAGATCTACTTTATATGATAGATTTACACTAGTGTGGCCATTTCTTGTGAAAGTAACCTGACCATAATTACAAATGTATACTGATACGATTACTCTAAATGTATTCTTATGATATTTGATCCAGTAATGGATTACGTGACAATTGTGAATATTATTTATTTTGTATTGACGAGATACTGTATGTATAAGTCAAAGAATAAAATATGTTCTGTTCTGTTCTGTTCATAAAAATGACAATTTTGGTGGCGGACTATAAATTGTAAAATTGCCCCCAACAGACTCGCACCCCTAATTAGGATTATGTTTACTTTGATAAGCCGAAGTTTTATTACCCCATATCCGGTTGATGACGCAACGAGATGTCGGGTAGTTACACCACAGACTTATATTATACAAGAAGTCCGTGGTTACACGATGGGCAATTATTATATTGCTGTTTTTGACCATGTACAGTTATACTTTACAGATAGATAAAATCCTTTATATTTACAGCTCATCTAAATGTTATGTGACTTAATGATTCTTTTGAATATGTTGACTCGACACTGGAATAACGTCTGAACTTATCAGGTATGCGTTTAGATGATTTTATGATAATTTTAGATTAGTTTTGTTATATCCTATCATTATATAAACTCCAAAAAGAATGGACCTAACAGGGTCTACACTGTTTCAATTCCATGTATAGAATCATGGAGAAAGGACAAATTTGTCCTTTCTCCATGATAGAATTTAGTACAAATGTGTGAGTGTAACAACATATTTGTAAAAAATCAGAATGTGCAAAATTTGATCATAGTAACTCGGCATCTGATCTGGATCCAAACATTGATACGAATCAGATGCCCAGTAATTTAACAACTGATCTGAATCCAAGCAATTAACAAATATTTCGGTTGGAACTAAAAGCACCACCATATTTTTAAACGAAACACAGATCGTCTAATTTAACGATCGAATGAGATAAAACTCTTTAAAAAACGCAACTTGTGTATATATAAAGCACTTTTAAAGTGCAAAAATGAGAAAATATCTTTCTTAACGTTGTTTAAACACCCAAAATGCAATGTAAAACCATATTATGACTATTAACTTATAAGTGCGTTTAAACGCACTTACAAACGCGTTTGTAAGTTAATAGATAAAACGCGTTTCAAACGCCTTTCAAACGCGTTTAAAACGCATTAAGTGGGAAAGAATAACAGTTTCTCCACTGTATCAGTGGAGTACAAAGAAACGCAAAACTTGCTCTTCAATGTCGAGAAATTTAATACTACATTTTTGATTGACTACTCGGTTGTGTGGGAAATAATTTTAGATATTGGCTCAATTCGATTTTGTAGAAGGAAAAACAGTTGGTGTGCTATCTACAGTTACAGTTTATACAGTGTTTTAAATATTGAAAAGGTAGCTCAAAGCTGTTTAAATATTACATCTGCAAACTGTCGTTTTAGGACACTGCTGTGTAGTCAAATGGTTAGTAATTCTCTGGAGATTAATAACTGATTTTGCTAAACGGTATCCTAATAGGATAAAGGGAGGAATACGTAAAGTGCCACCGATAGAATTTTGATAATTGAATGTTTTAGATAGAGGCGTACTAGAAGTTCAGTGTAAGTAGACATTTTGTATGATTTTACTACAGTTAGGGAAACATCAAAGATTATAGTTTAAACGAAGCTCATCGCAACTTTTACGAGATTATTCACGCTCATATAGTACAAGTACAAAATGACAGTTGTCTTTAAAGTATCACTAACCAGTTTAGTTCGGACCGGCGGTCGCTGAAAGCAGACTGAAAGCATTTGTTCAACAAATACTGAAAAAGGTATTGAGTAAAAGACTTTACCCTTACACCATAACGTTTTACCGAAAGTTTTAACCCTTTCATCGTCAATCTATCGTCTACTTTAGTACTGACATTTGTATACTTGTTTCAGAGTAGTAATATTTAGATAGCTTAAAAGATAAGATAAGATTTTATTTTCACCTTTAGACCAACGTGTCTATGAGGTTATTACAATTTCAATAAAGACGTTAAGACGACTGGCAAACAGTTATACGACATTTTAAATATATATATCTTTATATTTAACCCCTCAATCAACAATTTGACTTACCGAACCTTTTTCACACATTTTCAACTAGTACAAACTTTGATCAGGCAACTCTCTCGAGGTTGTTCGATCGTTGTCTCCCCTGTTTGCCAGAAAGCAGGTCTGAATTTAACTGTAACATATATACTAACATATTTTGCATTAGAAAAACATACAATTCGATGGCTCAACCCAACACTATTATATCTGCGAGTACTGTACGAAATATCGATGAGTGTCAAACAGTTTTGATCCTGATCAGACACCGCGTCACGCGGTGTCTGATCAGGATAAAAATTGTTTGCAAAGGTAAACTAAAGTAGCCCATGGCGGTGAACAGTTTAAACCACCGACCACAATCCTTCGTGTGACCTGTCGTTAAAACAGAAGTTACTGTATTCAACTTTGATAAAGTTTACGGGAATGGTTTACATTTATATCATTGTGTTATCAACTTATCACACATGCACAATGAAATACAAGGACTTTTCTTCAATGAGAAGAAATTTAAAACTACTTTTTTGATTGTCAACCAGGTTGTATGGGAAGTAATTATAGATTGGCGGAATTCGATTTGTAAGAAGGAGAACATTTATAGCTCTGTGCCGCGTTAGTTTATAGAGTTTCATTGAAAAGATAGCGCACGGTGTGTTTTATGTTATTTTACTGTTGACAATACAGCGAGGCTAACGTTATTACTTTCCGTTTAAACACAAACGCATTACAATAAAATGGAGAAAATGACAACTTATTGAAAAGGTATGGCTTCGTTTTATTTGAGTGGCAAAAAGTTTGGAGCTTGATCAGACGCCGGCTTACCTGACGCCTGATCTGGCTCCAAACTGTTTGCAATCGGAGATAATTATTTACATGTAAGCGCAAACGTGATTATTGGGATATATTAAACGTCCTGTCTTCTTGTATGTGTAGTAGCAGAGGCGAATGGTTTACATTTGTATCAGCGTTATCAGTTGCAAAACTTGCTCTTCAATGTCGAGAAATTTAAATCTACATTTTTGATTGACGACTTGGTTGTGTGGGAAATAATTATAGATATTGGTTCAATTCTGTTTGTAGAAGGACATACTTTTGGTGCGCTATATCGCTCCAGTTTATAGTGGTTTAATATTGAAAAAGGTAGCTCGAAGTTGGTCATTAGATTACATCTGGAAACTGTCGTTTTAGGACCCAGTTGTGTAGTCAAATGGCTACATGTAGTAATTCTCTGGAGATTAATCGCTGATTATGCTAAACGGTCTTCTACTAGGATGAGGGGAGGAATACGTAAAGTGCTACGGTTCGAGGTTTAATTGAATGGTTTAAATTGAGGCGTACAAGAAGCTCACTGTAAGTAGAAACTTTGCATGGTTTTACTACAATTTGGAAAACATCAAAAGTTCTTGTTCAAACGAAGTGTTACGGAATTATTCACAAGTAGAAACTGACAGTTGTCTTCTCTGTTTGCCAGAAAGCAGGTCTGAAAAATATATGTTGTTCTTACTTACATGTATTACATGTATAATAGAAGAAACATATAACTGTAATTCGATGGCTCAATGCAACACTATTGTGTCTGCGAGTACATGTAACGTTACGAAATATCGATGAGTGTCAAACAGTTTTGATCCTTATCAAACACCGCGTTAAAACTAACAGTTAGATTTGTCAAAACGTTGTCAATTTCTATGTTTTATTGCAATACGTCATCTCCACTGTACATACATGTATACAGTGGAGAATCTGTTATTCTTTCCCGTTTAAACGCAAACGTACGCAAACGCAAAACACTAAAACGTAGAAAAGAACAACTTTTGGACAATTCTGATATTTCATGTTTATCTTGGTGGCAAACAGTTTGGAGCCTGATCAGACGCCGGGTTACCCGGCGTCTGATCTGGCTCCAAACTGTTTTCACTGCAAATAATAGTTTTAGCGTAAACGCGTTTATTGGGAAAGAGTACAGATTCTCCACTGTACGTTTATACGACAAAGCAAAGAGTGCAGAACTTGATGAGACGCATCAATCTCATCAGGGTACAGTGGAGAAGACGTAATGGCAATAAAAACGTAGAAAAAACAACTTGTTGACTTTTCTGACTATTTATTTAAACCTGAGTGGCAAACATTTCGGAGCATGATCAGATGCCGGGTTACCCGGCGTCAGATCTGGCTCCAAACTGTTTGCAAATGCGTTTATTGGGAAAGCATATCGTTTTCTCAACTGTACCTGCACGTCTGATCCGGATCAGACTATTGGACAGTCAATTCAGTAATTTCTAAGTTAAAATACCAAACATTTAGTACAATTGTCTAAAAGTGATGACGTCATGTCAGTGAAGGGGTTAAGAACTTGTCATTTTCTACTTGTATTCGCTTTGCGCAGTGTTTCGTTTAACCAATGTGTGCCCATACATGTGAGTGGAGAATCTGTTATTCTTTCCCGTTTAAACGCAAACGTACGCAAACGCAAAGCACTAAAACGTAGAAAAGTACAATTTTTGGACAATTCTGATATTTCATGTTTATCTTAGTGGCAAACAGTTTGGAGCCTGATCAGACGCCGGGTTACCCGGCGTCTGATCTGGCTCCAAACTGTTTGCACTGGAAATAATAGTTTTAGCGTAAACGCGTTTATTGGGAAAGAATAACACATTCTCCACTGTATATGGGCCAAAGGCAAACCGTGTAGACTCTGGTCAGATAATGCGTAATACGGCGTCTGGTCAGAGTCTACACTGTTTACTGTTATGAATTTTAACATAAAACAAAGCGAAAATGAACATTTAGATCAGGCACCCATAAAATAAAAAATGGGCTTATATTATATATAAACATAGGAGAATCCACTGGGTGCAATTGGTAAAAGCGGGAAATAATGACATAGTTTCCATTGTACGTAATTGTGTCTTGGTAAAGTTGGTTGAACATTGTTGAGCCTTTTGTATCAGTTTATCGATTTATAATAAATTACCTTAGACTTTAATGGTTTATCGATCGTAAAGCGATGTGATAATTTCTCTGAACGTGGCACGAATAAACATTTAAAAGTATGATTTATATTTATAGTGTTGGGTTTACAGTGTCTTGAAAACGTTCACAATTTATTTGAATTTTAGTAGCGAACATTCTCAGTAAAACAGATCAAAAAGTCACTCGGAGTCACTCTGATCTGGCTTAAAACTGTAAAATGAAATAGTTGACCACATACATGTACAGTGGAGAAAACGTTATTATTTCCCAATAAACTCGTTTACGCTAAAATTATTGTTTCCATTGCAAACAGTTTGGAGCCAGATCAGACGCCGGGTAACCCGGCGTCTGATCAGGATGCAAACTGTTTGTCACCCAGATTAAAAAACAATAATTAGAAATGTCAAAAAATGGTAATTTCCTACATTTTAGCGATTGGCGTTTGCGTTTCGTTTGCGTTTAAACGGGAAAGAATAACGTTTTCTCCACTGTAGTCAGCTTTGAGAAGCGTTGCCGACGACAAATGTTACAGAACACCCAATTACATAGCGGTCCGTGGGTTTAATGAATCATAGTGTGTCGAACTTCAATTATTACAATAATAATCTAATATCTGATCACAGGTGTGTTATTTATGATATTGAGTAATGAGTCAATGGGTTCTGTCGCGCCATGGTTTTAATAATAAGTTTTACCCTCTGCCTTGCCGATAGCTCTTTGACCCATATTAGCAAACAATTTGGAGCCAGAGCAGACGCCGCGTTATGCGGCGTCCGATCTGGATCCAAACTGTTTAGCAATTGTCTTCAGAAGAGTTCACTTTAGAAATTCACAAACCTGGATTTGGCAGAAATTTCAGACGCCATAAAATATATATGCAGACGCTGTTACATTTTAGACAGGAGAGTAGGTACATGTACACATGTACATGTAATAGGCGGTGATTTAATTTTGTTTTGAAGGCCAAATGGGTGTATGTATGACAGATTCAATTTACGTGTTCATTCGCGGATCTAACCATTTTAAAGAGAAGAAGGGGTTTGGAAAGGATCCCAACAAAAATGAAATCGAAAAACATCATCAGTGACCCCCACCCCCATCCCCCTCTGGATCCACACATGGTGTTAATGTCAAATATTATGATTCCTCAGTCTGTGTTAATAAAATGTCATCTGCATTTGAATTTGTTTTTAAATTTAAATTCTCTGTGTAGTTATTTGTTTTTGTTGAAAAAAAAAATAAGTAAGCCATAAACCAATTGCTCTGAGTTTCGAACAGTTTCGATTTAACCCTTTAACCCATAGCCTGTTTTCGGTATTGAATACAGATGGATGCTTAAAGCAGGTTGAAAGTAAAGCAGAATGCGCATTCAGGCGCATTCCGCTTAACTTTCAACCTGCTGTAAGCTACCACCTGCTAGAATGTAGAAAATATTGATTGTGGTTCATGTTTATGGCTGTATAAATTGGAACTATTTTCTTCGGCGGATGAACAAATTAAATGCGCTAAAAGGCGCTCCTATTGGGGAAAGGGTTAAAAAGTATCTTCATCAAGTAACATGTCCTAATTAGAGATATTAAAGTGTTGCTGAAAACAGTTTTGAACACTTAAATCGATACCAGCGTTGTGAATTGCAAGGCGCGGTTAATTTTTGGGGGCTGTCTTTTGTATGTTTATTCATGTTTATTTTAGATCTAATTGTAGTTATTTTGTCCTTTCTCGCTTTGTATGTACATTTATGTAATTTCATGTGAAGCGCTTTTGAACGCACTTCCCCTGTGTGAAAAGAGTGCTATATAAATCTGGTATAATAATAATACATGTAATAATAATTATTATTATTTAACAATAAGAACACAAACTCGTTAATTTTAATAGGAGTGTTACAGTGGATAAGGCGTTATTCTCTCCTAATAAACGTTTTTGTGCTTAAACAATTATTTCAATTGCTAACAGTTTGGAGCCAGGTCAGACGACGGGTAACCCATCGTCTGATCAAGCACCAAAATGTTTGCCACTCAGAAATTAGTTGTTAGAACCTTGAACAACAAAACTCGCACTTTTTACCTTTTACGGCATTGCAGATACTTTTCGTTTTATACGGAAAAGAATAACATGTACTCCACTGTAACAAATACAAGTTTAACGCCGTCAAATTAAAAAAATGCATGAAACTAATGGTACAGAATGTAAAACAGTTTCCTCTCTCAATCAAATCCAACAACTTATTTCAACTACAGTGGAGAATCTGTTATTCTTTCCCAATAAACGCGTTTACGCTAAAACTATTATTTGCAGTGCAAACAGTTTGGAGCCAGATCAGACGCCGGGTAACCCGGCGTCTGATCAGGCTCCAAACTGTTTGCCACCAAGATAAACAAGAATTATCAGAATTGTCCAAAAGTTGTTCATTTCTACGTTTTAGTGCTTTGCGTTTGCGTACGTTTGCGTTTAAACGGGAAAGAATAACAGATTCTCCACTGTACCGCTAGTTACATGTACAGTCGAGATGAGCTTTCTCCAAACTGTTTGCGCTGAAAAATAATAGTTTTTAGCGTAAACGCGTTTATTGGGATTCTACCCCACTATTGATATATTATGGAAATGTTGTTTTCTACCGTTTCATTGCAATGCGTTTACATTTGATTTTAATTAATGCATTAATTCGTTCCTCCCTGAAGCTTCAAATGAACAGTTCTATTTTTTCTTTAAGTTTAGTCCATTTAGACTATAAGTGTTGTTTTTTACAATATAAGAAAACATTACAAATAGCACAGACCCAGTTTGAAGCCCTCTGATCTGGGTCTACACTGTTTTCATAGGATAAGTATACTCTTCTCATAATCAAACATGTACAAGGTATGGAAATAACTCATATACTCAACAAATTAGTATAGTCAATGGCTAAGCTGTGTTTCATACATGTTCGATATCACTCTTTTACAGACGGCAAGGAGCTTTACAAACTGATGCCACTGTGCCTATGTACTTCGTGAATGCATCATGGGGTGTAGCTCATCCGCGCCTCCAGATCCCAATAACAACGCCAAGGTGGTCAAACCTCCGCCTAAGAAAATAGTTGCCGTCTCCGAGGATAACCAAGCTGGGAAACAGCCGAAAGGAAACGACAAGAAAGATGATACAGATTCGGGTTTAAGACGGGAGCCAGACATCGAAGATGTAAGTATAGTTCACAGAGAGTAAAACTGAGTGTGCTCTTCATTAAGGTACACAATCGATGCACCACTTATAGACAGTACGCAATTTTGACGCAATCGAGTTTGAGTTAGCTGGACTCGGCTGTAGTAAAAGGTTCGTGAAGCTTTGCTTAATTTCTTTTTTAAAAAACTGCATGTACAATATGAACCTTTTATATTGTCGATAAGATAAGGTTAGCAATTGACTGGGAGAGTTTGATACATGTGTACTCCCGATTTTGTATCGGGCCAAACAGGCAAATATTTAATCCACTTGTGCCCATGAATCCATAATATATGGGGCATATACGTATAAGCAAATAGTGAAGACTCTGATCAGACGCCGCATACGGCGGCGTCTAATCAGAGTTTACACTGTTTGCTGATAGGAATTTCAATTTAAAACAAAACGAAAAATGAAAATCTAGACCAGGTGCCCCTTAAATAAAAAATGACTAATCTAATGTAATTTTAAACTTGCTTAAATCCACTGGGCCCTATCACACACAGATGGGTTACATGTAATACACTGTATAGTACTCGTACACATTGGGCAAATACTCTTCCTGCAGTAAAAAAGAAGTAGGCTTCTTCCTCACATCAGAATATTAATATTATCGATCCTGTAAATGTAACATTTTAAACGGTGTTGTCATTATGTTCATTGTAGGTCGACGTTCCTAAAACAGAACGTGGCTACCCGATTGCCAGACCCTCGAATAGCAAGAAGTCGGACATCTTTAGCATCAACAAGATGGCTAAAATCGACAAACATGCCAAAGAGGTAGACACTATGGTGAAGAAGACGGCTTTCTTTCCCCATAAACATTTATGCTGAGAACAATATGTTTATTGCGAACAGTTTGGAGCCTGATCAGACGCCGGGTAACCCGGCGCCGGACCAGGCTCCAAACTGATTGCCACTCAGATTTTAAAGAATCTTCAAACTGATAAAAAAAATCACATCTTAGTGCTTAACCTTCCCGTTTCGTTTCGTTTAAAAAGGAACAAATAACATATTAATCACGGTACAGCGTTCCCTCCCTAAAATACCTTCCCAACAACGACTCCCTCCGAACATCGACCCTTTCCGCAGTTCTCTTAACAAGACAATTATGTCTAACACTTTATCTGCTGTAATATCGTCTGCTTAAAATTGTCGTCTGCTGTTTCTCTGAAAGTTTCATATCAGACATTTTGACATTAAAAAAACTTAATGACGATTGACAAACAGTTTGAATCCAGTTCAGACGCCGCGTGACGCGGCGTCTGATCTCGATTCAAGCTGTTTGCAATTGTAAATCAATTTCCCTCCCTATAACGAGTCCCTCCGAACAACGAACACAAGTTTTGTCTCCCATGGGATGTCGTTGTAGAGAGGGAACACTGTATATATTAAAATATGGTATGAGTATCGTTAAAATAAAATATGTCTCCGGGTATTTCAAACAATGTAGCCCATGACCAGTCAATGTATTAGAAACATGGCGGCTTGTCATGGTGTGCACTGTGAATGATAAAACACCATTGATTTTGTAGAGTGACAAAGAGTATTAAACCTGATCTGAGACCGTGTTCCGCGACCGTGTTTCAAATGTGTCGTCTTAACATGGTCCGCAATGTTCTTATTCCGATTTTCATAATGTGGTGTTGTGAAAAATACGTCATTTATCACGTTTAAAACGAAACGCACTCGAAATGTAATACAATATAGAAAATGTCAATACTACTTAAGTCAAAATATCTAAAAATTCAAATTTTAAAAACAAAAGCAGACGACAATAATTGTTTAAAAAATAATAAATATGACGTAATGTCAGTGAAGGAGTGAAGGCGAGGTGTGCTTGCTTGCAGCAAATTGAAAGCGAAACGTAAACCTCTAGTAGAATCTTGGTTTTGCTTTTAAACTGCTTTAAAACGCCAGGAGTACCTGTATTATCACATAATGCCGTGATCTGGGAGATATTAATGCAGTACATGTATTCCTACTCTTTAGCGATATACCAGTGAAAATAACGTGGACATGTTAATGCAGGTGCATGGCTACTCAATGCAGGACAATGATAGTGCACAGAAAGTTTCCGAACGAGCTTTCTTCATTTTTTTCAGCTTTTTTTCACCTGTCTTAACCGTTTCCCTTATAGAAGCACCCTTTAGCGCATTCATATTATTCCTCATCTGAAAATATAGTTCCAAATGATACAGTCATGAATATGCACTATAAGAAATATGTTCTACATCTGAGGAAATGGTAGCTTAAAGCAAGCTGAAAGTAAAGCAGAATGCGCCTGAAGGCGCATTGTGCTTTAATTTCAACCTGCATAAAGTGGTAATCTGTTTTCAAAACTAGAAAAAGGCTATGGGGTAAAGGGTTAAAAACAACAATATGGCTGATTATGAGTGCCGCCATAGAGAGAGTTTAGTGTAACGTACTTTACTGTAGATATCTATTTGTACACAATTCAATTACACTTGTTGAGAGACAACACATAAATAAAAATATACAGTAAGCCCCATCTATTACGACCACTACATGTATATAGAAGGCTAATCTATAATATGAACAGCAGTTGGAGACTTAAAAGCAAGATGAAAGTAAAACAGAAATCTCCTAAAGGAGAGTTTTACTTTTATCTTGCTTTTATAAACCATGTGCGTTAAACACAAAATGATTTTCAATATTTTGTGGTCGTAAGAGTAGTTTTACTATACATATATCAGTTATATGACCATAAAAATGTGGACCAGAAACATGACATGTGTCATACTTGGGGTAGTACGTTATTATATCTCTTCACACGCCCCTGAATCTTCACTGTTTGCATATTTTGGGTGGCCATTACTCTGGAGCTCAATTGTATTTGATTGAACAACTTAAACACATGTAAATTCCTTTTATTGATTTTTCGGTCGTTTGACAGCTACTAATCTCGTCTTCTAGGAATACAACAACCATTTCTTTGTAAATGAAAACTCAAGATAAACATGCTTCAATTTTGTCTTACCCCTTTCGTCGAAATAAGGTACAGGGCTGCCATTTCTCCGGATATTTCCTAAATCTCCGGATTTTTTCCCATCACATGGTAGCTTAAAACAGGCTGAAAGTAAAGCAGAATGCGCCCTAAGGCGCATTCTGCTTTACTTACAGCCTGCTTTAAGTAGTCGCATGTCAACAAAACAAGAAAAAGGCTAATGGGTAAAGGTACGATTCGTTAAATCGCACTTGAAAAATGCAAGTTTGGAAATCTTAGGATTTTTTATGTCAACTTATGGCAGCCCTGAAGGTACAGTACTCCCGCTGTACAACAACACCTAATTGGAGAAAAAGAGTGTGTGTGTGTAGTTCAGAGGGAGTTGTTATAGGGAGGGAAACTTAAAAAAAGTTAGAGTGCTGAGAATGACTTGGCTTACATTTACAAACAGTTGAACCAATGACAGGCGCCGCTTAACACTTTATGTTTATTCTGTCAAAATGTCCAATACCTTACTTAAACAAAACACGACAGGCGACGATTTAATGCAAACGATATTGCAGCAGTAAAATGGCTAGAAATGATTGTCTTCTTTTGGGAGCATCGGTAAGCACTGTTGTAAGGAGGGAATCGTTGTCCGGAGGATCGTTGTAGGGAGGGAGTACATGTAGTTTTTTGCACCGCCAAATTAGCGTTTTTACCTCTTGACTACAATACTATATTTCAAAAGTAAAAGTTAAAGCAGTATGACTGCAATACTATAAAATGTATCCATATGAGTGTCAAACAGATTGGATCTTGACTAGGCACTGAATTTACAATGACAACTTTTGTTGCCTATAATGGTGATACGTTTGTTCTGTGCGACTTAGTTTTGAAAACTAGATCGACGGCATCTATACATTAACACGATTGACGTTTTGTCTTGTCCATACGCCGATCGAATGTTTCATTCAAGATGCCATTATTCTTACTTTGACAAAATGCGCAGGTGACACCAAAGTTTTAAACAGATTTCGTAAGGGATGAGTAAATACAAGTGACATGCGTAATAAAAAAAAAGCAAACAGTAGCTCTATATTTGCCTTGTGTTAAGCCAGGGTCTCTTTCAACGCTTATCAGCGGTCAGTATTCATAATTTGACTGTAGGCCTACAGTTTGGACGTTATTCTTTCCTATTTAAACGAAAACTAAACGCATATGCACTTTAAAGAACTAAAGGAGAAAATAACAGTTCCGTACAAATATTGTTGATTATTTTCGTCTGAGTGGAAAACAGTTTGGAGCCTGGTTAGATGCCGGATTACCGGGCGTCTGATATTGTTCCAATTGTTTGCAATGGAAATACTACAGCGTTCCCTCTCTACAACGACATCCAATGGGAGACAAAGATTGTGTTCGTTGTTCGGAGGGAGTCGTTATAGAGAGGGAAACAGGTGTAGATTTGCAAACAAATTGAATCCAGATCAGACGCCGCGTAACGCGGCGTATGATCTGGATTCAAGCTGTTTGTCACTCGTCGCTAAGGTTTATTATGTCAAAATGTCCAATATGTAATTTTGAGAAAAACAGCAGACGACAACTTTAAGCAGAAGATATTGCAGACATAAAAAGTTTTGACATAATTTCTTGTTTCGGGATATGTGGCAAGCGTCGTTGTGAGGAGGGAGTCGTTGTTGGGAGGGCCGTTGTAGAGAGGCAAAACTGTATTTACATGTATTGTTTTAGTGTAAACAATTCCATTTGGAAAGAATAACGTCTTCTCCTCTGTACCACCGCGATCCTCACCATAACGGTCACTCGGACTCAGAACTAATATCCATTGGTTACAGCTTAAAGTAGCATAAAAGCTCTTTTTCTACTAAAAAGTAATATACCAAGTTAAAGTCTACTTTCAGTCCGAATAACCGCTCAGCCGACTGTACATATACTCCCCTGATCATCGAGCCATCTTGCCTACACTATTGAGCACTGCTAACATATGGCGCAGTCAAATGCAGCCGCAGTACCGACTCAGACCCTTCACAGGTACCCATTTTAACCCCTGGGTGGAGAGGAGCAATTCGCGGTACATGTCTTGCTCAAGAACATTCCTGTACATCATCGGGGATTCAGAAAAAATCCCCTAGTCAGACCACTGGTCCGGCGGGGGATCGAACTCACGACCCCTGGTACTGTACCGTAGTCCAAGGTGTTATCCATTCTACTAATGACGTTTTGATATTTATATGGGACCCATTTCATCAAACTTCTTACGGCAAATGTTGTCGTAAGTTAAAACTTTAAAATACATTTAATCTGTTATTTCTCTATCTAATCCTGTCTTGTGACATCTTTTTGGGATCGTCTTTTCAAGACAATTCCAAAAAGATGTCACAAGAAAGGATTAGATGGAGAAATGAATAATAATTGATACTTTTATAATCTGACTCACGACAACATTTGTCGTAGGAAGTTTTATGAAACGTGTCCCAGGTGTCTTGTAATAATTCAGATTGTTTAACGCTCGTATCAATATGTTTTCAATTAATTGTTTATTTGTACGTATGTTGTCTTTTTTTCTTTCAAAACAATTACAGACTACACAATTTTAACAGACAATACATTGGCAGTGAGTGTTACAAGGAAGCAGTGATTACAGTGGGGGAAACGTTATTATTTCCCGTTTAAACGCAAACGGAATGCAAACGCAAAGCACTAAAATGTAGGAAAAGACAACTTTTTGACAATTCTGACGTTTCATTTTTATCTGAGTGGCAAACAGTTTGGGCTCCAAACTGTTTGCAGTGGAAAAAATAGTTTTAGCGTAAACGCGTTTATTGGGAAAGAATAACGTTTTCTCCACTGTAGTAGTGCATACTGTTTATGTTTTCATGTTTATGTTACGATGTTATGAGGATAGGCTTGTTAGCTTAAATCTAAAAAAAAACATCTGTGCTGTTCTGTTCAGGCTGTCCTGTAATCGCAGATAAATTAAACGTATTACAATAAACACTACCAACCATGTTTTTATTACAGACTCCAAATGACAAAATGAGTACATTTAAAGATCTTATAGCCTATCTCAAGATTGTGTGCAAAACTGATCTGGAAAAGCTCCGGGCGATATTTGTTTGGCTTGGAAGTCAACAAGTGGACAATGCCGACTTCTCTGACGTCACGGACAGCGATACACCAGGTGGTTACATGAAGCTGCTTCGTGATCGTCGTTTATCGTACGCTTCGTTCTTCGCAGTACTTTGTAGGTAAGAGCAAACAAATGAAACACAAACGTATTTACAATTAAATGTAGAATATAAATATATAAATAATTTTTAATTTCTACCAATTTATGTGGCTACCGATTCGGAGCCGGATCAGACGCCTGTTTACCCTGCGCTCGATGTTGCTCTTAATTGTTTGCAAAAGATATGGATGAGTTGGGTTTTATGGCACTGTGACACTGAACAAGGTCCAAGGGTCTAAAGCGTTTGAGCTGAGTCTGAATGAGTTCTCAAATCTGACCAATCAAATGCTTGAGAACGACTTTAGACTCAACTAAAACGCTTTATAACCTTGGACCCTGTTCATCAAGCATATATAAATGAAGAGATGAGAAGACGATGATGGGGGAGGATTTGAAATGAGGGATGAATTTTCCTATTCTCCGCAGATGTTATCAAACTCACTGACCTACATTCCTTTTACAGTGGAGAATCTGTTATTCTTTCCCGTTTAAACGCAAACGTACGCAAACGCAAAGCGCTAAAACGTAGAAAAGAACAACTTTTGGACAATTCTGATATTTCATGTTTATCATGGTGGCAAACAGTTTGGAGCCTGATCAGACGCCGGGTTACCCGGCGTCTGATCTGGCTCCAAACTGTTTGCACTGCAAATAATAGTTTTAGCGTAAACGCGTTTATTGGGAAAGAATAACAGATTCTCCACTGTAGTTGACAGAGGAGATAAGCTCTTGTCAAGCAAACAAACCGATTCGTCGTAATGGCGGACCTTGATGATACTCATATTACAATACACTCGTTATGTTACCTTAGGTCAGACGGATAAATATCAGTATAGTATTAAGTAAGTACTCGAAATAAAAAGTAGTGATCTAAAGTTTTCCACAAGCCTCTCCTTTAACCATTTCATTCATAGAAGATCCTTTTATCACATTAAACTAATTCCTCCACTGAAGAAAATAGTTTGTAATTTGTACAGTCAAGAATATGTATCACAAGGACTATTTTCTATATTCTTGCAGGTGTTATCTTAAAGCAGGCTGGGAGTAAATCAGAATGCGGCTTAAGGCGCATTCTGCTTTACTTCCAGCCTGCTTTAAGTGGCCACCGGTTTTAACACTAGAAACAGCCTATGGAGTAATGGTTAACCCTCTCCTCCCTGAAACTTTCAATTGGACAATGACAGTTTCCAATTTAGTATAGTCCATGTTTACTATCAAGGGTCGTTTTTGAAAATGTATTGCAATATGACAACAGAGCAGACCCTGATCAGAGGGTCCCTTAAGGAACCCTCTGATCCGGGTATTCACAAATTGCACAGGACACGCTGTTTCACAACAATTTCTTCAAACCTGTACCAGTTACAGCGGAAAACACGTTATTCTTTCCCAATAAACGCGTTTACGCGAAAACTATTATATCCTTTGCGAACAGTTTGGAGCCAGATCAGACGCCGGGTAACCCGGCGTCTGATCAGGCTCTTAACTGTTTGCCACTCAGATTAACATGAATAGTCACAAGAGTCGAAACATTGTCATTTTTTGCGTTTAATTGCGATGCGTTTGCGTTTCGTTTGCGTTTAAATTGGAAAGAATATAACTTTCCACTGTAACCCAAAAAAATGAATTCATGATACATGTGCCATATACCAGGAAAATATTTGTGTACGCTTAAACAGTTTGCTTATTTCAGTCTAATTTTGCATATATGTAAATTCATACACCCGTACCACAAAAACGTTTGGTACAAACGCCTGTCTGTATTACCGATTTATCATTTTGTAAGATTATAGATTAAGTCAATATTACATATCACTGTACAAATAATAATTGATATTCAATGTTTGCCAATACATCTCGCTTCAGTCTTACTAGATTACAGGGAGAAATATAGTGTAGGTTATCTTAGTGGAAGTTAGCAGATTGTATCCCCTTATAATACAGTTGACTTTCTGTGTCTGACAAAGATCCAGATAAGGGTAGTAATTCAAAATATAATATCTTTATTGCTGTATTAAACCATATGGTGTCACTACTAATATAATTGTCTATTTGAAACGATTTTAATGCTTAGTACATGTAACACCATTTGATTTGGTGCTGAAATGAAAAATAAACGTTAGATTGGTTCAATTTACTCTCTCTTATTTCAAGCCCTCTGTGTGTCTTTTCATAGAAATAAAGTATCTGTTCTTGAAATGAATAAACAACCGTTATTGCAGAAGTAGGGTACAAAAGTACTTTTATGATTTGCAAACATTTTGGACTCAGATTAGACGCCGAGCAACTCAGGGTTCAAGCTGTTTGACACTCATCTTTTTTATGAATAAACTACATATAAACGAAATCTAACAGATATGGCTGTGTCTGTGATACACACATACAGTGGAGAAAATGTTATTCTTTCCCGTTTAAACGCAAACGAAACGCAAACGCATTGCAAAAAAATGAAGAAAATTACAATTTTTTGACATTGCTGAATGCTGATTTTAACCTGGACGGAAAACAGTATGGAGTAGTGATCAGACGCCGGCGTCTGATCTGGCTTCAAACTGTTTGCAATGGAAATAATAGATTTAGCGTAAACGCGTTTATTGGGAAAGAATAACGTTTTCTCCACTGTAACTATTATTTCCACTACCTGCATGTACAAGATTTGAGAAAAATACAAAGTTCACCCTCTTGTTATTTTTTGGAAAACATGGAGCATAATAAAATCCCGACACCACACACATCTAAAGTATATGTGCAAAACATCCTGTTAAGAGCGTACATGTAGTTTTAAAGTTGTAGATATTTTAAACTTAGAAACGTATGGACTAACAGACGAACGAACTGACAGACAGGGAATGGCACACAGTATTTCCCATGCCGAATAAACGTCTCGGGTAATACGGGTGGGGTCATCAAAACGAATGCAAACGATAATAAGCAGACGATATTATAGAAGACCAAAGCGTAATTGTGGGAGGAATAGACGAAGCCCTAATCCATCCATTACACGCAAGCTATGTAATTGTCTGTAAAACTTCTCAGCGTGGATTCATCTACATTTGCTTTTAGAAAATATCACTAGAGAGATAGCATCAATGCTCCCTCCCCACAACGACCGTCTGAACAACTATTCACTCCTTTCAACAATGTTTGTCGCCGTTTCCCAAACAAGACAATTACGTCCAACCTTAAGACGGCTGCAATGTCGTAACTTTTCGTCTGTTGTTTTACTCAAAGTCACATATTGGATATTTTGACAAATAAAAATATACTGACGAGCGACAAACAGCTTGAATCCAGATCAGACGCCGCCCTACGCGGCGTCTGATCTGGATTCAAGCTGTTTTTGCAAATATAAGCCAATAACCATCCATATAACAAATCCCTCCGAACAACAAACACTCTTTGTATCCCATTGGATGTTGTTGTAGAGAGGGAACACTTGTCTGGAGTTTATTACTCTGCGTCGTATCTGGATATATCGGTGCTACTTGACTTTTCAGTGTTGCCGTGGCGTAAAACCTAACTCACTCACTTGTACCTGGATCACGTATAACATGTACATGTATATGCACGTAGCACTCTGTATGTTTTATCGGGGGTGCACTTTTCATGTTTTAGGAAGGCAGATATACCCTGTATCGTTGTCCGTGGCTATGCCAAGAGTGCCGGATATGAGGTTGGACAATCGGAAGAGGAAGTAAAAACACTTAACAACTACTGGAATCTTGTTCATGTTGCTGGGGCCTGGAGAATTGTGTTCCCTTTATGGGCATATACGGCTTTGGTTGGCCATTCTACTGGCGCATATACAAAAGTAGAATCGAAAGGTAACTCACTTTTTATCAACACGTTTGTTTTAGTTACTGGGGTACATGAATATTTTAGTGCTTTAATGATAACAAAATGTTTCAATATTTTAGTACGATATAATTGAGTGTTATATTATTTATGTGTCTAAACAGTTAACTTTGTTGTAGTTGTGTACAGTGTCTTAACTATATAACCTAGGTATACACGACAAACTGTTAAGGCTATTTAGCAAAATGCTTCATGGAGCCAGTAGCCGGGTTTTAGCATTCGGTCACGCGTCTGAACCATTCACGATAGTGCAAGGGTGCTGCCAGGGAAGCATATATATGTTACCCTTTCTTTTACAATGTGTTTATCTCGCTGTCGAGATAAAAAAAAAGAAACAATATACGGTCTTACTCGTTATAAATTCACCTGGGAATCTCGGAGTCCAGTAGAGTTAATCGATTAAAGTGAAATTGATCTAAAATTTGAATTCGCTCGTATCTTTCAGGAAAACGACAAACCTAAATAGTCGAGTAGGTACATGTAACGGGAAAATCGGTTTAAAACCAAATTGGACCCAGTCAAATAGGTCTAAAACTAAACCCAACCGGGTCAAATCGGACCAACTGTATGATAAATAGTATCGAAGCATGAAACCTTAGGCTTATTATTTGTTACGTTATATCACGTTTTATTAAGTTTTAACCTCTAAACTCTACGTGGATAAATTGAGAACACAACCATCTATATCTGCCCTCTCCATCCATTCCGCGACAAGCTAGATCGAAAACACTATCATATGAATATTAACTAAATGACGAGTTCAATACGTAAATCATTTATAAAACATTAGTAATTTATAGGATAATTTGACTGTTCATTTAAACCTTCTTATACTAGCTTTAATTACGCGGTATTTAGCATTTTACTCTGGGGTGTGTGTGTTGTCATTCGCGGACGCCATTTTGAAACTCGAATAAATCCTGTGCAGCGACAGGGTGAGCAAGGAGTTAGAGTCACAGGTCAAAAACCATCATTTGAGAACGAACACGGTTTATTCACCCGTAAACCTATGAATTTGTGTTGACCCGAGTTTCTCTGGTGAGCACGGCCTAAATGTGCAAACACCGACTCGGACGGATGACGTAGTATTTATGTCATATCTGCAAAGGGATTTTAGGCTTCTTTTGACGTTTGTCAACAATATTCTTCAAAATGGAGATATTCGTAGGATGCCTCCAAATGTGATATTTTTCATTCTGACTAGCTGCAAATTAACCACTTGGGCCTTCGGCCCTCGTGGTTAATTTGCTACGCGTCAGAACTCCAAACCGTGGTATATGAGGCCATTGCAAACCATGGAGCGAAGATTATTTCGATTCTGATATTGCAAATAAGGACCTAACCGGGTCTACACTGTTAAAGGGCAACAATCGCCTCCGAATATTTTTATTAGGTACCTATAGTAGGAACACATTAATCCCCTTCTATGGCTGTTCCATTCTACCCATTCAAAAAACATCACATCTAAAGAAGTTTTGAAGATTTATTCTAAACCCCGCTTTAAACAAGTGTAACATCTAAATACATTGAATAAACTATTTATCACTTAAATTTGTCAACTTCTTTACAAACTATCAGCAAAACGTTTTAAAATTTGCATATATTTATTTCAATCGTGCGTTCTTAAAATAGAATTTACCGTAGGGTGGACACAGGAACAGCCGATTTAAGCTTGCCATTTTCACACCGTTTTATATCATACTAGATATATCACGGTAAATTTGTTCTTTGTTTATAGAGACGAATTCACGTGTCATGTTAGAATCTTGTATATAACAGAGCTCACAGATCAAATGATAAAATCAGTATCCCATATGATAGGACAATGTGGACCACATTCAAACACTACATGGGACACTTCGTCTGTTACCATCAAACTGCATTTAGAACATCGAACTGTGGTTCCAGCGATTTGTACAGCAGTTTGGCTTTATAACACATATTGTTCAAAGAGCCTGTCCTTTCAAATGGCGTGTTTCAAAGCGTCGACAATGCTAGTTCAGCATAGACGCTGACATGTTTTATAAGATAGCCTTCCTGGTAACTTGTCCCTCTATATTTCTCACCCAGACTGTTTACACACGCGTTTGCATCTGGCCTAACTCGGAAAATTGCCACGTTCTTCAAACTGATATGGTACCCGTGTAGTTCGTATTTTAGTAAGATAAGATAAAAACCTCTTCTAGCATGTTTGAACCGGTATAATCTGTGAGTAAATACACGAACATTCATCTACTATCCGCATAAAAAGTGAAATAGTATTTAGGTGGCCGCATAACACAAGTTTGACATGGTACATATACTCGTAATTTACTAAATGTATGTTACATATTTACTATAATAATAATCATCAATATTGTTGTCGTTATTATCATGAACATTATGGTCATCATTACACAGTGGAGAATCTGTTATTGTTTCCCAATAAACGCGTTTACGCTAAAACTATTATTTGCAGTGCAAACAGTTTGTAGCCAGATCAGACGCCGGGTAACCCGGCGTCTGATCAGGCTCCAAACTGTTTGCTACCAATATAAACAAGAATTATCAGAATTGTCCAAAAGTTGTTCTTTTCTACGTTTTAGTGCTTTGCGTTTGCGTACGTTTGCGTTTAAACGGGAAAGAATAACAGATTCTCCACTGTAAGAATCATTTTCGTCATCGTCATTATTGTTACAATAACTCTGTTTATCATTTGTGGTAATCAAACCATTTAAATCATGCCAATAATGACCCTTACCAACATCACACTTTATGTCGTAATAAAATTAATCATAATCACTACTACACTGGAAAAGACGTTATTCTTTCCCATTTAAGCGCAAACGAAACGCAAACGCATTGTCATAAATGTAGAAAATGGAAATTTGCCTGCAATTCTTACCATATATTTTAATATGAGGGGAAAACAGTTTGGAGCCTGATCAGCAGCCGGGTTACTAATAATTTTAGCGTAAGTGCGTTTTTTGGGAAATAATAACGTCTTCTCCACTGTATACTTTGGTTAAATGTTTATACTTACAGACGCTAGTCTTACCCGTTTAACGCTTTACCCTTATTTACGCTTTCAATTTATTCCTTCACTGAAGAAAGAAATTCTAATATATACAAAGTTTCGTAAGAAATATCCTAGCATACAGTAGCTTAAAGCAGGTTTAAAGTAAACAGAACGCGCCTTATGGCGCGTTCTGCTTTACTTTCAGGCTTCTTTTAGAAATAACATGTTTTCAAAAATAGAAACATATGGATGAAACAAAGCGCACACACAATGAACACAACAAGTATTTGGGATTTAGTAAAATATTAGTGGTAAACAGTTCAAAGCCAGTTTAGACGTTTGATTTTACTCGGCGTCTGAACTGGTCTTAACTGTTTGCAATACATACCCTTGTTTGGCCACACTCGCGTTTTCTGGGAAAGATTAGCGTCTGCTATTTGTATATTGTTTGTTGATCACCAATTGTAGTTATTTACAAAATGTACTAAATTTGGCGTCTGACATTCTGTAAAGAAGAACCTGTCCAAGCGAAAGGTAAGTACGAAGGAACACTCTAGGTAACATAGTATAAACCGTAGCTAATACCTAACAATAGTAAATTATGTTGGTAGAATGGTTGTTTTCTTGGTATGTTAACACACAGTGTGCCGTGCGCATGTTCATATGAGCATGTTTCACATTTTCCTTGTTACTGTTGCGGTAAAACCTTTCACCAGTCACTCAAATTAGAATATTTCAATCTCTTACTAGGACACGTTACAGCTTAATGCAGTTCTAATGTAATGCAACACACAATGTAGTACAGCGCTCCCTCTCTTCAACGACAACCAATGGGAGACACATAGTGTTTGCGTTGTTCGGAGGGAGTCGATATAAGGAGGGAAATTGGTTTACATTTGCAAACAGCTAGAATCCAGATCAGACGCCGTGTCACGCGGCGTCTAATCTGGAGTCAAGGCGTTTGTCACTCGCCATTAAGGGATTTTCTCTGTCAAAATGTCCAATATGTAATTTTGAGAAAATATGCAGACGACAACTTTAAGCAGACGATATTACAGCAGTAAATGCGTTCTGTTTAGGGAACTGTGACAATGGTCGTTGTAAGGAGGGGGTCGTTGTTGGGAGCGCCGTTGTAGTGAGGGAACACTGTACTGCATTAGCCTGTATCACAATAAGTTCAAATAGCATTGTTTTTCCACCTTTATATTAGACTAGAACAGCAACTCTTCAAAGAATTGTAAAGTTCACACATTGTACAAACGACCAGCGTCTCGCATTTACAAAATTAGTTTGTATCAAGATCGGACTGCGGGCGTCAGACTCGGATGGACATTGCTAACCAATTATTTTAATTTGTATTTAGATAACGTAGAGAATATATTTGAGCATAAATTATTTAAAAATTAAATTTGGAAGCAGAATATAAATCTACATTAGAGCTATAAGTATACATGATTTATGTAAAGATAATAGTAAACTATATGTATTCATATTTTGTTAACATATGTTCAACTTGAGGCTCAATAACATGTTTTACTAGAGGCACTTTATTGTGCCAAAACAGTAATTAGTGGCAAACAGTTTGGAACCTGATTAGACGCCGATTTGCTCAGGGTTTGCCCAAACAAATGGTTTGCAATGTGCACATTTGTTTGGGCAAAAACATGTCTCTTTGGAAAGGATAACTTCTTATTTACTGTGTCTCTCATATGTCTTTGCTGTTACACGAGAACTTTATTGGTCACTTGTTTTGTATCATTCAATCTGTTCTTCATAACATAAATATTTCTATGATTTACTAAACAACTGTTTTGGACGTGGGTAGTTTATTTTCTGAAAAGTCTCCTTTATACTCTATGTAGATAAAAACGTTTAGTTAACTGAATAAAAATCAAGGTGACAGGCAACAAAAAGCTCCTTAAGTCTTTCTGTTTTACTGCCACCTTGATTTAAGCAGTAACCTGTCGTAAATATCTTATAAATAATACAATTGAGTGGTCGTAATAGAGAGGTTTTACTTTATGAGAAATAAAAACCAGATGACAATGACAGTGGTGTAGTAGACAATACCAATGCTGTGGGTAACGGTATACGACAACTTTTAAAGAGCCACTCAGATTAAAATAAATAGTCTTCATATAATCTAAACAGTTTGTAAATAACACTTTAGAAGCACATTTTATGAATCATTCATCTGCAAAGCAAAACTTAACAGGAACTTGCAAATATATGTAGTAACAGTCAAGATGAGACGACGAATAACGCTTCGACTGATCTGGACTGAACATTTAAACCAAGTATTTAGGTGTCTTAAAATCAAAGCAATATGAAAAGTAAATATGAATGATTTTGCAGACTGCCATTCTAATTCAATCAATAAAATGATAGAGGAATGGTTGAAAAGGTTAATAAACCAGTTATTGAAAAAAACATAGCCATAGTGTTATGTTTGTTGCAATAGTTTTCCATTAGTCTTTGTTGCAAACTATTCTATTATTTCAATCGATATTTATGTGGGTCAAACATTATTTCCCTTGTTTGATTAGAAATGTATTCTTTATATTGAAATATTTTGTTTGGTGGTTTTGTTGTTTCATTTCCTACAGGACACACGCAACAATTGTTATATTAGAACATTTAATCATGTTTAAAAAGTTGTCCAATATGACAAAGAATGACAGATGTTGGTGATAATGACCAAAGTTTACTCTAAACAATATCAGCATCAGTAAACGCCCTATTTTACAAATTATGTTACTTATTAGATGTTGAATGTAGGTGTATCTTTAATGCGAGATGAAAGTAAAACAGAAGTTCTTTCAGAAACTTTCTGTTTTACTTTCACCTTGCTTTAAGGTGCTACATCTGTCTATCATACATCAACTATTCATATTTTATTTGGTAATAATAGAGACTTTTCAGTGTGTATCCATAAAAAATGCATTTACCTATGTTATCAAACCCTCTAGATCCTGGTCAGATGACGAGTAACTCTGATGCAGATCCATACTGTTTGATACCCGCATTTTCATCTCCATGATTAAATGTAGACGAAACATAAAACTGTTTGTTTTTGCAGCTGAGGTTTTTGAAGCAGAAGACATTTCATTTTTATAAGGGCACATTTCGACAACAGACAAATTAATAAATAGATCGAACAATGTAACGGATTGGTATAGTAATATAATGAATTCATTGTCACAATCACTCTAGATGAATACCTTTTCCTTTTCCGTTTAAACGAAATGCAATGCAAGAGAATGTAAAATATATAACAGGTTTGTTTTAAATACATATACATGAGCCGTGTCATGAGAAAACCTGTCTTATTGTATTGCAAACAGTGCAGATCCAGGCCTTCCGCCGGGTCAAAACGCGGCGACCGATTTTTAACTGCACTGTTTGATATCCACATGCATCTAAAGCTTTTTTGTAACTGTATTTTATATACGGTATTTGTTCAAATAGACCAAGCTCATATATAAAGAGCCTCGGATGGCAACGGTACTTGGTCTGTGTACAATGTTGCAGTGCAATAAGGCTGGGTATGTTATGGCACGGCTCACATGTACTAACGTTTGACAAAACTTGAGTAGCAAACGACAAAACTTGAGTAGCAAACAAATTGGAGCCTGATCAGACGCTGATTTAATTATCAGCTGACCTTGAGGTTATACAAGTTCAAATGAATCCCCACGCTTAAAACTATTCAGTACTTCACTGAACACTTTATACATACATGTACATTGTAACTACATGTATTATATTAATAAACTCATTTTGATGTTGGTTAGACCATATATATACAGTGGAAAATCTGTTATTCTTTCCCAATAAACGCGTTTACGCTAAAACTATTATTTGCAGTGCAAACAGTTTGGAGCCAGATCAGACGCCGGGTAACCCGGCGTCTGATCAGGCTCCAAACTGTTTGCCACCAAGATAAACAACAAAATTATCAGAATTGTCCAAAAGTTGTTATTTTCTACGTGTAAGTGCTTTGCGTTTGCGTACGTTTGCGTTTAAACGGAAAAGAATAACAGATTCTCCACTGCATATGGTCTAAACAACATCCAAATGAGTTTATTAATATCAGTTAAAGCGTGTACAAACTAGATTTTGTAATCGAAATTTGAGCACAGAGTTCCAACGTTAAAACCTTGAAACAAAAATATGACTCCAACGTACATGTTTAATTAACGGACAAAACTGATTTAGTTCAAATGCCGTTATTACGAAAGAGTACAAATTGTCCTCTGTAAGGAATGCATTCTGTTCATAGCATGGTAAACGGTAATGCTTTAAGTTCCTTCTAGCGTGCCCTTAGCTTTCATCTGTTTTCAACATCACCAATTATTCCTGTTTAGAGTTTGTGTACAAGACAAAATATGTCATTCTGTCTCAAAAATACATTTTATCAGATACAATGCGGTCATCTGCAATCAGTTTGGAGACTAATCATATCCCAAACTCTTGCTACTCAGATTAAAAGGGGTCTACATCATTTTAAAAAGGCCGTCAGTTTCTATATTTTTATTAAAATGCATTTGTCTTAAGTTTTGCTTTAAACGCGAAAAAAATAATATTTTTCCAATTATATAAAAGCATGGTTTTACGGTATCATTTTTATGAATACTTAACAGTATGTTCTGTTATGTTGATTCAGGTAAGGCTGTAAGAGAAAAGGAGATAGAGTCATCCGGGAGGACAATTTCCCAACTCAACGAGTATTACTTCCTCACAGATCCGGACCACTTTATCTATATTGCCATGCCTCATGAACAACAATATCAGCTTCTGCCGCGACCTTGGAATCTGCAGAAGTTTGCAGAGGTGCCATATTGTAGGCCAGGGTTTTTCAACGACAAATTAAAGATAAATGGTAAAGAGATAGGAAGAATAAAGACTCAAGATGGCGAATGCCACGTGGAGTTGTCATGTGACAATCCAGAAGACATGAGCATGGATTACGAGCTGTACTACAATCATAAGGAATCAGGGAAGGAAATTTCGCCTAGCTTGCAGCTCAACAATTTTGTGTTTCTAAATAGAACGACTAAAACTTGGAACTTTGGAATCCGCTTCCCCGAAACGGGCATATATAAGTTAGAAATAGAAGGTGGCAGAGCATATGAAACAGATTTGTGCTATTATAGAATAATCTGTGACGAGGTCCTGGAAGACTGTCAGCCGCTTCCCGTAAATCCCGGTAAGATTGGATATGGACCGAGTCGAGACGCGGAATTAGCCGGGCTCGTGGCAAGGTCTCATAAAAACGGACTAGTAAAAGTTGCAGCGTATAAAAAGACAGAATTTCATTTCAGTCTAAAAAAACATGTCGTTATGAGAACGGAACTTGTGCATAATACAATACCGAATGAAGATCTAATTGGCTGTGTAAAACAGACGCAAACTAATGACAAGCTGACAGTGCAAGTTACTGTACCAGAACAAGGGGAATATGCGCTTCAGATGCACGCACAGCAAAAGGGAGAGAGCTCGTCCAAAAACATATGCAATTATCTACTAACGTCTAAAGAAGAGAAAAAGAAAAAGCTACGTTCATGGGAGGTTAGTATTATCGTGAATATTTCTCAACTCTAGATATGGCATTTTTTTCAAATACAACTCAGGGCTCAAGATCATAGGGTGTTAACTGAACAAATCCAACATTGTCACACTAATGTCAGCACCGCATCTGATGGTGTATCGAAGAGACGATACGTATGAGTAGTGACACGATAGGGCTTAATGTAGAAGTAAATATTTTAATTTTTGAAATTTTCTCCTGATCTTGAGTACTGACAATTTATTTATTGCTCCACCAAAGCCTTGTTGCTACCTTTCATTAGTATAATCTCTAATGCGTTGTCGAAACTGATATATATGAGGCTTTGGTATAGATGTAAAGGAGAAACTTTTAAAGTTGTTCATTTTACTTAGTTTAAACATATTTATTGCATATAATATACATGCAGGGGATTGGGCTACAAGTTTTTACAACATTATATAATGCCCGCTCCCCAGATATTAACAAAACAGTGACATGACAATAATAGAGGTAACATTACTATTTTCAGTATAAATAGCATAGCAATTTGAAAACAAATTACCATGTTAATAACATCATAAAGAGAAGAGAAAGAGAGGAAGGAAGAAAAGTGCTAAGATCAAATTCTTTAATTCAAAAACGGTTGGAGGCTCGGATGTAACGATGAACTGCATTAAAAATAACTTTGTTGCAATCAGGAGAACAGTTTGGGTTTCCAAATAGTAAAATGTCTAAATTGACAGTTGTTATAGGTATTATATCATGGAATAGAATATCCCGCATATGTACATAGTTTGGACAATCTAAAAAGTAATGGAAAGCATTTTCACATTGATATCCACATATACATGCTGGGTCGTTTATTAAATTACACCTGAATAGATCGTAATTTAGTGAGCTACAGTTATGGCTTATTCTGGTGTGAACAATATCTAACCGTCTATTGCCGAATAAATAGTGAAAATGGGATTTTGGTGTTACTATGGTTAAGGACGATTTAAATGCAGAAATAGTTTCCTTAGTACGAATACTATTGTCTAAATTATTCCATAGCCTTACTGACGTCGATATATATGATTTGTCACTGAGGGTTAATCTATTGCTTGGCATAGTATAGTTATCACTATTTCTTAAAGGATACGAAGACATAGTTGATACTAAAGGTGGTAATAGGTCATTAAGATAGTGTGGTACCATATTATTATGTATTTTATAGAACAATAGTAATTTTCGTCTTTCCCTTCGTTCGTAAAGTGGTTCAAGGCCTGATTCAAAGTATATAAGTTCCCTTTTGCAAAATATGGGAAGGCCACATGCTATTCTAGCAGCTTCTAACTGTACATTTTCTAACCTTTGTCTATCGATAGCTGAGCAACCGTCCCATAGCTCACACGCGTATTCAAGAATAGGAAGTATGAAACATTTATAAATTCTGATAAGGGTCTTTTTATTTAAAATATATTTAAGTTTTCTTAAGGTGTTAACTTTCTTCATACCAGATTCACATATAGTGTTAATGTGAGCTGTCCATTTTGCATCTTTTGATAGAGTTACTCCTAGATGGCGATGTGTATCTACAGGATTCAATGTAGTATTGTCAAATATTAAGGATATATCTTCATTATCTAATGTATTGGAGATGAACAAAATTTCTGTTTTCGAAGGATTAAACCGAGTTAGCCATGACTTTGACCATTCATTTAATACAGTAAAATCTCTATTCATAAAAGTTTCAATGTCTAATGTGTTAAAGGAAGAATATGAAAGGGATGTATCGTCTGCAAACAGGCGAGTTAGACTTTCTAAATTATCAGCTATGTCATTGATATACAATAAAAATAATAAAGGGTCTAACACAGACCCCTGTGGGACACCAGCATTAGTATTACCATAATTTGAAATAGTACTGTTTAATAAGACTGACTGATGTCTGTTGGAGAGATAACTCACTAATCATTTTACTTACTGATATGAGGGGCCCTATTACTACAGATTATTTCCTAATAAACGCCTTTACGCTAAAACTATTCTTTCCAATGCAAAAAGTTTGGACTCAGATCAGACGCCGGGTAACCCGGCGTCTGATCAGGCTCCAAACTGTTTGCCACTCAGATTAAAATAAATAGTCAAAATTGTCGAACAGTTGTTCTTTTCAACGTATTATTGCGATGCGTTTGCATTTCATTTGCAAAGAATAAGAAATAACGTTTTCTCCACTGTATGCAGTTCTTGAAACAGGCTAATGTATTGTAATGATAGATCTTGTAATTAAGTACGACTGTATATGTATAAGTCTCAGATGTTTGTGACTGCTAAAATGGCTAGCTATTGTATTCAATGCTCCTATAGGAACTTTCTGTGTTATCTGCACATTGCTTTAACCAATAAGCCATCGTAAAATGTACAATCTGGAAGTACACCACCGCCATCTTGTTTCAAATTAGTTTTCTATAGTCATTACTGTTTATATGTGAAAACAAGTTTGCATTTTGAGAATTGATGTTTATTCCAGAAACATGTGCAGAAAGCAGCTGACCAGGCTCCAATATATTGGAACTTATATGATAAAAATGATCGTCAACAATTTCAATTGACAGTTTACATTTCATTGCATTTGCGTTTAAGTTTGTTGTCGCTTGACCAATTACGTCATAAATAAGAATGTGTACGCCATAAATGTATTATTCCACTGAAGAAAATAGTTCCCATTTTTACAGTCATGAATATGCAACGTAACAAATAGTGTCTGTATCAAAGCAGATGGAGGCTAAAAGCAGACTGGAAGTAAAGGGGAATGTGCATTAAGGAGCATTTTCCTTTACATTCAGCCTACCTTAAGCATTTACCTGTCTTCAAAACTAGGAATAGGCTTTTGAGAAATGTAATTGGTTAGATGGGAAATAATGTTTTCTCTATTATGACGTAGAACCCGATAGAGAAAAGGACCAGAAACAATGTGCAGAATTTAGCCAAGACCCGGGGAACGAAACAAGTTGACGATTTGGAGAAAGAAATAAAGAAGTTTGAGGCCCTTAATATGGTCGATAAAGGAGATTTGTCCACCGCTCAAGAGACATTGGAATTAAAAAAGGCTCAAAAGGGTAAATATGTGATACGTGTATATTTTGCAAAGTCAGTGTTTAGATTTCGTGATGTCCTCTGTAACGTGTTCAGATACCACTGATTGCTGTTTAGGTTCCAAATAACCGCGTTTACACTTCAAATATTATTTCCATTGCAAACAGTTTAGAGCCAGATCAGACACCGGGTCTGATCAGGCTCCAAACTGTTTGCCACTCAGAATAAAATTAGTAGTCAGAAGTGTCAACAAATTGTCATTTTCTATATTTCATTGCAATGCGTTTGCTTTCGAACGTAAGAATTACGTTTTCTCCAAAGTAATTGAGAACGGTAGCCAACTCGCAATCGATTGCCATCGACGGCCATCGATTTCCTTACTGAATGCATCACTATTGGTATTTAGTTTTGTTTGTATACATGGACAGCAATGTCGTTTTCCATATTGTCAATTTCAGATCTTAGTGACGCAATTAAGCGACGTCATCTACAGACATTAGAAAATGCCATCAAGCACGGCAAGGAATCGAGATTCCGCGATCAACTGTCTTCTCAAATACAGGAAGCGGAAGAGCTGCGCGATCATCTCCACCACCTTGACCGTATTGCGCATGACGTACTTGAGATGAAACAAACAACAATATCCGAGCTAAAGAGTTACGTGTATCCCCCACCAGTCGTACATGAAGTCATGAGAGCGACGTTTCTGATGCTCGGAGAGAAGAAAGAGTATACAGAGGTATGAACCACATAATTATACTACATGTACTCAAAATTTGCTAAGCACCAAGGGTAAAATCTCTATTAGGTACCAATGCATCGACCGTATCACTTTTCATCTTATAACTGTCATCATATTTGTTTGATTTTTTCCAAATTTGGAGATGTTTTGGCCAAAGATTTATCTTACAGATTCTAAATATTTTACACTTGTTCAGGCCCTGTAGGCGAAATCCGAGGAAATTATCAAAATGTGAAATTCTTGAGAATTCATCATTTTTTCAAATCCATATTATTCCACATTGTAAGGTTCTTAGAGATGATATTCGTTGATAAAAACCATGTTTTACCTTTCAAGGTTCAATTGTACAGTTGTTCAATATATACAGTGGAGAAGACGTTCTTCTTTACAGTTTCAATGGAGCAAAATGCAATGCACATAAAAGTAGAACATGACAGGTTTGCTTTTTTTTAAAAAAAAACTTTTGACAGTTTGTTTTTATGCAAATGGCAAAATGTTTGGAGCCAGATCAGACGGCTTGTAACCCAGCGCCTGATCTATCTCCAACCCTTCTCTAATGGAAACAGCACGGCATGCGTTTTGAAAAACAATTACGTCTTTCCCGTGCGCACATAATTTAGTCTGGTTATCACAAACGGCTGATTATCAAAAGTACTACAGTGGAGAAAACGTTATTCTTTCCTAATAAACGCGTTTACGCGATAAAAACTATTATTTCCTTCGCAAACAGTTTGGAGTCGGATCAGACGCCGGGTAACCCGGTGTCTGATCAGGCTCCAAACTGTTTGCCACGAATACAAATATGAATTATCTTAATTGTCAACAGTTTTGATTTTTCTACGTTTGTTCCCGTGTTTCGAGCTAATCGAACTGAACCCAGATTATTAGTTTAACTTTGCAATATACATCAATATCTGAAATTTACTAATTAAGTTTAATGTAGCTTTTTAAATTTATATACATGTACATGTACATTTAAACGAAACTAAATAAATAAGATATGCATTAAAAAGAAGAAAAGTACAAGTTCATGTATGTATTGGTGATATATCAAAATCTTGTTTCAAATAGTTCGGAGCTTGATCAGTCGCCGAGTTACTCGGCGTCTGATCTGGCTCCAAACTGTTTGCCATTTACTACATGTAATTAGTTTTCGCACACAATTATTTAATATGTAACTAGCATATTCTCCTCTCGTTATGTGCTTCCCTATCTCCTAGGAATGGGATGACCTTAAGGTGCTTATGGGAAAGACTGGCAAGAATAGTATGCTGCGCAGAGTAAGGGGCTTTGATACTGTACATGTTAAGCCAGAAACTAAACAAATGGTAGAAAAGCTCGTTGACCCTTATACTGAAATGGACGTGAGGCAGGCGAGTGCAGGGGCAGGAACCTTCTACAAATGGGTAAGTTTTTTAAACTTCCACAATAAACTCGTTTGTGGTAATATATCGTTATAGTTTTAACGGTTATACAGTGGAGAATCTGTTATTCTTTCCCAATAAAAGCGTTTACGCTAAAACTATTATTTGCAGTGCAAACAGTTTGGAGCCAGATCAGACGCCGGGTAACCCGGCGTCTGATCAGGCTCCAAACTGTTTGCCACCAAAATAAACATGAAATATCAGAATTGTCCAAAAGTTGTTCTTTTCTACGTTTTAGCGCTTTGCGTTTGCGTTTAAACGGGAAAGAATAACAGATTCTCCACTGTAATATATCGTTATAGTTTTAACGGTTATATCTATGGTAAACAGTTTTGACCCAAATTTGAAACCGATTACTTGGCGTTTGATTGAGGTTCCATACTATTTACTGCTCAGCCTTTAAATTATCAACACGTGTACTTGTTTCGTTTAACCCTTTACCCCATAGTCTGTTTCTTGCATTGAATATACATATGTAGTTGAGAATGTGCTTTAAGGCACATTCTGCTTTAGTTTCAGCCTGCATTAAATTACAGTCTGATAGGATATAGAAACTATTTCTTATTATACATGTACATGTTCATAATTGAAATTATTTTCTTCAGTGGAGGACTAAATGAAAGACATAAAAATGCGTATTTATGTAGTAAGGGGTGCAGTGGAAACTAATATTATGCTATCAGTGGTATACTAATGCAGGTATCGGGATACATGTAACATTACGCCTCGGTCTCATACGAACATTTGACACCATCAACCCTAGCGACGAGTATTCTCTTCATAATCAAACAGTGTATATGAGAAGAGTACTCTTGTTCTATACAATTAGTGTAGACCCTTATCAGATGGCTCCTGTAAAGTCATATGATCAGGGTCTGCATTGTTTGTCATTTTGCAATGTAATATTTTTGTTCGTAATTAGTCAAACGTGGACTGAACGTAATTGGCAACTGAATTTGTCCATGGAATGTTTCAGGAGTGAATCATTAAATGATTATCTTAAATTACTTAAGTATCACTTTGTGGTTTTGTCTCATGACAACAGTGGTTGCATGTTACATGTTACAGTCTGTCTTGCACATTTACGTGATTGTTTTCTATTCCAGTTACAAAATGTAAGCGGAGTTCTTGAAGATGGGCGAAACAGGAACGATCCTGCATAGAACACGTACAAGAATGGTACAAGAGGCATTACTTGACAAAGAAATATGCGGAACATTATAGAAACGTAACCCAGTGAAACTTTAATGCATGGAGATATATACAAAAGTGAACAAATTCTGTAGTAGTGTTGTTCTACAACATGTACACATACATGTGTGTAATTTAATTGCCATCCAACACTGCCGATATAATAGTCATACATTTGTAGTTATGATGTTAACAAAATTTTTTTTTTAAAAGTGACTATTTAACCAATTGGGTCTACTCCTTAAAAACGCATTGTAATGCGTCTAATTTATTCCTCCACTGAATAAAATACGTAAAACAATCATGAATTTGCATCATACGAAATTGTTTCTATATTCTTAAATTACATCTAAAAGCATGCTGAAAGAAAATCAGAATGTGTGTTAGGTACATTCTGCTTTCTTTTCAACCTGTATTTAGTGATTACCTTACTTCAAAACTAGAAAACAGATAATGGGTAAGGTGGCAATAGAAAACTGACCTGTATACCATATAACAGGCGATTACATTTACGCTCAGTGGATTCTTATATGCTTATATATTGGATCAGTCCATTTTTTGTAAGGGGTGTATAGTTTGAATTTTCATTTTCGGCTTGTTTGATATTGAAATTCCTATCAGCAAACATTGTAGACTGATCAGAAACCGGTTTCAGCGGTGTCTGGTCAGAGAGCACGCTGTTTGCCAGTGTCCCTTATACACAGTAGGCACAAATTAGTTAAATAGGAAGCAAACAATGCCGGAAGCTTCTGCGTTTTTGGTTATCCAGTTTTATTCAGTCATGTGTCTTTTGTGATTCCCCTTCTACATTTGTATTTCAATGAGTTGTATCATTTTAACCAGTTGCAGCCTAGTGACATGTATACAGGCACTGTACAAACAGTGAACACGTGAATAGAACCATTTCCTTATGTAAACAGTGTAGACCCAGATAGATTTATTTAACCCTTTCAACCCTAAATTTTCTCTAGTGGGTATTTTATCATCCTTTTGGACTCTTCTAGTACATGAATTTTGAACCAGTCTACTGTTACATTTTTGGTATGACAACAAAAATCGATGAAAATATCAAACAGTGCAGACCCTGATCGGAGGGCTCTGATCAGGGTTTACACTGTTTGTATATGTTACATGTATTAGTAATCTCTACAGAGGGCTGTAGGTTAAAAGTTTAAAGACATCTCCTGACGACCTTTCGATCATAACGCCTTGCCAGACAATTTCCTTGCAAAAAGCATGGATCTTATGGACATGTGGGTAGCAAAGAACCATTGAAGCTTCTCGTGTGAGACCCAATCTTTATATTTGATAGTTTGGTTAGAAATAACCATTGAAAATCACTAGAGCATGAGTATAATCTGGGCCTTACCAGGTAAATTGGCATGTGATGCATGCTTTGACAGTTAACATTCACATCTATCAAGACAATGGGGGGGGGGGGGGGTAGTGCATCAAAGGACTGAAGAAAAGTCTTTAAACGGTCAAGTATTAAAGGGTAAAACATCATTATTTTACTACCATTTTGTATTCAGAACTGAATGGAACGTAACTGGTGATACAATAGAAGAAGTTTGTTAGAGAGGTTATTTCCCTTGGCAGGAAAGTTTTGGAATTATTAAATTCATTAAATCCGTCCAAATAAAGTACAGTGGATCTGTGATATATTTATACAAATATTTTAAGGGTCAATTTTTTACATGATTATTTATCAAACATACGCGTGCATGTACATGTACTTGCAATAGTTTTTACATAATTATGCACATAGTTTAGATTGAACTGTGATATATGTACTATAATTATATACATGAATAAAAACAACAAAAAACATATATCGTCTGCAACAATTTTTAGAGTTTTATATTTGGAATTTTCATTCGGAAAATATCATCAGATTGTCAAACAGGTTTGGATCCGGGTGAAATGTTGAGTAACTCGGCGTCTCGTCTGAGGCCAACTGTTTGCTGTCGTCATCACATATTTGGGACAGCGTGTAAGGTTTTATGTTACATGTAAGTAACCAATCAAAATTAAAGGCGCTATGTTCTTTGAATTATGAGAATGATCGACAAGAGCGATCATGATCATGTAAAGTTTGCATTTTTAAACTATGTCGCATGTAAATGTTTAGTACAAATATATCATCTGTGTAATAAATTAATAGTATATATTATTTTTGTTATTTAAACAGAATTTTTCTGAGTAATTTTTTGGCGGCGCTTGAGTCTACAGAAATTCCAGGCTACATACATGTAAACCATGACATACCGTGTCAGATTATTGTCTTCATTGTTTGCACTTATTTTACAATCATACACTGGGGAAAGTGTTGTTATTTCGGAAATATTTCCTATTTAAACGAAACGAAACAAATGCAAACGAAACGCAAATTTAACAGATCACACTTTCTTAAAAACGCTAATGATTCTTTATTTATTTATTTATTCTAGTGTCAAATAGTTTGAGGCCTGATCATACAGCGACTTCAGATTCCGCTTTTGATCTAGCTCCAATTGTGTTTGCAGTTAACAGAAGTTTTTACACTTCAAACACTTTTTAAAAAAAATTGAAAAATATTATTATTGTGCCACTTCCGTGAAAGGCGTAACATACCAACGCCTTCATATTTTTTGAATGTCACAAGTGTATTGTTTTTGTTGTCAATGTCATAAACTATTTTAATAAATCATTAACAATGCACCAGTCTTGTCAGTTCAATATGAACAATAATACAATATTGAAATCCCTGTACTACGTGCATGACCACGTAATACAATAAACGCTTAAACCTTTCATGATCAAATCTTTCGGGAGGATTTTTACCCCTTCACCGCTCTATTGTCGTCTGTTTCGTTACTGTTGTCTGCAAGACACGTTTCAACGTAAAATTTAAGGTTGTATGACTTACTAAATATCTATAAGAGTGTCAAACTGTAAATGCAAATGCGCTTTAAAGCGTCATTGGGAGTGAAAGGGTTACATGTAACCCCTTCACTGTCTCATCCCGTGTGCAATGGTTATTTGCAAACAGTTTGGATTCTGATCAGACGCCGCGTAACGTTGCATCTGACCAGGATCCAAACCGTTTTGAAATTCAATTTTATATTTCTTATTTTGAAATACCTTAACTGTAAATTTGAGAAAGAAAAGCAGATGATGTCGAGGGATTTATACCTTTAAGTCAAATAAAAGGTAAAGCAAATTCTGAAGTAACACATGTATTTATACACTAAAACCAAATGAAAGATAAAGCAGGTGGAAAGTAATATATATATTTCCTGAAGCGATTTTCTGTTTACACCTTTTCCTGTCGCCATAATGCCTCTTTAGAAATTGTCTTCTGCAAACTTCTTTTAAGTTATAGAGTTATACATTTAATCAAATAAACCCAAAGGCGAGTATAAACACTGTTTGTCCCTTTGCAATAAATTGTGAAAACCTTTAATAGTAAAATATAGACTAGCCACTATTAGAAACTGGAATTGTCCATTTCAAATTCCAGGGATTAACATGTTAAAAGGTACGTGTATGGCCCATTATGCGCTAACCATGTTTCGGGCGAATTAATGAGAACTGATGCAAATATTATACAGTGGAGAAAACGTTATTCTTTCCCGTTTAAACGCAAACGTACGCAAACGCATCGCAATACAACGTAGAAAAGGACAAGTTATTGACAATACTGGCCATTTATTTTAATCTGAGTGGCAAACAGTTTGGAGCCTGATCAGACGCCGGGTAACCCGGCGTCTGATCTGGCTCCAAACTGTTTGCACTGCATATAATAGTTTTAGCATAAACGCGTTTATTGGGAAAGAATAACATTTTCTCCACTGTACATTGTCCATCTAGTATGAATCCACCTTATTCCAACTATAATTTACCAAGATTCTCCTCCGCGATATTAATAGACGTTATCATTATTTACTGCCATTGTCTGCAGTTGATGATGATATATTAACCAATTATGCCATTTCAACCAAATATAGAGCTCCATTATGTATTATTTGCATGATGTGCATTCTATGACAGGATATCGTCTGCGTTAAATATCCTGCTGTTCGACCGTTTATGACCCTATTATCACAGTATCTACTATCTGCTTTTTCCTGTTGCTTCAAGCTGTCATTTGCTTTAATTCCTCAACTGAAGAAGATATTTTCAATTTAAACAGTAGGTGGACATACCATTTCAAACTTGCGTGGTGTACTGGTTTTTGGTGTGTGCAAAATAGCTTTAGAAGTTCTGTTAAATGTATAGGACATAGGCAAACAGTGTAGATTCTGATCAGGTTAAACTATTTGCTGATAGAAGTTTCAATATAAATCAAAACGTAAATGAAAATTTAGAACGGACACACATATAATAAAAAGGTCTGATCCAATATACATGTATAAGCATGGAATAATCCAGTGGGTGCTATTTGGGTTAAGATGTTACAGAGTTAAAGCAGACGTCAGCCATTTGCTGTGAAATGGGTAACCTTGCGAACTTTTACGTGCTCTGTTTCAGAAATCACTAAGCCTGGAGATGCAGATTGCCAATTCTGTAGTTTATTGCCATCGTCTGTCGCACCAAATATGACTCCCTGCGAGTATAACATATTCCTTCATAGCCACAAACTACTTCCAACGTACATGATATTAACTATTTCCATCCAAGGCTCGATAACACTTTCATATCAAACAGTCTTGGGTCAGATCAGATGTCGCCGTACGCGTTGTCTAGTCAGGATCCAATCTGTTAAACACTCCTATAAATAAATATTTTGTCAAACTGCTAAAAGTTTACACCTAAACAATTAAAGCAGACGGCAAGTTTGCGAACAGACGACGCTATGGTAGTAATATTTTAGACGGAATATGACGTCATAAAATGGTATTTCAAGAATTTATATAAATCTTGCTTTTGGACAATTTGCGACACTTCTTTAACTTTTCCATTAATAAAATACCATTGCTTTAACCCATTTAAGCAAAGTATCTACGAAACTAGACATTAGCAAACAGTGCACACTGCGCCATCTCATCAGAGACTGCCTAATCTTTATAAATAACAACTATCGTATACAGTGGAAAATCTGTTATTCTTTCCCAATAAACGCGTTTACGCTAAAACTATTATTTGCAGTGCAAACAGTTTGGAGCCAGATCAGACGCCGGGTAACCCGGCGTCTGATCAGGCTCCAAACTGTTTGCCACCAAGATAAACATGAAATATCAGAATTGTCAAAAAATTGTTTTTTTTCTACGTTTTAGTGCTTTGCGTTTGCGTACGTTTGCGTTTAAACGGGAAAGAATAACAGATTCTCCACTGTAATACAACGGTGAACTGTTTCAAACGAACAAGATTTTGCGCAAAGCACGAAAGTACATGCAATCAACTTGGAGCAACAAGGAGTCAATTGAACAAACCAAACATGTTCTCACTTAATTCAGAACTAAATCCTATGGTGTAACATTCCATTAGAATCTTCTCTAAAAGTAGTGACTTCATAAGGTTTAATACAAATATAACGATTGAAGAAATACTCCTACGATATGGAACTCTGGATATGGCGTCAAGAGTCAAAGTATGCACAACTCAGTTAGTCAATCCAATTTGTTTGGCTCTAAGATCAATACTTGTACATTTAAAAATAAATTCGTTTGTAAAGATATACGAGTACATTGTATATTGCTTTTCGATTGCATTTCGTTTCTTTTAAAAGGACAATAGTCACGTCATGTTCTCCTCTATATACTTATACTAACCAACTTATGTCTGGCTTTCACATAATTGGCACTGGCACACAATTGCCTTGCATTCATTTGCCAGTCTTGCCACTTCATGAATTTTATGACTTGGTACAGTGGAGAATGTGTTATTCTTTCCCAATAAACGCGTTACGCTAAAACTATTATTTGCAGTGCAAACAGTTTGGAGCAAGATCAGACGCCGGGTAACCCGGCGTCTGATCAGGCTCCAAACTGTTTGCCACCAAGATAAACATGAATTATCAGAATTGTCCAAAAGTTGTTCTTTTCTACGTTTTAGTGCTTTGCGTTTGCGTGCGTTTGCGTACGTTTGCGTTTAAACGGGAAATAATAACCTGTAGATTGGTGAGCGCAGCCAAAGCTAACACAGTTATGTACAGTGCAGTTATACTTAAGAAACAATCTATGTTCTACCGTTGTGAAACGGTATTTTACAACGGTTGGGAGTTGTGGTGCGCAGGAATTGACCACGAAGGCCGAAGGCCTGAGTGGACAATTCCTGCGCACCACAACGACCGACCGTTGTAAAATACCGTTTCACAACGGTAGAACATAGAATATTTCGAAACTAACATGACCAGATTTAAGGAAATTCATTAGAAAGGAAATCAAATGTTCCATACTTATTTCCTCAGCGGATGAAGTTTTTCGACCGAATAACTTTTTCCGCGGCATTAAAAGAATCTAACACCCATAAGCACATTTACATTTACCGATCGATAATCTGGCATAGAACAAACATTACATCAAACAAGACAGAAGAATGAGAAAATTACTGTAACGTTACTGGTTAAAAGTATATGGTCTTTACGGGCTATATGAATAACGAAAGAATTTTAAAAAACATAACGTATGAACGCACGTGGTCACGTCATGTCATATAACCGCGGGAGGAGCGGGGTAGGGAAGAGCGTGGTATAACATCTCAGGTATACCACGATAGACCTGTTCTTTGTTCATAGAGACGAATTCACGTGTCATGTTAGAATTAATTTTTCAGCATTGCACGCATTTATGATACGGTCCCTATGTTCACTGCAAACAGTTTGCCACTGAGATTAAAACAAATTGTGAGGTTTTTTATAACGTTGTTGTTTTCTACATTTTATTGTTTTGTGTTTGCGGTAAGTATAGTTTAAACGGGAAGAAAAACATCTTCTCTACTGTAGAAACCAGAACGATTGCTTAGAACCAAGCCTGACCTTGTAGAAATGCATGTATATAAGTAGCTGCTAAAAGTATAATCAAACTAATACACAAAAACCTTGTAAGTAAACGTTTGGCCCTCCTCACTTGTCAAATAAACATGGCTCAGTTAAAAATACGAAGTAAACGTATGTAAAAGCTGATTCATTCGTAAATAAAGATTTATTTTTCTATTAACTGCGTGTTTTCAATCTTGAACTACGGATGGACTAAAATATTATATTTACAAATGCATATTTGCGTTCATGGTTAATATATATCTTTGATTGCATCAAGTTGTCGACCGTCCAATATAATGATTGAAACAGACAAACAAATCCAATGAAGGTTACATCCTTTCATAAATTAAATTTTGTTCTCGTTTTGTATTAAGTATATGTTTATTGCATTTACATTAGAAATATGTATGGCATAATACAAGTGCATGTATCTATAACAACAACTTTA
Organism: Gari tellinella; assembly: GCA_922989275.2. Lineage (NCBI taxonomy): Eukaryota > Metazoa > Mollusca > Bivalvia > Cardiida > Psammobiidae > Gari > Gari tellinella. The sequence goes on along the minus strand of OV277864.1, from coordinate 39,248,616 downwards.
ACCCTTTTCCCCAATAGAATTTTCTTTGGACAAAAACATTATAGAACCATTTAACCCCTTTGTCCTCGGATATTGCAATGATCTCTTCCTGTTTACTTTCTGGACGATTTCATTGTAGATTTACAAGGATGATCTAAAGACACTGCAGTGCTTGTCCACACAGCAAAATATTTCGTATGAAATAGCAAACAGTACATACCCTGATGACGCGGGTCAGGGGTTTTGATACTGTCCACGTCAAGCCAGAAACTAAACAAATGGTAGAAAAGCTCGTTGACCCTTATACTGAAATGGACGTGAGGCAGGCGAGTGCAGGGGCTGGAACCTTCTACAAATGGGTAAGTTATACAAATGGGAAGACGTTTTAAAAACTTTCCCAATAACCTCGTTTGTAATTACAAATAACAGTTATATCCATGGTAAATAGTTTGGAACCAAATTAGAAACCGATAACTCGGCGTCTGATTGAGGCTCAAGACTATTTACTACCCAGACTTTAAAATTCAAACACTTGCACTGTATTGTTTAAGTGGAAAAGAACAATTGTCTTTTCTATTGTACATGTATGCTGATGGTGCTATCGGGATAAATAAATATATTGGTTCCATTAAAATTCAATATCCCATTACGCTTGGTCTCATAAGAACATTTAATACATTCAACCCTAGCGACGAGCATTTTCTTCATTATCAAACAGTGTATTTGAAAATTTGCACTATGCAAACAGTGCGGACCCTGGTCAAAGGGCTCGTGTCAAGCCTGCACTGTTTGTATTTTTGCACTACGAAGCATTGTTAGAATCAATCATAATCAGTCAAAAATGGACTGAACGTAATTGGCAATTGGAATTGTCTATTAGATGTTTTGGGAGAGAATTATTTAATGATTATCTTAATAACTTAAGTATCACTTTGTGTTTTTGTCTTGTGAAATATGGCTGCATGTTACTATACCGGACTGTACTTTATTTTGTTAGGATTTTAGTCTGTCTTGCACATTTTCATGACTGTTTTCTATTCCAGTTACAAAATGTAAGTGGAGTTCTTGAAGATGGGCGAAACAGGGACGATCCTGCATAGAACACGTACAAGAATGGTACAAGAGTCATTACTATATGAGCAAAAATGCGGAACATTTTAGAAACGTAACCCAGTGAAGATTTAATGCAAAAAGATATATAAAAAAGCACCCGCTATATGTATTAGTGTTGTTCTACACACGCACACATGTATAATTGAAATGCCATTCAACACTGCCGATAATAAAGTCATAATTATAGTTTTAACAAAAGTCAATTTTGTAAAAAGGCGACTATTTGACTAATGTCTACATATAAACGCATTTTAATGCCTCTAATTCATTCCCCAACTGAAGAAAATACGTTTAACAATCAAGAAAATGCATCATAATAAATAATGTCTATATCCTATTACGTAATGACAGCTAAAAGCGGGCTGAACGAAAATCAGAATGTGTCTTAACCCTTAGCCTTCCCAATCACGACTATAGCTCCATATGCAAACAGCTTGGATCCGGATGAGACGCCGAGTAACTCGGCGTCTCATCCGGATCCAAGCTGTTTGACACTCGGACAACATTTTCAGCAATTTTCAGCAACTTTGAAGCACTTTGAAACTTGAAGCAGACGAGAAATATAGCAGACGACAATTTATTTGGCGGGCTAAGGGTTAAGGTTCAGTCTGCTTTACCTTCAACTTTCAATAAGTGATGACCTTCTTTCAAAAATAGAAACAGAACATGGGATAAGGGGTTAAGAAGACCAATCGGTATTCCCTATAAACAGGTGATTACATTAATCAGCGAACAAATCATGCCAGAAGCTTAGAGCTGCATTTATATTATCCCAGGGCTGCCATAAGTTGACATAAAAAATCCTAAGATTTCCAAATAGGCATTTTTCAAGTGCGATTTTACGAATCGTACCTTTACCCTATCGCATGTGTCTAGTTTTATTGACACGTGGCTGCTTAAAGCAGGCTGGAAGTAAAGCAGAATGCGCCTTAAAAAAATCCGGAGAATTAGGAAATATCCGGAGAAATGGCAGCCCTGTTATCCTGTGTTATCCGGTCACCTGTCCTAACAGATCCCCATCATATTTAAATGAGTTGTCGCTTTTTTAACCAATTAAGATCTAGTGATTTGTATACAGACCATTTACAAACAGTAAACATGTTATTATGTAAACAGTGTAGACCCAGATCAATGTCTTTAAACGTTCCAATATTTAAGGGTAAAAGATAATTATTTTACTGCCGTTTTGTATTCGTAATTGAATGGGACGTAAATGGTGATACAATAGATGAAGTTTGTGAGAGAAGTTATTTCCCTTGCTAAGAAATAATCCGTCCAAATAAAGTACACTGAATCTGTGATATATTTATACAAATATTGTAAGGGTCAACATTTTTACATTATTATTTATCAAACATACGCGTACATTTACTTGCAATAGATTTTACATATACATGTATACATAGGTAAGATTCAACAATACTGTGATATAAAAAAAATGTAATATATATACATGTACATATATATATAAAAAAAAAATACACATATCGTCTGCAATAATTTTTAAAGTTTATATTTGGATTTTTCAATTGGAAAATGTCATCAGAGTGTCGAAAGGTTTGGGATCCGGGTGATACGCTTAGTAGCTCGGCGTCTCGTCTGGGTCCAACTGTTTGCTATTGCCATCATGTTTTTGGCCCAGCGTGTAAAGTTTCAGAGTAGTAAAGTTACCAATCAGAATTAAGGCGGTATTTTCTTTGAAATACATGTATGAGTACATGTATGAGCGACAAAAGCGATCATGATCATGATGAGGTAAATTTTACATGCGTACATGTATCAATACAATTGCAGTTTAAATCCATGTCGCATGTACATGTAAATGTATAGTACACATATATAATCTATGTAATAAACAAATTGTATATATTATTTTTGTTACTTAAACAGAATTTAAAATATTATTTGAGTAATTTACATGGCGGCGGTTAAGTATACGGAGATTCCAGGCTGTAAACCATGACATACCGTGTCAGATCATTGTCTTCATTGTTTGCACTTGTGAATTACAAATTGTAATTTACAGTTCTCAGACAGTGTAGACAATAGTATACTGGTGAAAGTGTTACATGTATTATTTCGGAAATATTTCCAATTTAAATGAAACGAAACAAATGCAAACGAAACGCAAATTTAACAGATCACACTTTCTTAAAAACGCTAATGATTCTTTATTTATTTATTCTAGTGTCAAATAGTTTGAGGCCTGATCATACAGCGATTTTCAGATTCCGCCAATGTGTTTGCAGTTAACAGAATTTTTTACACTTCAAACTCTTTATTTATTTTTTTTGAAAAATATTAGTATTGTGCCACTTCCGTGAAAGACGTAACATACCAACGCCTTCATATTTTTTGAATGTCACAAGTGTATTGTTTTTGTTGTCAATGTAATAAACTATTTTAATAAATCATTAACAATGCACCAGTCTTGTCATTTCAATATGAACAATAATACAATATTGAAATCCCTGTACCACGTGCATGACCACGTAATACAATAAACGCTTAATCCTTTCATGATCAAATCTTTCGGGAGGATTTTTACCCCTTCACCGCTCTATTGACGTCTGTTTCGTTATTGTTGTCTGCAAGACACGTTTCAAAGTAAGATTTAAGGTTGAATGACTTACTAAAGATCTGTACATGTCAAACAGTTAGGGTCCTGATCTGACGCCGCGTTCAAACTGTTTGAAACTCATTTTTTATATTTCTTATGTTTAAAATACTTTAACTGTAAATTTGAGAAAGAAAAGCAGATGACAATCATTGAAAGCTGCCGACACTAATGATGGCAAGGGATATAACGTTATTCTTTCCCAATAAACGCGTTTACGCTTAAACTATGATTTCCATTGCAAACAGTTTTGAGCCGGATCAGACGCCGGGTAAACCGGCATCTGACAAGGCTCCAAACTGTTTGCCGCTCAGATTTAAATAAATAGTCAAAATTGTCGAAAAGTTGTCCTTTTCATCGTTTTATTGCAATGCGTTTGCGTTTCGTTTGGGTTTTAACGTTTTCACCTGTGTACACTAAAGCCAAATGAAAGGTAAAGCAAATGTTGAAGTAAAACATATATTTCCTGAAGCGATTTTCTGTTTACACCTTTTCCTGTCGTCATAATGCCTCTTTAGAAATTATCTTCTGTAAACTTCTTTAAAGATATATAGAGTTATACATTTAATCAAATAAACCCAAAGGCGAGTATAAACACTGTTTGTCCCTTTGCAATAAATTGTGAAAACCTTTAATAGTAAAATATAGACTAGCCACTATTAGAAACTGGAATTGTCCATTTCAAATTCCAGGGATTAACATGTTAAAATGGCCCATATGCGCTAACCATGTTTCGGGCGAATTAATGAGAATTGATGCAAATATTATACATGTACATTGTCCATCCAGTATGAATGCACCTTATTCCAACTATAATTTACCAAGATTCTCCTCCGCGATATTAATAGACGTTATCATTATTTACTGCCATTGTCTGCAGTTGATGATGATATATTAACCAATTATGCCATTTCAACCAAATATAGAGCTCAATTATGTATTATTTGCATGATGTGCATTCTATGACAGGATATCGTCTGCGTTAAATATCCTGCTGTTCGACCGTTTATGACCCTATTATCACAGTATCTACTATCTGCTTTTTCCTGTTGCTTCAAGCTGTCATTTGCTTTAATCGTTCACTCCATAGATACACACTTTTTCGCATTTATTTTATTCTTGCCTTACTCTTTACTCAACAGATACACACGTTTACGCATTTGTATTCCTCAACTGAAAGAGATATTTTCAATTTATACAGTAGGTGGACATACCATTTCAAACTTGCGTGGTGTACTGGTTTTTGGTGTGTGCAAAATAGCAAAATAGAAGTTCTGTTAAATGTATAGGACATAGGCAAACAGTGTAGATTCTGATCAGGTTAAACTATTTGCTGATAGAAGTTTCAATATAAATCAAAACGTAAATGAAAATTTAGAACGGACACCCATATAATAAAAAGGTCTGATCCAATATACATGTATAAGCATGGAGGACTCCAGTGGGTGTTATTTGGGTTAAGATGTTACAGAGTTAAAGCAGACGTCAGACATTTGCTGTGAAATGAGTAACCTTGCGAACTTTTACGTGCTCTGTTTCAGAAATCACTAAGCCTGGAGATGTTTGTGTCGCGCAGAATGCCAATTCTGTAGTTTATTGCCATCGTCTGTAGCACCAAATATGACTCCCTGCGAGTATAACATATTCCTTCATAGCCACAAACTTCTTCCAACGTATATGATATTAACTATTTCCCTTCAAGGCTCGATAACACTTTCATATCAAATAGTCTTGGGTCAGATCAGATGTCGCCGTACGCGTTGTCTGGCCAGGATCCAATCTGTTCGATACTCCTATAAATAAATATTTTGTCAAACTGCTAAAAGTTTACACCTAAACAATTAAAGCAGACGGCAAGTTTGCGAACAGACGACGCTATGGTAGTAATATTTTAGACGGGATATGACGTCATAAAATGGTATTTCAAGAATTTATATAAATCTTGCTTTTGGACAATTTGCGACACTTCTTTAACTTTTCCATTAATAAAATACCATTGCTTTAACCCATTTAAGCAAAGTATCTACGAAACTAGACATTGGCAAACAGTGCACACTGCGCCATCTCATCAGAGACTGCCTAATCTTTATAAATAACAACTATCGTATACAGTGGAAAATCTGTTATTCTTTCCCAATAAACGCAATTACGCTAAAACTATTATTTGCAGTGCAAACAGTTTGGAGCCAGATCAGACGCCGGGTAACCCGGCGTCTGATCAGGCTCCAAACTGTTTGCCACCAAGATAAACATGAAATATCAGAATTGTCCAAAAAAAAATTTTTTCTACGTTTTAGTGCTTTGCGTTTGCGTACGTTTGCGTTTAAACGGGAAAGAATAACAGATTCTCCACTGTAATACAACGGTGAACTGTTTCAAACGAACAAGATTTTGCGCAAAGCACGAAAGTACATGCAATCAACATGGAGCAACAAGGAGTCAATTGAACAAATCAAACATGTTCTCACTTAATTTAGAACTAAATCCTATGGTGTGACATTCCATTAGAATCTTCTCTAAAAGTAGTGACTTCATAAGGTTTAGTACAAATATAACGATTGAAGAAATACTCCTACGATATGGAACTCTGGATATGGCATCAAGAGTCCAAGTATGCACAACTCAGTTAGTCAATCCAATTTGTTTGGCTCTAAGATCAATACATGTACATTTAAAAATAAATTCGTTTGTTAAGATATACGAGTACATTGTATATTGCTTTTCGATTGCATTTTGTTTCTTTTAAAAGGACAATAGTCACGTCATGTTCTCCTCTATATACTTATACTAACCAACTTATGTCTGGCTTTCACATAATTGGCACTGGCACACAATTGCCTTGCATTCATTTGCCAGTCTTGCCACTTCATGAATTTTATGACTTGGTACAGTGGAGAATGTGTTATTCTTTCCCAATAAACGCGTTACGCTAAAACTATTATTTGCAGTGCAAACAGTTTGGAGCAAGATCAGACGCCGGGTAACCCGGCGTCTGATCAGGCTCCAAACTGTTTGCCACCAAGATAAACATGAATTATCAGAATTGTCCAAAAGTTGTTCTTTTCTACGTTTTAGTGCTTTGCGTTTGCGTGTGTTTGCGTACGTTTGCGTTTAAACGGGAAATAATAACATGTAGATTGGTGAGCGCAGCCAAAGCTAACACAGTTACATGTATGTACAGTGCAGTTATACTTAATTTTTCAGCATTGCACGCATTTATGATACGGTCCCTATGTTCACTGCAAACAGTTTGCCACTGAGATTAAAACAAATTGTGAGGTTTTTGATAACGTTGTTGTTTTCTACATTTTATTGTTTTGTGTTTGCGTTAAGTATAGTTTAAACGGGAAAAAACATCTTCTCTACTGTAGAAACCAGAACGATTGCTTAGAAGCAAGCCTGACCTTGTAGAAATGCATGTATATAAGTAGCTGCTAAAAGTATAATCAAACTTATACACAAAAACCTTGTAAGTAAACGTTTGGCCCTCCTCACTTGTCAAATAAACATGGCTCAGTTAAAAATACGAAGTAAACGTATGTAAAAGCTGATTCATTCGTAAATAAAGATTTATTTTTCTATTAACTGCGTGTTTTCAATCTTGAACTACGGATGGACTAAAATATTATATTTACAAATGCATATTTGCGTTCATGGTTAATATATATCTTTGATTGCATCAAGATGTCGACCGTCCAATATAATGATTGAAACAGACAAACAAATCCAATGAAGGTTACATCCTTTCATAAATTAAATTTTGTTCTCGTTTTGCATTAAGTATATGTTTATTGCATTTACATAAGAAATATGTATTGCATAATACAAGTGCATGTATCTATAACAACAACTTTAACCCTTTTCCCCAATAGAATTTTCCTTTGGACAAAAACATTATAGAACCATTTAACCCATTTGTCCACGGATATTGCAATGATCTCTTCCTGTTTATTTTCTGGACGATTTCATTGTAGATTTACAAGGATGATCTAAAGACACTGCAGTGCTTGTCCATACAGCAAAATATTTCGTATGAAATAGCAAACAGTACATACCATGATGACGCGTAAAGCGGCGTCTCATCAGGGTAGACATTGTCAATGTCCACTTAAGTAGACACTAAGCTTAAATGATTTACATATTTGTACGATATCTTGATAAAGAGTCATGGGAAATATTTTCTACATTCTGACATCTGCTTACTCAAAGGAGGCTGAAAGTACATGTATAGCAGAAATCTCCTGAAGGAGGTTTATGCTATACTTTCAGTCTGTTTTAAGCAACCAGCTGTCTTAAACATATGTGGAAAGAGTTGTTACAGTGGCTTTCCCAGATTATTTCTTTCATAGTCATCAATTACATGTACATAGTACATGTATCGTGGAAAATGCTTTTTTCTTTCACGTTTAAACGCAAGCGAAACGCAAACGAAATGCAAATAAATGTAGAAAAATATAAATTTTAAAAATATCATTTTATTTTTATCTTAGTGGCAAACAGTATGGATCATTATCAGACACCGGGATACTCAGCATCTGATCTGACCCCAAACTTTTGCAATGGAAAAGGTTGTTGTACAGTGGAGAATCTGTTATTCTTTCCCAATAAACGCGTTTACGCTAAAACTATTTTTTGCAGTGCAAACAGTTTGAAGCCAGATCAGACGCCGGGTAACCCGGCGTCTGATCAGGCTCCATACTGTTTGCCACCAAGATAAACATGAAATATCAGAATTGTCGAGAAGTTGTTCTTTTCTACGTTTTAGTGCTTTGCGTTTGCGTACGTTTGCGTTTAAACGGGAAAGAATAACAGATTCTCCACTGTATCATAAATATGTTTATTGGGACAGAAAAAAAATTCCTCTCTACTGTCTAGGTCGAAGAAGATGGCTATTAATCATTTACAACCAATTACAGTGCTGCAATATGTTATGTCTTTATGTTATCATACGGTGTGTTATATCAGTATTAGACCTTCCATAATGTCACTAACACGTCATGGGTGCAGTGAAAATGACGGTATTTTTTCTCGTTTAACCCTTTAATAGTTAGATTTAGGACAGTATAACTGACAGAATTTCAAAACAAGTGGCAACTATTTTTTATCCTGATCAGACGCCGCGTTACGCGGCGTCTTATCAGGATCAAAACTGTTTGCAAATGCGCTTTATTACGTCATTGAGAGTGAAAGGGATAAACGAAAAACGAAACTCAACGCAAAAACATTTCAATCACATAACATTTTGGGGGAAATGGCGATTTACATCAGTCTGAGTGACAAAATATTTGGAGCCTGATCAAACACCGAGTACTTTGGCGTCTGGTCTGGCTCCAAATTGTTTGTTATGGAAAAACTTGTTTTAGCGCAAGCGCGATGATTGAAAAGAAACGCCTTTTTAACCGTTTAACATGTAGTACAGTGGAGAACCCGTTATTCTTTCCCAATAAACGTGTTTACGCTAAAACTGTAATTTCCAATGCAAACAGTTTTGAGCCAGATCAGACGCCGGGTAACCCAGCGTCTGATCAGGCTCCAAACTGTTTGCCATTCAGAGTAAAACGAATACTCAGAATTATTTAAAAAAAAAAAGTCATTTTATACGTTTTAGTGCTTTGCGTTTGCGTTTCGTTTGCGTTTAAACGGGAAAGAATAACGTTTACTCCACTGTACATCAAATACTTACGGAAGGATCCGATTTGATTTAATTAGTTATGATTTAACAGTATTTCAGTCATATCACGACGTCCAACTAATTACATGTGAAATACCCCAGAAGCCCTTTATGCACTGTTTCAGGCACAGATCGGCATCATGGTAGAACCACCGACCTTCCGCAAACAAGAAGGAATGATTCGATTTTGAGGACTCCTTTCAGGATGTAAACTGTTTGTCAATTTATGGTTTATTGATACAAAACGCAAAATAGTCCTAGACTAGACGTACATGTACTTGGAATCTAGAATTGCCCTATAAAGATTAAGGGATGAATAAATACAAACGTACTAAAGAAACGATTTGTCCTACAATTAGTTGTTGTCTGCCTTTCGGTTTAAAATTGAAACATAATTTAACAATCGCTTTTGAGTGAGTTAACTGTTAACCAACATACTTAGAGGTTAACATTTTAATGGTATGCCCTCGTGTTTAACCGTTCACGATTCATATTGAACCTTAGTGACGAATATAAGCGTGTTTTCAAAACAGTGTACATGTGTACAGTATACAGTGGAGAATCTGTTATTCTTTCCCAATAAACGCGTTTACGCTAAAACTATTATTTGAAGTGCAAACAGTTTGGAGCCAGATCAGACGCCGGGTAACCCGGCGTCTGATCAGGCTCCAAACTGTTTGTCACCAAGATAAACATGAATGATCAGAATTGTCCAAAGTTGTACTTTTTCTACGTTTTAGTGCTTTGCGTTTCCTTACGTTTGCGTTTAAACGGGAAAGAATAACAGATTCTCCACTGTACATGTGTACAGTATACTAACCTTTCGCATAAACAGTGTAGAACAATATGAGAGAGCTTTTATAGGAGCCCTCTGACAAACGTCTGCACAGTTTGTCATTTTGCTAATATATTGTAAGAAATACTCTTAAGATAAAACTATGGACGTGATTTGATTAGACACGGAAACTGTCCATTTGAGGTGTTAGGGTTCATTTATTAACCCTTTGAACCATAGTCCCGCATATTGGCGTCCTTTGCAAACAGTGTACATGTGAATAGTACACTTTTCCTATGCAAACAGTGAACAGTGAAGACCTAGACCTATGTCTTCCCTGTTTGTCACAATGCCAAACATTGACAAAAACAACACGTAAAAGTTAGAAATGGACTAGACTTAAATCGAAACTGGAAATGTCCGTTTAAAGTTTTAGGGAGGAAAGAGTTAAACACATTCAATCCTTTAACGACGATTGTACTCATAATTAACAAACAGTGTACATGTACCGGTAAAAAGTACACTTGTTCTATACAAACAATGTAGACCCTGATCAGAGGACTCCAGTAGCACCGCTATGATCAGGGTTTGTACTGTGTGTCAGCTGTGTGATATATTGTAAAATCAACCAAAAATAGTCAAATATTGACTAGCTTTAATTGGAAATTTGAATTATCCATAAAAGTTCCATGACTTAAATAGTTGAGCGATCTATTTAAAAAGAATCTTACTTACTGCGAATGTTGTTCACTAACTATCTGTATTTGTTATTTGCCTTTTTTAAAAAGACATAAATATGAACATTGAAATAGTATCAAGCAAACAATACAGATACTGATGATATTTCAGACTTTCGGCGTCTCCTGTGGGTCAACAATGTTTGTCTGTATTTGGGGGAACGCAACACGCGTAAACCAACGTATATTTTGTTTCCTTTGGCATAAATAAACCATTAACATTTAAGCTTAAAATCAATAATAATCTCAAACATTTTCTTGTTTGTATCTGCCATTTTGTCAGAAGCAGGGAGACTAAACAATGACATTAGAATAATCAAAACTGATTAAACAAGACATGTTTGTGAAAAGCTATGCTTCCTGATGACCAAGATTGAATTCAGTACATGTAGAACTGACCCTTTACCATTTGAACTCTTGTCACGCATGTATATGTATGCGTCATTTGCAAACAGAGTACCCAGGAGTACACTTAACCTTTGCAAACAGTGAAGACCAACATCAGACGGTCCCGAAAATAGCCATCTCATCAGGGTATGCACTGTTTGTCATCTTGCAATAAAGTAACAAAAGGTAACCATAGACAATCAAATATGGAGTAGACTAAATTGAAAACCGAAATTATCCATTTGAAGTTTCAAGGAGGAAATAGTTAAATGGCTGTGACATTTGTCTGAAATTATCCAGGTTGAGCTCGAGGACATCTTGAGAAGAGTACAAAATAGTTCAAAGGGTATTATAGCCAATGGTATGCACACATCCAGACATACATACAGATAGGCAGACAAACAATATCCTAGAAAAGGTTGGTAAATTCAATAGTTTGTCTCGGAAATAAGTTCTAACCTACATGTAGTTACATATATTGCCCGTTTCACAATGCATCAAAGATCGAAATAAACCTGTCTGGTAGAATATGATTTTTATTATGTATCGTTATGGTTTGTCTGGCATTTATATATATAGGATCTTACATTGTACTCTACAGTGTTCAAGCATCGGTAGACAAATTTATGAAGACCTAGTGAACTACACAGTCATGTTGTCAGACAGTAGTTTAGCTTGAAATTTATTTATATAATGGTTACTCGTATATCAAATACTAGTTACTGCTTTTCTTTTAACCATTTAACTCTAAATGACACCTTAAACCTTTCATCCTCAATGACGCTGCTTATTCCCCTTATTCGGATTTTTAAAAGCGCGTTTGCAAACAGTTTGGATCCTGATCAGACGCCGCGTAACGCGGCGTCTGATCAGGATCCAAACTGTTTGACACTCGTTTTGAAATATCTTCAGACATATTGCCTTATTTTTTTAAACATTGAAACGACATTGCAGACAACACAATTGCACCAGACGACAATGAAACAGTGAAGGATTACAATTCTCACGAAAAAAATGGTAGTGAAATGGTAAAAGAGGATCAAAACTGTTTTCCTATTGTTTTGAAAGTACGTTAGTTAGACTGCCTATCTAATTTTGAAACGAAATTGCAGACAACAATATTGAAGCAGAAGAAAATATGGCAGTGAAGGGGTAAATACCTCACGATAAATATGACAATGTGGCGGTGAAGGGGTCAAAACCTCACAATAAATAGGACCATAGGTTAAAGTATCAATGCAATCAATGTGGTATCAGCTTACAGTCAACTTAGCATGAAAACTTCTCAATTCTATAGTTGGTATAAGCTTGCAGACGACACCATTTTAGCAGACGATATTTTGTCTGCGAAGTGGTTATGGCAGTGGGTAAAATTTAGCAGGGAAATGATAAAAAGTGTGTTTAGCTTTAAATCTGTTATACTACATTTTTTATGAAGGTTTAACTGTGTGGTGTTATTCATTTCATTTTAAGTCTAAACTTTTCAATTTCACACACAAAATGTAGAAAGCATTACACAAATGTTATACTACATGTTTCAGCTGAAAAAATATCACTTGTATTTATTTCTTGTCATTTTCCTTGCTGGGTTATAACTTTATTCTTTGCAAGTAGTCCATACTCTGATTTGAGTACCGTAATAGTTGTTATTCTTGTTTTTCTGGAATATTTTCTAAAAGCAGCTCTGAAATCAATACACCATTGTCATTTTTCAAAAGTTAATGGTCCTTTTGAAATATTCAGCATACAAATTGTTAGAACATATTTTAGAACATATTTTATACATATTGATTGGAACGAAACAACGATATCTCTCTTATCACACTAACTTTAATCCTGATCATACGTCGAGCAACTCATCGTCTGATTTGGCTTCATGCTGTTTGTAATTACATATTTCTTGGGCGTGGAAGAGGAGAGTTTGGTTCAAGTCGACATTGAAGCGGTTCAATGTACACATGTATCATTAAAACATGTTTTAGTAATTGCGCTGTGTGTTGTTTATTGATTAGCCCAGGAATCTAAATGATTAATTTACATGTCATCACATTTCAAAATCCAACCTACCGTGCTCCTAGTCGGCAAGTTAGACTTGCTGTAACTTGTTTTATGAATGCAGTACAGTAGGGGAGACGTTATTTTTTCCCAATAAACGCGTTAACGCTAAAACTGACATTCCATCGAAACAGTTTAGAGCAAGTTCAGACGCCGGATAACCCGGCGTCTGATCAGGCTCCAAACGTTTTGCCACTCAGAGTAAATTGAAAAGTCAAATTTTTTAAAAGAATGTCATTTTCTGCACTTTATTGCAATGCGTTTGCGCTTCGTTTGCGTTTAAACGGGAAATAATAACGTCCTCATACATAATGACCACACTAAATGAGGTTGAGATTTTGGTGTTTGGTGCAGGTGGTTGCTCGTAAAGCTGAAAGCTCCTACAGGAGCTTTCAGTTTAACGTTCATCTTGCTTTTAGGTGTCATATTTTTGTAACGCTATTAACATTGTTTAGCGGTCGTACATAAGAATTGTTTAACCAATTTATACCCAGTGGATTATTTCGTGTTTATATGCTGGATAAGTCAATTTTTATCAAAGAGATGCCTGGTCAAAATTTTCATTTTCATTTGGTTTTATATTGAAATTCCTAACAGCAAACAGTGTAGACTCTGATCAGACGCCGCATAATGCGGCGTCTGATCAGAGTGTACACTGTTTGCCTATGTCCCATATATGGGATCGTGGGCACAGATGGGTTAACTGTATTTGTCTAGAAGCATGATTACATAGTAATGGCGGTGTACAAACCCCTCTCCTGCCATAACACCGTATGTCTCAGAATTGTCGTCTGCAACTAAGTCTGGCTTTTTTCTTCAAATTAAGTCCGATTCGTGTTTGCATCGACGAAAACTGATACATGTATCTACTGTCAAATAATTCGGACCCTTATCAGAAGCCACGTTGCTCTAGGTCTGATCGAGATCCAAACCATGGTTATAGAATAGGAATGATGGCGGTTAAGACACTGAAAGTCGGGTTCCTTGCGTAGGCTGAATAACATAATATTCCTTACCTAAGCTAAGATAAAAACGTCTCAGGAGACATTGCTACTGTCCTTGTCACTAACTTATTTGCATTTCATGCGTAGGAACAAGACATATTTAGATTAACCCTTTCACTGACTAGGCCGACAACACAATAATTTTCACATAGTCTGGGTTCCAATTAAACGCCGCGTAATGCCAAGCCTGATCAAGATTCAAACTTTGTGATTTCATGTGGGTGTTTGGCAATATAATACTTATGGCAATAACTATGTTAGGCGGTTATGACGTCTTAACTCTTTCACTGTTAATGGCGCCAAAAGGCGACTTGGCAAACAGTATAGACCTTGATCAGAGACCGCGTAATGCGTTGTCTGATCAGGATCCATATTGTTTGACACTCGTACATGGATCGATAGTACTTCAGTCAAAAAAGCCTAAAATCCGAATTGAAAAAATATTTCAGACGACACTATCAATGCAGAAGATATTTTGGAGGTGAGAGGTTTAAAGCAGACGATAAATTTGGCTATGAAATATTTAATGACAGTAAATAAAATATTTACATGTTCACCGCCAACATTTTGCCGTTTTTACCCTTTCGATTAAACCAACTATTGTCTGGTTGAATATTGCAGTCTTTATACTCGTTTTAATTTTAGATTGATTGTTTATTAGGCAGTTAGACTGAAGAAATATTGACACAAGAGCTTTCTTTTTTAATGTCACCTTGCTTTAACCAGTCACCTCTCGTAAACACCTGTTACTTACATTTGTAACACAATTAAGTGGTCGTACTATGAACAATGACATTATCAAACAGTGCAGACCCAGATCAGAGAGCTCCTATAGGGACCCTCTGATCTGGGTCTACACTTTTTGCAAATGTAACCAATGATCCCTTCAGGGTGTGTAGGATCGAAAGGGTTGGTATAACCATATTTTATTTCAGATAGTGTACATGAACACTATGCATCGATACAATAAAAAAGGATTGTAGAGTTAAAGAGATCATTTACTTTACAGTATTTAAAATACTTTATGGGCAGTAGATGTTCATAATTTCATGTTTATCATAAATGTCATGTAACGATACATTTAGAAAAATATACAAGTTTAGACCACTCCAAAGAAACACAGTTAAAACAAAATATAAACGTTGTAAGGGTTACAGTGGAGAATCTGTTATTCTTTCCCGTTTAAACGCAAACGTACGCAAACGCAAAGCGCTAAAACGTAGAAAAGAACAACTTTTGGACAATTCTGATATTTCATGTTTATCTTGGTGGCAAACAGTTTGGAGCCTGATCAGACGCTCCAAACTGTTTGTAAAAGAAAAAATAGTTTTAGCGTAAACGCGTTTATTGGGAAAGAATAACAGATTCTCCACTGTAACCCCGTGCGCTGCCAACATATTACCTACATTGATAGTGACGTCTAAGATACTCGTGGTCTTTATAAGCCAGCTTTAGGACTTATTTGAAATACTGATACTAGTGTCATGCAGTTTGGACTCTGATCAGACACATCGAAACGCGGCGTCTGACAAGAATCCAAAATGTTTCAAAGTCGCCTTTAGGCGCCATTGACAGAGAAAAATTATTAGGGACTTTCTGATTTACTTTCATCCTTTGAAAACAGTCAGAATAGAAGAATAGAATATAACATAACATATCATATAGGTTATTTTTTTATTAACTTGTACATAGTACATCATCATACACGTATATACAACATGTAATATCAGTTATATCATACAGTATATTCATATATGGTAATATGTAAAGATTTAACAATTGAAATAGAACTCAATAACACAGTAAGGGGTAGATGCAGTGACGCGATAACACATGGAACTAATGGAGAAAAACGCATTATTTTTTAGATATTTAATATTCCATGTCCCACCGAATATTGCTTTCTTCGGAAACACCCCTCAAGAGAACTGTATAAAAAGGAAACTATATAAATCAGTTTCCTTTGTGAGCTATATTCAGAGTGAGCGTCAGTTTATAGCTCCTTGGTTGGAATAGGAATTGTATTAGACGAGTGTATACGTTCGATCTGAAAAAAGTTAAGTTTCGATTTGGTGTAAGCTAGTTGAATTATTTTATTAAGTTGAAGTGTGTTCAGACGAAATATGAATGAAATTAATATAACCAAACTATACCTGTATATACAAAAAAGATTGGGTCTCGTTGGAACAGGAAATAATAAAGTCTTCAAAAAATTTCGTTTCGTTGAAATTGGGAAGCATAACTCTTTTTTCGCTATACAACTCTGATTCCACATTTTGTATTACCACTGGGTGGGAACTTAGTTACAGTGGGGCGAGGGTCCTCACGACAGGTGGTATCGGAGTCCTGACTATACATGTTTCAGAGTGGTTTCGTGAAGCAAAATCAGTCATGTTAAAGTGAACGCTAAAGAGGTAATTATATGGCTAAACTGTCAAAAACGCTGTAAAACTGATTTGTCACCATATAGTCTGATGTATGTCCAAGCGTCGTATATGCTTATTTCGTTCCGTTCATGGAATGTATGGCTGAAATAGTCAATTAAACGCCGTGGAAATCAAGGTTTTTGTACACAAGGAACAATTCTTGTAAAATGACTGTATAAATTCGCCTGTATTTATTGTTCGTTAAAGTTTCTGGGAAGATTAATACTTAAATAACATCTATGCAAGAGACTCGCATTACTTATATAATATATCAATGAAATTTACTTGATTGTTATGTGATGCATAAGGTTACAGAGTCTAACAGAGAGTGTTACATGTTCTCTGACGACAGGTAATAAAGGGTTACAGGTTCTTATCGACAGTTTTGTTTCGTTTGAGAGAGAATGGATCTAAAGTGCATGTATCGCAAGGGGTCATTGACCCTTTACAATGCGTTAAGCTGTCACCTGTCTATTATACAATCGATTAGCCTTCCTTTTAGTAGTTGTAAATTATATTTACTGTAATTATTACATATTATTGCGTTCGGTTAGTGCCGATTTGATATTATTTTATCATATGTAAAGAACCATCGTCGTATTAATCATTTCGAAATAGTTTACACTACTTGACGATACAAAAATAATGAAAAGTACTCAATTTCAAAGATTCTGTTACTGTATTTATTTAACACAATTATAACAAAATTCTTAAAAATAAATATATACTTGCAAATATCTCAAAATCGATCACTGAAATAATGTTAGATTTAGAACAACTCCAAAGGCAAAAATAACCGGTACTAGTAATAAAAAAAGAATCTGCAAAATTATCGTACGGTTATCTCAGTCCATTACATGTCTTGTCACCCAAAGCATAGTACTTAATGCAAACACTGAAAGCCACCTTTAATTTAGATATTATGTTTTCAAGGTAAAGCCATCCTAATAGGCAAGTCTCAGATCTTGCCACTGGCGAACTCTGATCCAAATTTCCACTATTTGTACTATTTTTTAATGCAAATTTTCATAATAAGTTGGTCAATTTTCTAAGTTTAACTAATAAACTTGTCAACTTCTTCTCAAACAAATTTATCATATGTGCAAAAATATTCGTCATACATTTATATATCAAATATAAACTAACCCCGTTCACTGCTTTACCCTGGCCGTACACGCACAGATAAACAGCTTAGATTGGAATGAGAAGCTGCACAATTCTGTGTCTGAATCGGATCAAAGTTGATTGACTATCTTAGAGATTCTTTTTCGAGTTTGACCTTGGTGAGACACCGAGAAAGTTAGCACCGCACCAGGATCTTAACTGTTTGCAAATATGACTGTTAGTCTATTAAATGTATAAAACAGAATACGTTATAGATCTTCCTCCAGGAATCGGATCGAACCGCACTGCAACCCGTGCATATTATCAACTGTACAAAGTTTAATAAGTACTGTAAGAACTAAAGCAATTTCAATTATCAAGGCTGGGTAAACTTGCATTTTTTTCTGGTGTCGTTCAAACGACGGACTCCATGAAACTGATCTCCACAAACAAAGACCAGATTCTTTGGTCCATGTTTGTCTTTGGCATGTTCATTGAGCGAGACTTTCAAATCGAGTTCTGCTCCGCAAGTGTCACATTCGAGGGAACTCTTTTCCCAGAAACAAAAGGAGTTCAAGAACTTTTGTAATTCTAGAACAATGGTTCTAAAACGTCAACTTTCTAGAGTTATTGCAGAATATTCATGAACGTTAAATGGCCGCTTCTAGAATTGTTCATGAATATTCAAGAAATCGTTCTAGAATAGTTCTAGAATAATTCAATACCTAGGTATATGTTTGCGCTGCTAAAGAATGCCTGAACCTCTGGTCATGTATTGATATTTTTACACAGAAACTGCTTTTTCTTCTGCGTTTACGACATTAGTATGGGAGTCCGGCTGCTGGAAGTGCCGCATGTGTTGTTATTATCATCTACTTCAATATCCAGGCTTATATCGGGTAAACTCGAGTCTTCAAACAAAATCTTGTCAATTTCGAGATTCCTGAAGATTCTGTAACACTGTTAAGAAGAACCCGTACCACTTATTAAACAGTCGTCAGGGACCTGTAACCTCTACATCACATTGCTAAGTAACACCAAACTTCTGATAACTTTAAAAATCGGACATATATCCTTTAAAAATGGTTCAATATTAGACAAACACAAACAAATAGATTATCTTATTGTGTTAAATGCTGCAATTTCTTACGTAAATTCAATTTATAACAAAAAATACGTACATCTACATGTAGGCAGTGGGACTCATTTGCTTTTTTGCCTCTATTCACCTGAATTCTAACGCAGGCGACGTTAAGTATCTTCTTAAAAGGAAGCCAAAAGCTCTTTCCACGTTTTTTATGAAGAATCCTTGCCATGAGGCTGTGTAAACTCGCTGAACGATTATGTGTTTACATGTACACGCGAGAAAGAGTCATGACTCTGAAACTTTTTTCGTAATGACCCCTAAACCACCTGTCGTGAGGACCCTCGCCCCACTGTAACCAAGTTCCTAACCAGTGATTACATGTACTTTGTTTAACTCTTCCCATGCCGTAATATCGTCTGCTTTGAAAATGTCGTCTGCAACATTTGTTAATATAATTCATACATATTTTTAATTAAAGAAATCTACAGTCGAGTGTCAAACAGTTTGGGTCATGATCAGACGCCGCGCTACGCGGCGTCTGATCATGATCAAAACTGTTTACAAAAAACAGTGAAGTCACGATCGGCAGGCAAATACTTAAATGAAAATGCCATTTAAATAATGTGCAGTTCTTATACGGGCGCCTACACTATAAATGACTGCATACTATTGAAATTAAAAGAGACAATTATGGAAGCCACATTAAATATGATCAGAAAACAGCATTTCATCGGATAAAATTCTCACGACAATCAACGTTAAATAGAATGCTCAAAATAAAATACAGCATATCATTCTTTGAGCAAAGGCTAAGGAATAAATCTGGTCTTGAACCCCCTTCACCGCCCTAGCCCGATTACAATGGTTATATACTTCCAGTAAGAAATTTCTTCCTTTCTTTTCTTAAGCAACAAGCATGGGCATTATGTAATCCTAAGTAAATGATAATTACCTGCGAACATAGGATATATAGACATGTATAGACACGGGCACCTTTCTTAGCACACAAAGTATCAAACTAGTCACTCATTTAACATAAGGATATCGATACACGCTACAATCACAGATATTAAATTTTTAATTTTGTTTTTAACTAAATATGTTATACCGATTACATTACATTTATTTTCTGGGAGTAGAGAACAACAACACCACATGACGGTATATAACTAAAACCGTAATTATGTACCTGGAAAATGTTCGATCCCGTTCATTTCTTTGTCGAAGTACATGCACAAGGGTAATCCAAAGATATTGCAGTGTTGTTCATACAGCACATCATTTCATATAAAATAGAGAACAGTGCAGACCCTGATAAGACACAGTAAAAATGTTGTGCCTCATCTAGGCCTACAAAGGTTTTCTTATGTCTGATCTTGTGGACGATATGCATTGGTGAGGCCATTCATTTAGTTTCTGATATATTTGGTCGGCAGTCCCTACTAGAGGAGCTATATTTGAACTGAGCTATATTTGGCGTAACAAAACGCTACGTTTTCTTAGGCTTCAATCTATGGTGACATATACTGTGAGGCATTACTGATTAATCTCTTCATTGCCATGACGTCATCAGCTTTAAACAGTTGTGTGTTTTTCTTTTTTTCCAATTTAAAGTTTAGTTATTTAGACTAAAGAAATATAAAACTGTTTGCAAATAACAATTATATTCGAGGTAAGGCAATGACGGGGTTTAAACCAAACCCGATAGTTACGACGTAAACGTAACATTTCTTTAGGCAAATGTTCTGATATTACTAAAATTATTAGATGTGCAACTTTGCCAGTGTACAGAATAGGATAGTTTGATGTTATTTTCTTGCCAACCGTGTCCACGCCATAAACGACACTTAATACCCGATGTCTCTACCAAAATATTAAGCCCCATTTCTAATGAGTAGTCACACTAAAGGGTTTTGTGAATGCTTCAAATTGTTTCCTTCCTCAGATAAAACGATTGTGTGAATGTTTCATATCTGCCATTTAGTACATTTTATTGCATATACGCTTTGGTTTTGATAAAACGGTCAGTTGTCATGTCTACGTCACAGTGAAGGAAACCTATTCCATTCAAACTAAAATGAATGAAATAAAATAAAAACAAATGACGGATATTAAACAATTATTTTTAAGGCTTAGTTTCAAACAGTTTGGAACCTTTTATTTTAATATAGGTTTTACAAACTTCTCTGTGATTTAATACTCATCCAATTGTCAATTTTCTCTAAATCAGGAGAACTTGTATCCCATTAAGTGTTGGTCTCTCTCTGGTAAATTCCTCATAACTGTCACATTTCCTTATTGATTAGTTCTAAAAATGTTCCGGGATCTCCAAACTATCAATTATACATTGCGAAATAACTGTTCACATAACCTTTTAAAATATCGTGTTTCTGTGTTTTCAGGTTATGTTGGGTGCTGGGAGCTTGTGCAGTAGACCCTCTCTACTACGACCACTTAAACGAAGGCTAATTGATAATATAAAAAACAGGTGACAGCCTAAATCAAGGTGACAGTAAAACAGAAAGCTCCTACAGGAGCTTTCTGTTTTACAGTCACCTTGCTTTAAGCAGTCACCTGTTGTAAACACATAATAATCATCACAATTTAGTGGTCGTAATACAGAGGTTTCACTTTTAATTAGTTATTAGAGCTGGTATCTAGCCATTGACACGGACTGGTTATAAATATTCTCTGTTAATGGATGTTTATAGGTTGTTTACTCATTAACCCTTTAAGCTTTAAATGAACAATTTAATTTTCCAATAAAGTTTAGTCCATATTTTACTATTAAGGGTTAAGATTAGATGTATAATTATCTGGCTATCCACAGTATTCAACTATTTAAAGAAGAAATCTGTTCTGTCTATTAGGACACGGTAATTTCTACATGATATTGCATTTTGGGTTTACTTTTGTTCCATGCACCCAGAAACGAATATCGTTTTCGTCACTGTACCAGACATGCTGATGATACATTTTTATAGAACACTATTAGCCTATCTGATAGACACATGAATGTCGGAGGTCTCAGACAAAGTACTTGATATGTGCATATTTTGATGGGACATTGATCACAATAAACTCCGCTACATGTAGTACAATACAGCTGCTTCTTGACCTTCTGCAGGCTACAGACGAATTTGTGATAACAGTTGCACAGTTGATCCTGATTAGACACCAAGTTACTCGGCGTCTCATCTGAATCCAAACTGTTTGACAATCTGATGATGTGTTTTAAAACATATTCGGATAAATGACCTTTAAAGCCGCATTGTGTTTTTGAGAAACCTGCATAAAACGGTTGTTTTGGGTCCCATTTGAACTACATGGGACGTGATTATTTCACAAAAACCGGCTTTTTATCTAAGAAATTCGCTTTTTAAATTTTATTTATAATATTTTTGTGCTGCACAAATTAAAAAAGCCTCCCTTGTGAATGGAAAGAAGGACAACTCTTTAAATACAGGGCTCCAGATAACGGAAGTATTTCGAAAACTAAAATCTTTATTTCTGCTTTTAAACCCAATGGTGTCATACTCATTAAAAGTGTCTCGAAGAGACGGTTTAATCAGTAGTAACACCATAGCATTCGGTGCTGAAATGAGTGAGAAAATGTTAGATTAGTTCAGATTAATCCCGCTTTCATGTGTACTGGAACATCTGGTTAACCCTTATTCTGCTGCACAGACGTCTGCTTTGACATTGTCGTCTGCAAAATTTGTTCAGTTTAGATGTATGCATTGTTTTAATTAAACAAACCTTAAGACGAGAGTCAAACAGTTTGGATCCAGATGAGACGCTGCGTTACGCGGCATCTTTCTAGATTCAAACAGTTTGTAAACTCCGTAAAGTTACGACCAGTAGGCACAGGGTTAAACTATGTGATCCAGTCAAAATGTGTAAATATTATTCACTGGGGGTGAGCGATTAAAAAAAATACGGAGAATCTTTACCTTGGGCTTGCTGTAAATGACTGTTTCAGCCTTGTCCGCTCTCTAACTCAAACACTTCTTTTTGGATCTTCACCAAACTTGCTACAAATGTTGATTAGTATATACTCTAGGTCAGGTTAAATAACTAGCAAAATCGCATGAGGCATGTCTGAGTTATTGCCCTTGAATAATTAAAAATTGACTGTTTCAGCATTTTTCTGCTCTCTAACACAAACACTTTTTATTGGATCTTCACCAAACTTGCTTACAATGTGTATTGGTATTAAATCTCGGTCAAGAAAAAAAAAGTATTTGTGTTAGAGAGCAAAAATTGGTAAACAGTCCTTTTTAATACATAAAGGGCAATAACTAAGATAATCCTTATAGGACTTTAGTAATAATCACACTGGACCTAGATTTTATATAAATAAATAATTTCAGCAAGTTTGGTGAAGATCCGATATAAACTCTTTGTGTTAGAGAGCAAAAAAGGCTGAAACAGCCATTTTCTTTAATAATTAAAGGGATATTACTCCAACATGCCTTATGCGATTTTAGTAGGATTCAAACCTAACCTTGATTTTGTATTAATGAAAACTTTCAGCAAGTTTGGTGAAGATTAAAAAAAAGGTATTTGTGTTGGAGAGCAAAACTTGCTGAAAACAGTCATTTCTTATACATAAAGGACAAAAACTCAGATATGCAACATGCGATTTTAATAATAATCAAACTAGACCTAAATTGTATATGAATAAATATTTTCAGCATGTTTGGTGAATATCCGATAAAAGCTGTTTGTTTTAGAGTGCAAAAATGACTGAAACAGTCATTTTCTACATTGTATTAATTAACAGGAAATAACTCAAAAATACCTTATGCGATTCTAGTAGTAATCAAACTAAACCTTGATTTTATATCAATGAACATTTTCAGCAAGTTTGTGGAAGATCGGATAAAAAATAGTTGAGTTAGAGAGCGGACAATAAAGTGTGATAGTCTAACTGACTGATTGATGGACGGGCGGAGGTAGATACGGTTGCATCCCGTGAAGTTGTTTTCGGCTGTATCACGTGATACTTAGCCGTGTGGAAATGTTTATGTCAGACGTTCTATTTTCGGTTTGTTATGATTTTAAATCTCCCTTATTGTGATTTAGGTCCGTCTTCATCATTTCATAGATCAGTTTGGGTCATAAGAATGTTCAAACATTATTATTAACCGTTATTGTATTTCAGGCATTGAGAAAAGGTCTGAAAACACAATGGGATTTTAAGAATTGTTGTTAACGACAAGGGTACAGGCGATAGTTTCTTAGCGTGCAGAAGGATAACATAGCAGATATTGTAAAATGGTGAGACTGAGAATTGAAATTTTGTACTCATTGACTGAGAACGTTTTGACGTCACGGAAACACATAGGGACAACCGTCAGAATTAAATACAGTAACTCCGTCAATTACGACCACAGAAAATTAGGACAACTAAGTGAATAAAATACATGTTACAGCTTAAAAAAAGGTGCAAGTAAACCAGAAAGCTCCTTCATGAGATGTCTGTTTTATTCTCACTTTGCTTTAAGCAAGTACACGTGCCTGCCTTAAAGATCTAATATTTTACGCAATTAAATGGTCGTAACAGAGGGTTTTTTACTTTAGTGGCAAAGGTGTTTTCTGTCTAATTTGATTGCCACTCCCAAGTGCGACATAAAAACTGGGCCGCCTGCGACATATCACATTTCAGGCAAAAAATAACTTGAATAGTCTCATTTTGATGAAAAGTCAGCATTGATGCCTCGGTATGACATGTGCAATGTACTCTTAAAAACCTAGAATATTGTCCATTATACCTGAACGCTGTAACCCCGAAAAGTACGTATACAAAGGTGTTCAAAGAGACAGAAAACCAAACTTGGCCTTTATCACATGGTTTTGGTAATGGATGACTGGCGCCTAACTTAACTTAAATTAAGTTTAGGAAAAATATTTATGTTAAAAAAATACACCTAGCGGAAAAGGCAACACAATTAAACTATGATAATGCCTTATCCCACTTGAGTGTTATTCTGATTTAACGGTCTCTTTATGAAGTGTATGTAGCAAAGTTTAACACGAAGACACCGCCTGAGGTTGGAGTAGACAAAGCGATGAAAAAAACAAAACAAAAAACACATTAGATTCAGTGATTTTTTTCTTGCTGATGTTTTTATACCGATTACATTTCTTAAATGCTATAAGCACGATAATGTCACACGTTTGCTTTTATCTGATTTTTTTTCTTTAACCCTTTCCCCTATAGAAGCGCCTTTTAGCGAATATGATTTATTCATCCACTGAAGAAAATAGTTCCAATTTTATCAGTTATGAATATATATTACAGGTAATACTTTCTATATTCTAGAACATGATAGCTTAAAGCAGGCTGAAAGTAAAACAGAATGCGCCTTAGGGCGCATTCTGCTTTACTTTCAACCTGCTTTAAGTAGTCACCTAACTTCAGTATTATAACTAGGCTAAGGTAAAGGGTTAATGTTTGAAAATACACCATTTGGTTGTCAATCTCTTCAAAGACCAAATATACTTTAGGCGGTCAAGATGGTTATTTGGGAATTTATAAATGGTTGTTTCACCCCAAGCGACTGAGGCAAAACCCCTTTTTTATATGTACGACCACTAATTCTTTTAATTATTAGGTGTGTACGACAGTTGACTTATTAAAGTAAGGTGACAATAAAACAGAAAGCGCCTTCAAGAGCTTTCTGTTTTACTGGCACATAGCTTTAAGCTGTTATTTATACAATCAGTTAACATTTACCTTTGTGGTCGTATTAGAGAGGTTGTACATGTATATAGCGTCTATAACTAGCACTTCTTCATAAGACAAATTGCATATTTATTCTAGGTATATTCCAGCTTCGGTTTCGATGCAACTGTCTCATGCATTACAATGCCACCTCCCAATATGGTATTACGGTAATATCTGTGCTGACGTGTACTTAACCTTTATTATAAATAATAGGACTACGACATAAAGCTCAATAAGAAAAAAAAACTATTGTAGTAAGACTAGGTTAATTATAGGTAAACATATACCATATTTATTAAAGTTACCCATATGATTGGGCTGTTCCTTCGAGATACACTAAAGTTTAGCATGCTTCGCGGGTTTCGTCCATAACACTGGTCAGCAGTGATATTTTAAATAAAATTATATTTGATTACCTATCATTAATTCAGGAAATATCATCACCATCAACCAGTTTTTAAGCAGATGTAATGTCGAGTTACTCAGCGTCCCGTCTGGATTCAAAATGTTTTCAACAGTAAACACAAAACCTCGATACTTAGCTAAATAAGGAAAGGTCATACAGGTACACACTATTCAAACATTAACTATATACAGTGGATAATCTGTTATTCTTTCCCGTTTAAACGCAAACGTACGCAAACGCAAAACGCTAAATCGTAGAAAAGAACAACTTTTGGACAATTCTGATATTTCATGTTTATCTTGGTGGCAAACGGTTTGGAGCCTGATCAGACGCCGGGTTACCCGGCGTCTGATCTGGCTCCAAACTGTTTGCACTGGAAATAATAGTTTTAGCGTAAACGCGTTTATTGGGAAAGAATAACACATTCTCCACTGTAACTCGTAAATTTTAGTGACCTAATTCGTCATTGTTTTTCAAGTCAATATACGAATAAACGCCAAAGAATTGGACATTGCAAATGTTTTGGATCCAAATCAGATTGCCGATTAATTTGGCCACTAATCAGGATCAAATATTTATTTTTAAAACCTGTTTTAAAATTTATCGAGCTATACGTAAGCTACAATTATTTTTGAAAACAAAAAATACAAGTTGGCTTCTTTAAAAAAAGAAGTCAGGGAAGCCGAGCAGTTTTAATGAAGTGACATGCATATATGGTAGGAAACAAAACTATGTAGGGTTTGGGAAAAGAGTAATATACATGTAGGTGAAAGGTAAACTTGAGATATTTGAGAAGATATTTTATATAAAACGAACCTCTCTATATATAGCGACCAGTAAATTGCGTTAACGTCAATTCTCGTATTCTCAGGGTTTCTCATAATCTCGTGCCTAACAAAATCAGATGAAATGGGCATTCCTGACATCCAGAAATATATCAAGTTTTTTCCTCCGATAAATTTCTGTGGGAAAATGTAGCATGGACCCATAAATCATCAATTGGATTTGAATTCTCTTTTTTCGAAATTTCACATGTAAAACCTGCTGCACATTGTCATTTATTTAATACTTGTGCATAGTTCAAATCTCAATAAACAAACAAAAATGATGCCACAGATGCAGAAATTTTCCATATGATAGATTTAAAGTGACTCTAAAAATACTTATCTGAACTGAAAGAGTTTACCCCCTCCATAGCAAAAACCCTTGACAACCAATCAGAAGTTTAAACTAAACTAAGGTCCGAGAATATGGGAAAATATTTGACTGATTTAGATTATGCAGGGTGGTGTATTCAAACGTAGAAATGACCTAGATAAGATTTTTTTTATTGATGTTATACTTTATTCAGAGTTTCTACTGACTTTTAAGCCACAAAAAGAATTCTTAATAACATTGTATGTGCTTTATATATATTCTAAGGCTTAGCCCCGCGAGAATAGGAGACACCAGTATAACTGTTGTTTTAGACAGTTCGTTGTTTAACAAAAATGCTGCTTATAAGACAATGTGAAAGTAACTAGAGAACTCCAGTAAAAGGTTTCAATTTTACTTTCACCTTGCTTGAAGCTGCCTACTGTCATTCATACAACCAATAAGCGTTAGTTTAGTATTTATAAGCGACGTGTACGGCCGCCACACAAGCATTTAACATCTTATTTGGTGAAGGTTTGAGTTTTATTCCTTATCGAAGTGATAAGTTCCGGTGCGGGTTTTATTCCTTACCATAATATTTGATTTTCGTAAAAATTGGATGCTGCGCAAAATGTATGCAACCTAGTTTCAGGCATGCGCAGACAATGCATTTTTGACTGGTTGTACAATATTGCGCCAATTATTTTCACCGTTTCGCAATAAGCAGAAGTTTCTTCCAAGAAAATGGCTACATTCAACCTAAACACTGAGGAAGCCCCCTGAAGGGGGCTTCCAATGAACACAAGCCAGCTTTAAGACAAATGATCCTAAGTAAGCGACGTGTTAAATTTAATACCCGTCGCTTAATAATAACACGTTGGCGGTTTACTTTAAGTACGATTTTGTCATGATTTTTTAGCACTTCAATATTCTGTAGATCAAGTAATTTTTTATTAATTTGAAAGTTTAAGAGAAAGTCGACGTACTTGGTCTAAGGTTATAAAGCCTCTGAGTTGAGCCTGATATCGTTCTTAAGTATTTGATTGATCAGATTTGAGCATAGGCTCAAATCTGACCTATAAAATGCTTGAGAACTACTCCAGACGCAGGTCAAACTCTGTATAACCTTGGATCCTGTAATTGTGAAGCGTATCATGTAAATCGAAAACGCTTGAAGCAATTATAATCAATTTTAGAAAAGAATAAAATCACACGGAGTGTTGCCATTTTCAAACAGTTTGGGTCCGATTAGTTTTTATACGTACACATATATCAATGATTCTTCAACAAATATAATTCAAAATTCTTATTATGAACATCAAATACAGACAAGTTTCGAAAAGTAAGAGCTACAAGGAATAGCCATATATTTTGTTAAAATTCTAGACAAATTGAACATATATTTCGAAGAGGATTCAAAATGAAAAATTGAAAGCACAAATACATTCATTATATTATTTCGATCAACTGCTACCTTTTGGTAAAAATGTCACTGGCCGAATATCGACAACAGATTAACAGTTACATGTATAAACGGTCCATAGGTCAACGGCATGCCCGTCTCATTGTCCATAGATATATTGTCTAACATGACGTCAACGACTTGAAAAGTGTTAGACAAAACTGGCAAGATGGAACGATTTTACAAAGGTCAACCACATCGTTTAGTGTAACATTTTCTAACTTTCAGTGATCGATCCAGAAAATAATGTTGGTGACCTATTTGGACATAATCTGTGGCATAACGTAATGACACATTCTAGAGAGGTGTTCAATTGTAATTGAGAGTCTCCAATTGTCTAATACTTGTACTTTATGCACACCCTATTCTACTTTGACAGCTTCTGGTTTGAATGTGTCATCTGTAATTGTTATTCTGAATCAATGTCTATGTCTTATAACCCATTACCCCATAGCCTGTTTCTTATTTTGAAGATAGAAATATTTTTATGGTACATACTCATACATGTAATTGTATAAACTGGAACTACTTTTTCATTGGAGTAATACATTTATGGCGTTAAATGCGTATTTATGGGGTAATGGATTAAAACAAACATTACATATGGGAGAAATTGACAGTTTGGAACTTGCTACATGTAGCACAGCGAGTTAATATGTGACTGATCTAGATTTAAATATTTTTGCAAAAACAAACTGAAAGCGTTCCTTGCAAGATCAGAATTTGTTCCCCCATATACTTTATACGCAAATATAAATCTTAATGACGCCGATTATATCGGGTGATTTAAATCCTACATGTTTGCAAAGAAATGAAAAAAAAATCTATCACATTCACAGGGTAAATTATTCTGAGCAGGAAGTGCGTCGGTAGACGTTGTGATTTCTTTCAGAAACTCCCATCAATCAATATTGTGCTTACTATGTGTTCTTATCAGTTCCTTTGTGCGTGATGTCTTCAGAAAACCGTATCGATCCGTTGGGATGTATTTTTATGGAGAAACGGTAAACATTGCGTGTCTCGGCCTTCACAAAACTGGTATATCATCAGTTTTTGCGTCGATGAGAGCCTCTTGCAGGACAATACAGTAAAATCTCTTTATAACGACCACTAAAGCGAAGGGTAATTGATTATATAACAAACAGGTGCCAGCTTAAAGCAAGGTAACAGTGAAACAGAAAGCTTCTGAAGGAGCTTTCTGTTTAAATGTCACCTTGCTTTAATCTAATATTTAACACAATTCAGCGATCGTTTTACTGTTTTACTGTATATACAAAATAAAGGCCGATATTTCTGTCCTAAATTGAAAAAGTGTATTGCATCATAGATTCTCGTCAATGAATAATTGCTTGAGACAGATTTCACTGTGCTGTAGGAACAGCGATTTGTTGGGAATGCTTTCAAAACTTGTAATACAGTGGAGAAAACGTTATTCTTTCCCGTTTAAACGCAAACGAACGCAAACGCAAAACACTAAAAGGCATAAAATAACATTAACAATTGATATAAAGCTGGGTGGCAAACAGTTTGGAGACTGATCAGACGCCGGGTTATCCGGCGTCTGATCTGGCTCCAAACTGTTTGCAATTGAAATAATAGTTTTAGCGTAAACGCGTTTATTGGGAAAGAATGACGTTTTCTCCACTGTAAGCGACTGCTGAATAAAGTAGCATATTGATGTTTAAAGACAGGTAAAACATTTATGCAAGAAAATCCTGCAGGAGATTTCGGCATACCGATTTTTCTGAATTAACGTGCAAATTGTCGAATTAGATATTAACATAAAAAATGTTCAGTAGTTTAGTTGTTTCAAAACAGGTTTGACTGTATCTAGAAAGAATAAACTACATATCCTACGAGAAGAATATGGTGCTCAAAATTAATAATGATACCTCTCGTAGAAGTATGACCTTTGCAACAATGATGTATTCGTTTGTGGTTGCGAATTGTGAGAGAAATATTCCATATATGACTTTCGTCGAGAAAGAATGTCCACATACGAGTACAGCGTCATGCTGTCTTCTGTTTCGAATATCATACAGTGGGGAAGACATTATTTATGTCTGTTTATAATATACCAGGGCTCCAGATAAGAGGGAGTAATCTGAACAAATCCAACATTTTCTCACTCATATAGCACCAAATCCTATGGTGTTACTACTCATTAGAATCGTCTCTTCGAGACGATTCTAATGAGTAGTGACACCATAGGGTTTAAAGCAAAAATAACAGTTTCAGTATTTTAAAATACTCCCCTTATCTGGAGCCCTGATATACTGAATGCTAACGCAAGGTTTTGCTTTGTAGAAAATGATAACATTTCTCACGATTTTTTTATTTTTTTATTTATAAGGGTTTTGAGTCTGACCAGACTCCAAACTATTTGCAGTTGACTTAATTGGTTTAGCATGGACTCGTTTATTGGAGAAGAATAACGTCTTCTCTGCTGTGCCATAATCGTATAGACGACTCTTAATGTAGATTCAAACATGGATTTAACTAGCAATGACCATACTTTCCAATGACAATCACTTAACTGTGCTATATTTTATAACCGATGATTTCAATAATATCTTACGATATCTACATTTATGAATATATGAAATTGGAGCACTCTTCATTGCACGATAGATGCCTGAGGTTTGATATTGCGATTTGTAACAAAATAATTTGCTTTAATATGCTTGTGAAACTGTGCTGAAACATTGTTATTATTCCTGTGAATATTTGCAGGTTGTGTTAAAGGATAGCTCGATTTAAATAATTATATACTACATGTAGTATTCTTTAGATAATTTGTATTTTCGGAAACCGGGCGTTTGGCACTTGCCCATTGCACTAAATTAAATTACATCATTCAGATTACAGTTTAGGCATCTTGACAAAACAACAGTGGACAAAAAGTTACTTCTCTCCCAGTAAACGCGTTTATGCTAAACATCTAATAACATTCAAATTAGTTTAGAGTCAGACCAAAGGCTGGGTTTGTCCAGGCTCCAAACCGTTTGCCATGCAGAATGAAACCAATTTTGAACGATGTCAAGCAGTTGTCATTTTCTCAATTGATTACGTTTCGTTCTGTTTAAACGAAAAATATACGTCTTCTAGACAGTAACGTCTGTACGACAGTCAAATCATTTTAGAACCTGGCCAGAAACAGAGTTACACTTTGCAATTGCAAATTTAGTTTAGCTCTCTTTAACCCTTTCACTCTCAATGACGGCATAAAGCGCATTTGCAAACAGTACAGATCCTGATCAGAAGCCGCACAACGCGGTGTCTGATCAGGATCCAAACTGTTTGATAATCTTTTTGAAATTTGTTCATTCATTCTACCTTAAATCTAACTTTGGAATGATATGGAGGAATACATTATTGAAGCAGACGACAATATGGCGGTGCAGTAGTAAAATTTTCACGATAAATTTGATCATGAAAGGGTTAAAATATTATGATGACTTGCATTTAACCTATTGAGCACTTGTTATACGTACATGCGTCATTTACAAATAGAATAACTTGTACGAGCAGACCTGTTCTAAATAAGCAGTGTTTACTAATATCAAAAGTACATGTACAGTGGAGAATCTGTTATTCTTTCCCAATAAACGCGTTTACGCTAAAACTATTATTTGCAGTGCAAACAGTTTGGAGTCAGATCAGACGCCGGGTAACCCGGCGTCTGATCAGGCTCCAAACTGTTTGCCACCAAGATAAACAAGAATTATCAGAATTGTCCAAAAGTTGTTCTTTTCTACGTTTTAGTGGTTTGCGTTTGCGTACGTTTGCGTTTAAACGGGAAAGAATAACAGATTCTCCACTGTATCTAAAAGGAGCACTCAGATTGGGGTGTGTACTGTTTGTCATTGCGTAAAGCAATGAAAACGCAACCCGAAATAGCAAAAAAGTGACTTGTCTTTACTGGAAATTGGAATTGCCTATTAGAAGTTTTTGGGGTCAATGAGTCAAAAGAAATGTGCATACTTTATATTTTTGGACTTTACCATTGTCCCTGTATAATCTCCCTATGTGATATTATGTTTTATTCCACTCCGTCCTGATTTGTTTCATTCCACTCCGTGTCACGGCGCTACATTATCTACATAAAACAGAATTCTAATTGTTTCCATTCTTAGATTTAATTTGTCAACGTTTCATGCTGCGATAGCTACGAAATTGTAGATGATTGTTAATATAAAAAAAAACATTAACCCATTCGCCCCTGAAAACTGTAATGGAAACTTCCTGTTCCCAATTACGTCCAGTCCATTTTGACTATGTAGGGTTATTTTTTGCCATATATTGCAAAATGACCAACAGTACAGACCCTGCTAAGAGGACTCTCTAAGAGCCATCTGGTCCTGGTTTTCTCAAGAATCGCCTATAATGGGTACACTGGTTGAAAATGACAAGCACACGGGTCGCTACGGTTCAATGTGTTCACAACATCGTGAAGATAAATGGATTGGCTGCGTTGTTAATAAATAATATTATTTGTGGTTATTTGTTATTTTCTTTCATTAATGTACGTTTATTACGAGCAAAACACAGATTTAGTGATTTAGAAACAGATGAATGTTATTTTGGTGAAGACGTCATGTTTTTCCAAGGCACGCGTTTGTACTGAAGCAAGTATACGTGTTCCCTTTGCAAAACAGTTTGTAAGCTAAAATATCCGATAACCTGATCAGACCTCAAACATTTACCGCTCAGATTGTGAACATTTTCAAAAGGCTGTTATTTTCTGAATTTCATTGCATTGAAAATGAAAAACGTCATCTGCAATGTACATGTATGTATGTTCTCTGGCTTTGGTCATTATACAGTAATGCGCTACATCGGTTCTGTAGCTGCAAATTCAACAGATGGCGGTACTAAAGCATACATGACGATATGTTGGGAGAATGGGGGGAAATGAGTTCGTGTAACTCTGGTTATTTGTTTCTATTCGAGAGTTGCAGTGATACAAACAAAAACGTTCCGGAAGGGTAAATCAATGAAGCTGCCTATATCAACATCTCCCCAAGTCCAGTTCAAAACACCTAAATGTAGCAAATGTCGATATGTTAATTATCTATAAATTAACTACCCTAGTATATTTATTATTCCATTCTATTGATAGATATAACTAATATGCAGTCAGTTTTTATGCACATTAGACAACTAATGAGTTGGCGTTTGATCAAGTTCCAAATATAAAGTTTTCGAGGAGCAGTATTTTCAGTATTATACGTACAGTGGAGAATCTGTTATTCTTTCCCGTTTAAACGCAAACGTACGCAAACGCAAAGCACTAAAACGTAGAAAAGAACAACTTTTGGACAATTCTGAGATTTCACGTTTATCATGGTGACAAACAGTTTGGAGCCTGATCAGACGCCGGGTTACCCGGCCTCTGATCTGGCTCCAAACTTTTTGCACTGGAAATAATAGTTTTAGCGTAAACGCGTTTATTGGGAAAGAATAACACATTCTCCACTGTATGATTCTACTTGATGGTTGTGTTTCAGTGAATTGCATTCATTGAGAGAGTACCATTGGAAAAAAATATTTAACTGTATAATTTTATTTACTCAAACTTTCATGACTTTGAGTATGTTTCTTAATATATATTTACAGAGTAATATATTAAATTTTATGAAACCAACTCTTTTTTATATCAAAATGTCATATCTTGTATGTGACAGATTGATTGATTTTTTATTTATTCAATTCTTTTTTAAATCTTGGTAAAGTTCTGTTTCTTGTAGGACCTTTTAAATTATCTCAACACGGCATATATTGTGCAATAACTTCCGTTTATGGTCATTTAATTTATTGAGTGTAATAATTATTCTTATGTCAGTAACATCATAACTAGTTTGTCATAAGAAGTATAATTCATAATTTAAATAATGCAATATGTGATATTTTCATAAACTATGTGATATTGAAAACTTGCTAAATATTTTCATATCATTAAACTATTATTTTGTTTATGTAATCAAGGCATGCCTTGATGGATCTGCCACTAGTATCGGGGCCACAATGGAAATAAGGGGAAATACATTTTCCCTTTTTGTGCAATCCTTGGCATTGGTGAGCATAGCATGGGCATTTTCATGTATATACATTATTTGTTATAGTTTTCATTATATGTGTATGCATTTGTATTGCCATGTTATGCCACTATTGCCAAAATAAAATCAATCAATCAAAAACGTTCCAACAATCTGATTAGAGTTTTTCATTCACATGTATAAAGTCATTGAATAAATAAATAATATAACAAAATTGAAGCAGTTGATGCTACGTAGCAAATGATTTAACACATTCAACTCTAGCGACGAGTTCACTCTTCATTTACATACAAGGTACTTGTGAAAAGCACACATTGACCATGCAAACAATGTAGACCCCTGCTCGGAGGGCTTCCTAAGGAGCCCACTGATCAGGGGTCTGCACTGTTTGTCTTTCTTCAATTTTTATCGTAAAATCTTCCGTAAATTATCAAAATGGACCAATCTTAACTTCAGATAGGAATCTTCCATTTGATAGTTCAGGGTGGAATGAGTTAATATTTATATAGAATAGGAGACGCATTAGCATATAGAATATTTAAACAATGAGCAACTCAACATTTTATTTGTCTATATTGTTAGGTCAATATAAACAGAAATGAAACCTACTTCAATACAGTGGAGAATCTGTTATTCTTTCCCGTTTAAACGCAAACGTACGCAAACGCAAAGCGCTAAAACGTAGAAAAGAACAACTTTTGGACAATTCTGATATTTCATGTTTATCATGGTGGCAAACAGTTTGGAGCCTGATCAGACGCCGGGTTACCCGGCGTCTGATCTGGCTCCAAACTGTTTGCACTGCAAATAATAGTTTTAGCGTAAACGCGTTTATTGGGAAAGAATAACAGATTCTCCACTGTAACAGCGCAGTCAAACTTGTATTTGGTGGCCACTCAAAACAAATTGGTACAGTGGTATTTCATACAAGTTTCAGCTTAATACAGGGATTTTGTGCTTTACTTATGTTCTGCATTAAGCTGTCATACATTTCTTTCGTTGTGATTGCCTCTTTTAAGTATGTCTGAATAAAACAAGCTTGACTACTACTACAGTGGAGAATCTGTTATTCTTTCCCGTTTAAACGCAAACGTACGCAAACGCAAAGCACTAAAACGTAGAAAAGAACAACTTTTGGACAATTCTGATAATTCTTGTTTATCTTGGTGGCAAATAGTTTGGAGCCTGATCAGACGCCGGGTTACCCGGCGTCTGATCTGGCTCCAAACTGTTTGCACTGCAAATAATAGTTTTAGCGTAAACGCGTTTATTGGGAAAGAATAACAGATTCTCCACTGTACATGTCAATTTGACATTATTTACAAACATTGATCTTTTAACAGTGAATAAAACGTTATTCGTTCCCTTTTAAACGCAAACGAAACGCAAACGCGTTGCAATTAAACATACCAAATCACAAATTTAGACAATTCTGACTTCATGTATCTATTTAGATATGAGTGGCGAACATTGTGGAGTCCGGCGTCTGACCTGGCTCCAAACTGGTTGCACTGGAAATAAAAGTTCTAGCGTAAACGCGTTTATTGGGAAATAATAACGTCTTCTCCACTGTATTTGTTCGATATTTCACGACTTTGATTAAAGCAGTGTCAAGTATCATTAAAATAGAAACAGTCTACTGGCCATCAACCGTTATCATGCTTCAATACTGTTGTTTGTTAACCATAAAACCTTAACAAGATATGTTAAATCTCGTACAATTACTCAACAGAACACGTTTTCTTTGTGTTCTGTATCCAACTGTTGTCAACTGTAAGCGAATGAGGACTTGCATTAAATTAAAGGAATACATGTAATAACAGTTAACCCTTAGCCCGCCAAATAAATTGTCGTCTGCTATATTTCTCGTCTGCTTCAAGTTTCAAAGTGCTTCAAAGTTGCTCAAAATTGCTGAAAATGTTGTCCGAGTGTCAAACAGCTTGGATCCGGATGAGACGCCGAGTTACTCGGCGTCTCATTCGGATCCAAGCTGTTTGCATATGGAGCTATAGTCGTGCGTGGCAGGCTAAGGGTTAAGAAAATATATCACGACCACATAAACATCTGCCTACACTTGAGAATATGTTATTATTTCCCGTTTAAACACAAACGAAACGCAAATGTATCGTAATAAAACGTAGAAATTGACTACTTTTTGACAAGACTGTCTATTCATATTAATGTGGTTGGCAAGCAGTTTGGAGCATGATCAGACGCCGGATTACCTGGCGTCTGATCAGGCTCCAAACTGTGTGAAATGAAAATAATAGTTTTAACGTAAACGCGTTTATTGGAAAAGAATTACGCCCTCTCCACTGTATGTCCGATATTTTGATTTAAGTATGATACATGTACAGTGGAGAAAACGTTATTCTTTCCCGTTTAAACGCAAACGTACGCAAACGCAAAGCCCTAAAACGTAGAAAAGAACAACTTTTTGACAATTCTGATGTTTCATGTTTATCATGGTGGCAAACAGTTTGGAGCCTGATCAGACGCCGGGTTACCCGGCGTCTGATCTGGCTCCAAACTGTTTGCACTGCAAATAATAGTTTTAGCGTAAACGCGTCTATTGGGAAAGAATAACAGATTCTCCACTGTATTAGTTCAGCAGATAAAATATCTTGTAGATAATGTTTTACACTTTCATCCTATAAACCCGCACGTTAAGCCTGTCTTTAAAAAAGTTTCACGACCCAGCCTTACAACGCTTAGATTTGTAAATGCGACTTTTATTTTTTGTTAAACTCGACTAATAGACACTAACCTATACTTATGTTTGTTCGGAAGGAAGAACACATTGTCCACTGTACTATAGTTGTACATTCATTTATTCTAGGAATGTATTAGTTTTAAAAGTATTATAGTACTCATTGTCAAAGGTCGTCTACCCGGACACGACCGGAATTACGCCTACTCAGAATTCCTCCCACATAAAGATAAACCTTCACTTAAAGCAGGTCTGCCATTTCTCTGGAAATTTCTGAAATCTTTTGATTGTCTTAATTGCTCCGGACCTACAGACTATTACAAAGATTAAAACAAAGTCTATTGAGTGATTTGTGTAGATCTATGTTTTATAATTTTTACGTAAAAGTTAAAGATGGCCTTTAATACAAACGCATGCACACGAATAGCGCTTCTTAACTCGTTCTCGTGAATATGCACCACAATAAATAGTTTTGTCCTAGCTGATGATAGCTTAAATTAGGCTGACATTCTGCTTTACTTTCAACCTGATTTAAGTGTTTCAGTGGCTTCTCTTTGTCTTTGTCTTCTCAATGTCTTCAAAACTAGAAGCAGACTATGGGATAAAGGGTTAAATACATGTATACGATTTCTAAATTCAAGCTTGAAAAATGGAATATTTCGAAATTTTGGATTTTTATGATCAACTAATGGCAGCCCTGTTTAGCACAAGTCCAATCAGATTTGAAATTTATCGGAAAACACTTCGCTTATGGAAAGTACAGGAATCGCAGTCCATTTGTAGCTGTTGTGTGCGTTAACCCTTTATCTGATAGCCTATTTCTAGTATTGAAAATAGGTAACTACTTAAATCAGGTTGAAAGTAAATCAAGCCTATTTCTAGTATTGAAAATAGGTAACTACTTAAATCAGGTTGAAAGTAAAGCAGAATGCTCCCTAAGGCGCATTCTGCTTTACTTTAAGCCTGCTTTAAGCTTCCATGTGTTAGAATATTGAACATTTTCCCTATACTTTATAATCATGACTGATTAAATTGGAACTATTTTCTTCAGCGGAGGAATAAATTAAATACGCTAAAAGTCGCTTCTATGGGGTAAAGGGTTAATGCACTCTGTAAATAATAAAGTGCATGTCATATGCAAACATGGAAATCAACACAATGCACAGTCAATAATCATTGATTTTAAAAGTCGATCATGTGGCCTTGCACCTTGGTGAAACGACAATACATAGGAAAAGACGTTATTCATACTCGTTTAAGCGCAAACGAAACGCAAACGCATTACCAATATTCAACTATTAAAAACCATATAAACAGGGTCATCAGTTGGTAACACACAAACTATTTAAAATGTTCATATTTTATCTAAAGCCTTAAAAATGGTTTACACTTGAGAAGATAGATGTGTATCAAAAAAATTTTCATACATAGTCATAATTATTTGTATGTACACAGCCGTGGGCCATAAGTCTTTCCCCAAAACATTGCGCCGATATCGGTATCGCAAATGGCCGCGTTCGAAAAACTTTAATAGCGCCGCGGTTTAGTTACTATGAAGATTGAAATTTTAACACAGTGAATTTCATGCAATAACACCGTTAACTTCTTTATTTTTTGTAAACAAATAATATTGATTTGTTTCGATCGTCTGCTTCGTAACATATCAAGGGTGAAACGCAAGGAATTGACACACTAGCAGAAAAACGCTACCCATTATCTAAATAAGGACCCTCAAAGTGCTCACAAAGTTCCACGATCGGTAAACATCGATAGATCTACCATTTCAAATTTTATAAAGAGATTTCGAGAGTAAGGGAGCTCCGAAAAAAAGACTCGAAGTGGGAGGGTATTGGAGACCACGGAAAACCATGCCGACCCCATCCCATATTGCAAAGCATCTGTTGTGTTCAGGGGCTGTTTAACATATTATGGAGATGGAACCCTGACACCAGTTGATGGTAATATCAATTCCGAGAAATATATTGAAACTTTAGATACACATTTGTGGCCAGTTATTGTTAAAAAACACTCAAATAAGCCATACAGTGCTCAAGATGACTATGCTAACCAGCATAAATTTAGACTCATCATCAAATGGTAAATGAACGATAATATCCCGACAATAGATCGACCAGCCTAAAGCCCAGACTTGAATATAATAGAAAATGTGTGGAAATCTTTGAAAACGAACTTGTGCAAACCTGCAGTGAATATCAAAACTAAGAATGATCTTATCAGAAATGTTCTTGACATTTGGGACCGTTACAGTCAGGCCTATGTGTAATCACTTAATGAGAGTATTCCAAGGAGAATTTGGCATATTCAGAGAGAAAACGGGTCTATTTCAATATACTGAAAGTTTCGGGTAAGATGGAGTTGCCGTTTTGAGTTGGTTGATGTTTAACGTTTGCATGTGCTTAGGTAAGAGGACACAACGGCAGCCATTTTGGGGAAAGACTTATGAGCCCTGGCTGTAGCTTGGCAGTTTAGATTATGATCATGCCCGAGGTAACTCGGAGTCTGTTCATAGTCTATGCTACATGTACCTCAAATCACACATTCAATTTTTTCTACGGATTTGTAATAAAGCACTCCCTCTCTACACCGACAACCAATGGGAGACACTGATTGAGGGGGTCGTTATAGGGAGGGAATATTAAGACTTGATTAACATTTGCAAACAGGTTGAATCCAGATCAGACGCCGCGTTTGTCACTCGTCAT
Source organism: Gari tellinella (assembly GCA_922989275.2). Classification (NCBI taxonomy): domain Eukaryota; kingdom Metazoa; phylum Mollusca; class Bivalvia; order Cardiida; family Psammobiidae; genus Gari; species Gari tellinella. Next base: position 39,208,434 of record OV277864.1, on the reverse strand, counting down.
TATATTTATTCTATCAAATTGTCCACGTTTATGTAAAACAGACATAATTGTTCCGTTTAGGGAACTGCGGCAGGGGTCGTTGTAAGGAGAGGGTCGTTGTTTGGAGGGCCGTTGTAGAGAGGGAACACTGTAATAATCAACAAGATGAATCGATTGAGACCCTGTCAATAGAATTGATAATTGGTAAGTCATTTTACTTTTGAATAAAAGTTGTCATCTGTGTTCGCGTGGCTTTGATTTAGTATATAGAATGTATTATGTTGTTTATGTTATTATGCATACTGAGAAATGAAAAAAAAGGAAAATTGGCAACCGATTACCACCACTAGTGACGACTTTGTCTGTTTTGTAATGAAATTTCAAAATACCAGTTATCGAGAAAAAACGCACACTGTTGTGCACGCGACTGTTTATTTGTCCCAATTACTGTGCGTCACTGAGAAATGACAGGCATGACAAATTGACAAGCAAAAACAACTGATTAACCCCTTGACTTCCTTACGCAGAGTACAGTGGTTATTTGCTAATAGGTTGCATAACGCGGCGTCTGATCAGGATCCAAACGGTTTGACGTTCATGACGATACAAACATTGGCCAATATACCTAAAATAATTGAGAAACGAAAACAGACGAGCATTGTCTAAAGTAGATGACATCAGTCATTGAGAAGTTTAACCTTTTCACTGCCACGTTTTCGTGAGATGTTTACCCCTTCACCGTTTCATTGTCGTCTGTTTAAATTTTGTAGTCTGCAATGATGTTTCAAAGTTTAAAAAATAAGGCAGTATGACTGAAGAAAATCAAAACGAGTGTCAAACAGTGTGGATCCTGATCAGACGCCGCGTTACGCGGCGTCTGATCAGGATTCAAACTGTTTGCAAACGGGCTTGGAAGCGCGATTGAGAGTGAAAGTGTTAAATGATACAAATTAGAAATTCCATATTGAGTGTGAATCTCCGTAATTGAAGGCATGACGTGAGTACAGTAAAACCTCTCTATTACGACCACTAAATTGCGTCAAATGTTGGTCGTTTAAGACAGGTGACTGCTTTAAGCAATGTGAAAGTGAATCAGAAAGCTCCTACAGGAGCTTTCTGTTCAACTTTTAAATAAGTGAAGCTGTCGTCACCTATCTTTCATACAGACAATTAAGCCTTCTTTTTAGTGGTCGTAATAGAGAGGTACTACTGTACAGTAAAACTTTATCACGCTGCTTCATCAAGTAAAGCCTGCCATGACCCTTTCATTACTAGAACCGTGTATATGACTTATTTACAGACAGTGCACTATTGAAAAGTACACTTGACTATATGCAAACAGTGTAAACTGTTCAGAGTGATCTTACATGGGCAATGCGAACAGGATCTGCATTGTGTGTCCGTTTACACTATACTACATGTACAGCGGCCTAAGCTCTTTGAAGATGGACTTTTAATTGTAAACTGTCAATTTGAAATTTCTGGAGTCAATGAGCCAAGTGTCACTCAGAATCATTCGCAATGATGGGCAATAAGAGTAGGGCAAAAGTAATATAAACAGCTGGTTTATATTCAATTTGTATTACCTTTGACCTGTAATTAACCATTTCATGATAAAATTAATCTGTAGATTTTTACCCCTTCACCGCTTAATTGTCGTCTGCTTCAGTATTGTTGTCTGCAAGACACGTTTCAAAGTTGTATGACTTAATAAATATCGATAAGAGTGTCAAACAGTTTTGGTCCTGATCAGACGCCGCGTCACGCGGCGTCTGATCAGGACCCATACTGTTTACAAACGCGCTTTATGGTATCATTGAGAGTGATAGGGTTAACAGACATCTGTTCTCATCCCGTTACTCAATGGATACGCCTTTTTACGCCATTCATAAATCCCCATTGAAGAAAATAGTTCCATTTTATACGTAAATGTGTACCGTAAGGAATACTTTCTATATCATAGCAGATGGTTGCTTAAAGCAGACTCAAAACAAAGAAGAATGCATCGGAGAACGTATTCTGCTTTACTTTTAGCCTGCTTTGATGAACCATCTGTGTTTAGTATGAAAGCAAGCTGTTGGGTAAACGGTTAACCCCTTTCAAATAGATGTCTTCCTCGTTTGGCTGTACAGTTCAAAATGAGAAATCGCAAACGAGATCCAGCAAGGGTCTGCATTATTTGATAATACTGTTTTAGAGATATACGGCAATGCCGTTCTATTACGGTGGAGGTACTGAAATAGAAGATGAATATCACTTTATGATTAAATGCCCGTGCTTTCTAGAACTTTCTAGAACTAAGACAGAAATATATAAACAAATACTACTATGTTAGACCTAATATGATAATTTTTTTAGAAATGTTTCAAATTAATGATAATACAGCTTTATTAAATCTAGCAAGATATATTAAAGCTGCATTATCACTACGCTTTAGTATAACACATAACACTTAATTATTCATCCTATATTTGCAAAGCTATTTTGAAATAGCGTGACTATTTTCAAATGTTATATCTTTACATATATGAATATACTGTATGATATAACTGGTACTATATGTTGTATATGATGATGTACATGTACTATGTACAAGTCAATAAAATATATGTTCTGTTCTGTTCTATTACGGCCATATCGAAGATGAGTTCAAAAATGTTTAAGACAGGTGACAGCTTAAAACAAGAAAAAAGTAAAACAGTATTTTTTCAATGAGTTTCCTGCTTTATTTTTATTTCGGTTTAAGCAACAAACTGCCTAAAAGCCTAAACGTTTACTCCTTTAGTGGTCGTTACATGTATAGAGAGTTTTTTCTGTATCCTTCTTAAATATAGATACTGATGAAATTCGAATGGATACATGTACGTCTTATCAGTGTCTGTATAAAATGTACCTTGTGTTTTAGAAGGATGATATTCTTCAAATGGTTGACATAATAATCAGCATTGATACAGTGGAGAATCTGTTATTCTTTCCCAATAAACGCGTTTACGCTAAAACTATTATTTACAGTGCAAACAGTTTGGAGCCAGATCAGACGCCGGGTAACCCGGCGTCTGATCAGGCTCCAAACTGTTTGCCACCAAGATAAACAAGAATTATCAGAATTGTCCAAAAGTTGTTCTTTTCTACGTTTTAGTGCTTTGCGTTTGCGTACGTTTGCGTTTAAACGGGAAAGAATAACAGATTCTCCACTGTAAGCTTTCCCCAATTTGTTTTTCGAAAATACGTATCGTAATACAGTTTCAAAAATCGTTTGGGCATTGAGGTTAGCGAAACAATACGGGAATAAATCTCAATACGATAATAGAAAATAATTGTATTTGAAGTTAAATTTTTGTTTTTAAAAATGAAAATTTCTAGGAAACGTCTACCATTCTCCAAAGCGGCAATAATTAAGAAGTGATATCAAGATTAACAAGGACAATTACACCACTTTCAGAAGCCTACGTCTTTCTCTTATTTCTGGTACATGTAGGACAGTGAAATGACACCCTTTAACACTGTACGGATACCGTAGTAACATTTGAACAACATCCTTTGGATACAGATCAGCCGTTGGGGAACTCGGTGTTCGACACAGATTGAATTTTTTTGACATTTAAGATTTCGGAAATATTCTGAAACAGGCCATAAACAGTGACTTTGATTATTAGGCACAGATTAGTTTGATGCAAGAGACGACAATGTAACAGAAACAACTCGTTTTGTGACGTATTATCTTCGGCTTTGATTTTGTCATTCGCAAAAAAATATTCAATTAAGACTTATACATGTACCTTGATTAATTAAAGAATCTAAAAGAAGAGTGTCAAAGGTATTGGATCCAGATCTGATCTTGATCCAAACTGTTTGGAAATACTAGTCAAGTCGCGACCGGCAGGATAAGGTTTAATAACCTGCTTAGGCAACGTTATTGGAAATTCATCCAGAACGGCAATTTCTGAGCGGGATCATCGATCGATACTGAAATTCAATTGCTTCAAGATTCCCCGTGTGTCGGCTCAAAGTCGCGATCGATAAGCGCTTGGTTTCGGGATGTTGGAATGTAGCAACAGTTGAATACAGCGCTCAGAGGCTAGGCTGCGAACAAACATAGAATCGCTTTTAGAAATAATTGTATTGTGACGTAAATCTCGTCACATCGGGCGTGAAAATTCGAGAGTTTGAGACCAAATTATCACGATGGAAGAGCATTTGGTCAGCTAGTAATCGAGTTGTGATTTTTTATTTCTGAAAACAACAGATATTTTATCAATCTACAGTGGTCGTTCTATTTTCGTTAATATTTAATATACTATAAGGGAGAGTTACTGTGACAAGAGGAAATAAAGATGGTGGAATTAACGGCGGAGGAAAAATTTCAGCACATGTCACCAGTAGCACAGGCACATGCTCGTAAGTTGATTTTCCATGTACAGTATAACCTCTTTAACACGACCACTAAAGTGTGTTACTTATTAGGTGCTTAAAGCAAAGTGACAATGAAACAGAAAGCTCCTTCCGGAGCTTTCTGTTTTATTGTCATATTGCTTTAAGATGTCAACAGTCTTTTATACAAACAATAAGCTATCATTTTAGTGGTCGTAATAGAGAGGTTTTTCTGTATTTTAAGTTCATATACTCGTTTACTAAATAATTCGACAGAGTATATATTATTACGGTTCCGTAGTATTATAAGTTAATTCGCTATTAAAACAACTCAAAAACAGATATTAGACACATCTGACAGTTTAAATTAAGTAGTATTAAAGTAAGCTGAAAGCTCATATACAGTGGAGAATGTGTTATTCTTTCCAAATAAACGCGTTTACGCTAAAACTATTATTTGCAGTGCAAACAGTTTGAAGCCAGATCAGACGCCGGGTAACCCGGCGTCTGATCAGGCTCCAAACTGTTTGCCACCAAGATTAACACGACTTATCAGAATTGTCCAAAAGTTGTTCTTTGCTACGTTTTAGTGCTTTGCGTTTGCGTACGTTTGCGTTTAAACGGGAAAGAATAACAGATTCTCCACTGTAGGAACTGTAAATGTTCTATACAGTAATGTTCCTGAAAATTTAAACATAAGATCTGAGTGGATTGTGATTAGACACCGAATGAATCGACATTTTATCTAAGTTACACTGATGAAGGCGTTATTCCTCCCCCATAAACGCAAACATAATAATAAACATTTTTTTCTTGAGCAAACAGTTTAAAGCCAGATCTCGGCGTCTGATCAGGCTCGAAAAGTATTTGCCACTGAGATTAAAGTAAATGCCTACAAATTTAAAAACAATGTTATTGTTTACATGTTATGTAAATGCTTTTATAAGGGCCATCGACACGATACGTGTGTTGGAATCTATTTTCAAACACCTTTACTAATATGGCTGTAAAGAGAAAACAACATAATGTAAAGCACAAACAATACTACAAGGGAAGAGTCAATACACTAAATATACAAAGAACTAATATATATTGTGAACAGTTTTGAATTAGATGAGATGACAAGTTCATTGTCATTAGATGAGGATACAAATTGTTAGATTCTTTCAATTTTTTATTCGACATGTGATAATGTCCCGCATAATTGGACGACGGTCATATTTAATACTACATTATTATGCTTCAACCTAGACAGATATTTAAAGCGAAATACACCAGGACCTCACATTATTCTAGACATATACAACTGTGCATCGTAATGTAGCATGCTTTAATATATCGAATGATACATGTGTCCATATATTTACCAAGGTTAGATAAAGATTACATGATGGCTAAAATCAAAACCAATAAGAAGAATATTCTAATGTTGTTCGAATTAGAAACCTTCAGTAATTTTGCTTTTCTATATACGAAACATACATTAATACATAACGAATGGTGTCCATTTATCATTCTAACACGACTCGAAACCTACGGCATATAGACAAAGAATACTGAGAAACGTATATTACGTCGCGATAATGAACTGCACGCGCGGCGTTTCCATCCGCTGTTCCATTTGCCCCATACGCGTAATACATAAATTGTAATTTTACAATTAAAGTCGCGTTAGAATTAAAATTTGTTAAGTCTTAATTCTAACACGTCTCGAAACCTACGTAATAGAGACAAAGAATACCGAGAAACGTATATTACGTCGCGATAATGAACTGCACGCGCGGCGTTTCCATCCGCTGTTCCATTTGCTCCATACGCGTAATACATAAATAGTATTTTTATAATAAAAGTCACGTTAGAATTAAAATAACAAATTCGTAGGTGTCCATTACCGTGCATTAGATCACAGTTAGTCGTTAAGATGTGGGTAATTAGATCACTCGGCCTAAAGGCCTCGTGATCTAATGACTCCACATCTCAACTCCTAACTGTGATCTAATGCACGGTAATGAACACCTACGAATTTGTTATTTCTTAAATAATGATTATGATTCGAATATGTAATATAACGGCCCGTATGCCGAAGTGCACTAATGCAAACAAACCTACACCTGCTCACACACTCAAACGTACACACGCATGTACACACGCATGCACGCATACAGTATAGAAGATATTTACCCCAATAAACGCGTTTTCGCTAAAGTTACTATTTCCATTGCCAACCGTTTGGAGCCAGATAAGACGCCGGGAAACCCGGCGTCTGATCAGGCTCCAGACTGTTTGCTGTTCAGATAAAAACAATCATTCAGAATTTAAAACATCTGTCATTTTCAACACTTAATTGCAATTGCGCTTGTGTTTCGTTTTCGTTTAAATAAGAAAGAATAACGTCTTCTCTATTGCACATACGCGCACACAGACATGCTTGAGATAAAAACATATCCATTAGATTAACCCCTAAACAATTAGAAACTATATAAATATGCGATATTCTATATTTTATGACAATGGGTTTAGTCAGTATACATTTGGGTACAGTATTTCCAAAAGGCACACAGCCTGTTCCCAACTGTAATCGTTACAGTGGAGAATCTGTTATTCTTTCCCGTTTAAACGCAAACGTACGCAAACGCAAAGCACTAAAACCACAGGTACTTGACACATACTTTATTATCTATTAACACCCCCCCCCCCCCCCCCCCTTAAAAAAAAAAAAAATAATTTATAGATACAAGGTAAACAGCGCAATTCGACACCTAGTCTTTACTATCCACTTAAACTGATGCTAAAATAGACTCGATCGCCGATATTCTCTTGTGGTATCCTCGGGCAAGGATTAATTTATCATTCTAACACGACTCGAAACCTACGGCATATAGACAAAGAATACTGAGAAACGTATATTACGTCGCGATAATGAACTGCACGCGCGGCGTTTCCATCCGCTGTTCCATTTGCCCCATACGCGTAATACATAAAAAGTAATTTTACAATTAAAGTTGCGTTAGAAAAAGAAATTGTTAAGTCTTAATTCTAACACGTCTCGAAACCTACTTAATAGAGACAAAGAATAGCGAGAAACATATATAACGCCGCGATAATGAAATACACGCGCGGCGTTTCCATCCGCTGTTCCATTTGCCCCATACGCGTAATACATAAATAGTATTTTTATAATAAAAGTCAAGTTAGAATTAAAATAACAAATTCGTAGGTATTCATTACCGTGCATTAGATCACAGTTAGTCGTTAAGATGTGGGTAATTAGATCACTCGGCCTAAAGGCCTCGTGACCTAATGACTCAACATCTCAACTCCTAACTGTGATCTAATGCACGGTAATGAACACCTACGAATTTGTTATTTCTTAAATATCTACTTTTTATTTCATCAAATTCCGTCAAATAACGCCACAGTACGTGAATTATAACGAAAATAAGCATAAACAAGTTTTCTGTCGTTCTCTTGGTACAGAATTTATTGCCCAAAATAAGGGGTAATCTAGTCGGTTTGCACATTTAACGGCCTTTACGGCTGGAACTTTCACCTAATTTCATTAGAGCAAACGCGTTTGTGTCGGAACATGACCCTCTTCACTATCAGCTATATGAAATATACATGTAATTTGGCATGAAATTGACAAGTGAAAGACTCATTTCATTGTGAATGCCATTTTGAATACCGGAATGAATTGAATGAACGGAGCGATCTCATTGGTCAAAATTAAACAGGTAAAGTTTCTTTTAATTTTGCATTCTATGTAAATTATATAAAACTGATAATATTTCATTTAAAGATGATTTATAATATTTGGTGAAAGTTCCAGTGGCATAGGCCGTTTATTGTGGACAAATAACAGATCACCCCTACATGTACATTCGTTGCTATGTACCAAGAGAACGACAGAAAACTTTTTTATGCTTATTTTCGTTATAATTCACATACTGTGGCGTTATTTGACGGAATTTGATGAAATAAAAAGTAGATATTGATAAATTAATCATTTCCCGAGGGTACCACAAGAGAATATCGGCGATCGAGTCTATTTTAGCATCAGCTTAAGTCGATAGTAAAGACTAGGTGTTGAATTGCGCTGTTTACCTTGTATCTATAATAGAAGTATAATAAAAAAAAAAATTTTTTTTTTTTTTTTTTAAAAAGGGGGGGGGGGGGGTGTTAATAGATAATAAAGTATGTGTCAAGTACCTGTGACTAAAACGTAGAAAAGAACAACTTTTGGACAATTCTGATATTGCATGTTTATCATGGTGGCAAACAGTTTGGAGCCTGATCAGACGCCGGGTTACCCGGCGTCTGATCAGGCTCCAAACTGTTTGTATTGTAAATAATAGTTTTAGCGTAAACGCGTTTAGTGGGAATGAATAACAGATTCTCCACTGTAGTAGAATTGTTGTGCAGCATTACTTTTCCATCAATGTTCACATAGTTTGTTATAAAGTCTGACGGCTCTTTTCCCTAGTCATTGTAAATGTGCCAAATGACCGCTTCCATGGGCCAATAAATGTACAGTCAAGCCCTGCAATGAGACCCCTTTACACCCAGCAAGCTACAAATTCTGCAATACTAAAGACACCCTTTTAGAGTGTTAGGGTCAGTAAAAGCTTTACGTCGAATGGAAGTGAGTAAAACAGCTTATGTTGGCCACTTTAAACAGTAATCTAATATTGAAAAACAACCTTTTTGTCGTGAACGTGGTTGTAATAAAAGAACTTTACTGTGTTCATAGCAGACGTGAACGGTCTTGGCCTTAGGCAGTCAATCGATATTGGATGGAAATTGATTAAAGAATGACCTTTGAAGTTGCTTAAGGAAAATGGACCTTTAATCAATGACATTGGTGATACATGTACACGTTGGAACATAGAAGATGTTATTCTCTTTTCAAATCAACGCGTTTGGCATGTGCTAAACCAATGCTATCGCTTGTAAACATTGTTGGAACAGATCAGATGCACAATAATTCAACGCCTGACCATTTTCCAAATTGTTCGACCCTCTAATTTAAAAATATTGTCATTATTTCATATAACCTGGGTTTTTTTCTTAATTTTCTACATTTTATTAAGAACAGTTTAACAATATTCATTCATGCTTTACTTTACAGTTACATAATTATATACAATACATTAATCGAACTCGAAAGAATTGAATTTTAACCGTTAAAATGCACTTATATAATACTAAAATATTATTTCATTTTTACGATTATCAAATACGATGTAGATATTTAAATGCTTGAGATGAAAACTTTGCCACTGACAACAGGTCGTTCCTTTAGTTTAAGTTTTCATCAGGGGAATAACCCATCCACTGCAATACCCGAGTACAATTATAGTTATTTGCAAACAGTTTGGATCTTTATCCAACACCGCGTCAAGTGATACATTTCATGATTTATCTTTATCTGGGGGGACCGTTTGGAGCCTGATCAGACGCCGGATTACCATGTGTCTGTTCTGGCTCCTAACTGTTGCTTTGGATATAGAATATATTTGTTTTAAAATAAGCGAGTTAAAGCAAATGAGGAAATAATAGCGCGTCACTGTAGCTGTCAAGAAATACCAAAGGTTCTTTTGATTCTAACAGTTCTTTCTTTTGCTTGACCCTGTCTGTTTAATTTCATGTGGTTCTATGACATGCCAGCGTGGTCAACTGGCAGAAAAGAATGGGAACCACTGCCGTAGTCTGGGATGATACAGTAGAAGGCTTCGAAAATGTGTAACCTTTTCAGTGATTTGATTGATGGATAAATCTATCATTACATAATGTATATGTTTGTCAATGAAAGTACTGAAAAGATTAAGATCCAGAATATTTGTAACTCTAGTAATCTGGTCCGGGTTGAAATTTCTTTAGATTGATGTAAACGAGGTTTAGATCTGGCAACCTGTCTCCTGGAGTCGCGATATTTCTTAAATACCTTTTAAATGACTTAAAATCCAATACAGGGTTTTCCTCTACAGCATCACCCAATGGGAGACGAAAATTGTGCGTGTTGTTCAGAGGTAGTTGTTATTAGGAGGGAAAAATTATATAATTAGAGCGCTGAGCTTACATTTGCAAACAGGTTGAACCCAGATTAGATGCCGTGTGACGTTGCGACTGATCCAGGTTCAAGCTGTTTTTCACTCACCTTTATGTTTCCTGTACCAAAATATCCGGTAAGTAACTGCAAAGGACTTTTTTAGCAGACGATATTGCAGTACTGAAAACGTCAGACAAAATTGTTTTGTTTGGGAACAGCGTGCGTTAAGCAGTGTTGTTAAGAGGGAACCGTTATTCGGAGGGTCGTTTTTAGGGTTGGAGCAGTAAATCAACAACAATATACACAATCATGGAACCATATTGGTTATTTCAATATTATTTTTCACCTTTTCCTTTTACGCAGTCGCTGCAACATCATCGTGTGCTTACATTTTCCGTCTGCTTGTATCTATAATATTTGCTTTAAGAAACAGTGATATTCATCAGTTTCAAACAAATTTATCCTGATATTAAGACGTCACGTTACGCGGCGTCTGATTAAGATCCAGACTGTTTGCAAATATCAGCGTTGTCGGCCTTTCAGTGAAAGGGTTAAGCAAAAAGCACTTCTAAACATTTGAATATTAAATTCATCTGCTATTATCAAAATACAAACAAAAGCTGCCATTGTAGTAGAGTGTATTGATTTACAAGGCAAGGCATGCATACCTCATTGCATGCCAGATGTATAGCTTGCGACAATATTGACTTGGTTCGTGCATATTTGATAACCTGTCAACGTATTAGGTTTCATGTACTTCACAAATGTCCTCATCATTTAATCAGATCACACGAACTATACGTGCATTAACCCGTATCATGCAATGGTAGTGTCGGCTTAACCCGTTCCCCCATAGAAGCGACTTTTAGCGTATTTAATTTATTCCTCCGCTGAAGAATATAGTTCCAATTTAATCAGTCATGATTATATAGTATAGGGAAAAATTTCAATATTCTAGCACATGGAAGCTTAAAGCAGGCTGAAAGTAAAGCAGAATGCGCCTTAGGGCGCATTCTACTTTACTTTCAACCTGCTTTAAGTAGTCACCTATTTTCAATACTAGAAATAGGCTATCAGGTAAAGGGTTAAGATGCTGTTCGCAAAATAACTACATTTCAATAAGCATGTAAGTATTCTTTAAATTAAAAAAGACGCAGCACGAATATCCTGACGGGTTACTCGGCATCTGATTGAATCCCACTTGTTTTCAAATTTTGATTAAGTTTGGTAATGTGAAAAACCTTGAGTGTTAAATAATTACCGTGTATTAAATCTGGAACCAAACATTTTGCAATATAAGTAAACGTTAGGAAGTAAAAATAACAACAGCAAAATATTGCCGTGTGCATCCATTATGCATCCGCCTATTTTGAGACATAGTAAAGACATATTTAATGTCATTTTATACAGATAAATTTGATTGGGCGATATAACTTTAGATTCGGATATTCCCCTCGTGTGTTAACAATCTGAATAGTATATCAATGGCACTTTACAACATTCATAAGTGGTTTCCCAATGACCCTTTACAGTATATATAAGTAGTTTTCCAATGACACTTAACAATATAATTATATAAAGTACTTAATGATGATTTACTTTATGTGGCAATTTAAATATGTTGGGTGCAGCAGCAATATACAGCCAGTCTTGTATTAAGCTACCATCCGAAATATATCGAATGATCGAATGAAGTATGATTGAAGAGTGTTTGTTGAATGCCGAAAAAAGCAATGCAAATTTATATATAGAACCTTTTTGTATCATTTGATGTCCGACATCAATGAGTCTCTTATTTTTATGATTATTTTCTAGACGGTCTAGACGCAAATAACAAATAAAGAGACCGTGGACAATAACAATATCGTACAGCCATTAATTATGTATAGACCATATTGTTGGCAAATGAAGGATATGGTGTGTATGACTTTGAACTCATAACAACAAGTAAAAATACGGAACACATTTAGTAAACACAATAACTAACCGTGAAGCGCTTTGTGTCTTTTATCTATTGATGTACATCATCTATAACATTGTTGTCATTAGGATTTAGGTTGTTACACCTAAACATTAGTAATTTCGGATTCAGAGGATGACATTATTTAAAAATACTGACAGTTGCTCTTTGGGTATTAGTTTCAACGCAGATACAAATTAAATGGTCTGTATTTACTATTTTAGGTTACCAGGTATAATGGCAGCAGTTCGGATTGTATAAGAGATTTTCATATAGATCGCTGTTTAACCCCTTCACTGCCATGACGTCATCAATTTTAAACAAGACTAGTGTCGTCTGCTTTGATTTCTCAAATTCAATGCTTAAGTTTTTTTAGTTAAGAAATACTGAAATGAGTGGAAAACAGTTTGAATCCTGATTAGACGCAGCGTTATGCGGCGTCTAATCAGGATTTAAACTGTTTGCAAATAACCGTTGTCCTCTGGGTAAGGCAGTGATGGGGTTAAACTCTATTCAATTGTTTAAGTTACTTCAGTTGTTCCACAGACGTGTGATAATGAATGGTAAAAAATCGGCTGTCCTGTAAATAAAAAAGGTACTGTTATTCGATTATTGACCCTTTCGGTACCAAATTAATCTTGAGAATTTACCCCTTTACCGCTATATTGTCGTCTGCTTCAATATGTTTGTATGCAAGATCGTTTCAAAGTTAGATTTAAGGACGTAAAATTTAAAAATAAATATCGAAACGAGTGTCAAACAGTTTGGTTCCTGATCAGACGCCGCGTTACGCGGCGTCTGATCAGGATCCAAACTGTTTGCAAAGTCTACTTTATGCGACTTGGGTGCCGAATTGGTTAATGTTTGCTCTAAAACTTGCAATTCAAGGAGTACTGAGTATTTTTCTGTATTATTCCATTTCGAAATTGAGAACAGAATAATGGTTTACAACATCGTTTTCTTCTGACAAAAAGGAATAAGGTTATCATGTTTGTTTATTAAGTTGTAATTTCTTTCTTGTAAGATTTAGCGGGGCGATCGTTTAGATAATCAGATAGTTTACAATTTGGGTGTGTTGAACGCAGCAGAGATGTACACTAAGGTATGGAATAAATACGAAAGAATCAAGCAGGAAACGTAACACAAACAATACACCCACCTCTCAAGCAGAACACACACACACACACAGTCATACCACAACAAACACACACACACACGCGCAATTCCATTCCTTCATCAACACACTAAATAGAAAACAACACGCAAGACAAACATAAAGCAAAGTGAATATAGGAGCCCGCCTTGGTACGGTCAGTAGCAATCAATAATTAATTATAAATTAATTAATTATTAACATCCACTGGGGGGTTAAACCTAGGTTTAGGGGCGCCCAACCTCACACTTATCTCCTACATTCACCTATAAAAGACAAACAGTGTACATAAAATATAAACCCTGTTCCAAAACCTTACAATCAAAAAGACCGCCAACACAGTAAGTAAATACATGTAAAACATCTAACAAAAAATCTATGACAAGATTATTAGTAACACGGGAAAGAATTTAACATTCAAGCCCGTGCTAAAAATCACCCACTGTGGCAACGGTCAAATTGTACTCAAGCGACTAGTCTGTAGTCACGAGTAACTGTAAGACATGGATGGGTTCAGGGTACGACAGAGAGGGAGGGAAAAAACAAACAAAGCACGAAAATCCGACATAACTCTCCCGGTTAAGGACGACTTTTGAGATACATCATCATGTAGTGCTAAACCCTGTCTGTCGTCGCACAACCAAAGAGGAAAGCATGGTTATGGAAGCCTGATTTGATCCCAAGGTTGACGTGAAAATGATTTGGGCATATGAAATCGAGTATTATTAGTTTTCTACATCACACACGACTTCTTAATTCGCGACGCGTATTAGAGATTACCAACCACATTTTCTATACATATGATCAGAGAACCCGAACGCATTAATTAACACCGTTACTGTACATGCAACTCCATTTGTTGGTTTGTTCTTAGGAATTTGATTGCTGCGATGTACAGCACTCAGTAACCCCAAAGGGATACTCCAAATCAGGATTCATGCATGACATGTATATTTGATAAAGTGTGTATCTATTTTGAGACATATTCGTGATTCTTCTATTTATCCTCACCCAACACAAATTGAAATGTATTGACTTTCAGTCCGAGTTGATTGGTTTATTCCGCATCCGTTTTAATTTAACTCTTTGCATTTTTCGCCAGCAACATACCATGCATGTGTCGTGTGCAAATGAACAAGAATTATATATTTTTTTAACATTTCGATTCAAATTAGGACCATAGTGGCAAACAGTTTGGATCCAGATGAGACGCCGCATCGTGCGGCGTCTCATCTGGGTCCAAACAGTTTGCGAAGAGAATCGACGCTAGCGGGCAAAGAGGTAAACGACCGGAAATAGGTGGCGCAGCAACGATTGAGTATAGTATTGATTGTGACCGACTTATATGAAGCAAGGGAAGGGCAAATGCACATTGCACATTGCGACATTAGCCACTTCATCATACAACATTTATCGCCTGGTTTAACCCCTTCACTGCCGTGACGTCATCAATTTAAACAATTATCGTCTGCTTTTATTTCTCAAATTTTATTTTTAGGTATTTTCATTTAAGAAATATTGAAATGAGTGTCAAACAGTTTGGCTCCTGATCACGCGGCGTCTGATAAGGATCCAAACTGTTTGCAGATAACCATCGTACTCGGGGTAAAGCAGTGAAGGGGTTAATATTGTAGACTGTATTGTTGTTTTTAAAAGCTACACTTAACAAAAAACGACTGAAATCACATTTCAAAATATTACCAAACAATTGTAGATTCAGTAAGTTCTGATGTGTTGAAATAAATAGACGAAACTAGTCAATGTTAATCGCCCGATCCAGCAAGTTCGAGCCCTATATGCGATTGGACTAGCAATTTGTTTGGCTTTAATTTATTAGATTCTATCATTTTTTTTATCTATCATATATTTTGATATTTTAATTAATGACTTCTTTTAACAATGCAGTAGAAGTTTTATTTCCTAATAAACCCGTTTATACTAAAAACCCTTTGTTCATTACAAACACTTTGGGGCCAGATAAAACGCCGGGTAAACCGGCATCTTATCTGGCTCCACGATGTTTGCAGTTCCAATTAACCCTTTCCCCCATAGAAGCGACTTTTAGCGTATTTTATTTATTCTTCCGCTGAAGAAAATAGTTCCAGTTTATACCCTCATGAATAATTACCATTACAAATATATTGTATAGCCTAGCAGATTTTAGCTTAAAGCAGGCTGAAAGTAAAGCAGAATGTGCCTTAAGGCACATTCTGCTTTACTTTCAACCTGCTTTAAGTGGTCAACTGTCTTCAAAACTATAAACATGCTATGAGGTAAAGGGTTAATGGTAACGGTTATCATTTTATATTGTACATGTATAAGGTTTGCTACATGTACAAGTTTCTTTTAGATGATAAAGGTAAGCAGGCTTTCAGTAGGCGGACGCTTTCAACAAAACGACACTTTTCTTGTTCAGTTTGTTAAAAGCACGCAGAGTTGCCTATATTGAGTTCACGCCATGTTACTTATTATGTCTGCGGTGACGTCTTTTCGTTTCCTCCCGTGAATCTTATTTAACATTATAACCCCTTCACTGCTATAACGTCATACATTTTGAAAAATTGTCGTCTATTTTTAATATTTAGTTATTTTGGCTTATGAAATATTGAAATGAATGTAAACAGTTTGTATCCTGATCAGACGCCGCGTAACGCGGCGTCTGATCAGGATCCAAACTGTTTTCAAATTACTAGGGGTAAGGCAGTGAAGGGGTTAACTTTCTAAAGTTATGTATCATCTACATAATTAATGACTGTTTCTTAACCCTTTCCCACATAGCATATTTCTAGTATTGAATATAGGTGGCCTCTTAAAGCAGGTTGAAAGTAAAGCAGAATGCGCCTTAAGCGCATTCTGCTTTACTTTCAGCCTGCTTTAAGCTATCATCTGCTAGAATATAGAAACTATTTTGTATGATACATATCTATGACTGTTTAAAATGGAACTATTTTCTTTGGCGGATGAATAAAATGAATGCGCTGAAAGTCGCTCCTATAAGGGAAAGGGTTAAACCTGACTTACTAAAGGTTTGAACTTGGCCAGATGCCGAATAAATCGGTATCGGATCTTGTTAAAAAATATCTTAAAACAACGCAAGTCATGTCGCATTGAGCGGGGAAAGGTTATAATTTGCACATCTAACACGATGTACTCCAGTTTCAGATAAAGTATCAACACGATGTAAGATACATTTCGGACAGTTCAAACTGGAGAGGAAATTGCATTACCTCTGGAAAACATAAAACCGTGTTGAAATAAATGTATTGATTTAGACAATTATATGTGCAATGATAAATGTGCTGAACCATTATATAGATACATGTATGATAACCTTTGGACATTGTTCATATCAAGATATTGAGACTAGATGCGGAGAACTTAAGGTGGAATCTGCTTTACTTTCAATCTACTTTAACGTGGTCCCCCGTCTTCAAAAGCAGAAACCTATATTGACTCTACTCAGTCCATAGTGTCTTACTACTAATTATGCTCACAGTGACGTCTTCCAAGTCGTTGCCGTTCCTTCACAGTATCATTTTCATCTATTACCTCTTCCTTTAAACGATATATAAATTGTCTACAAAAGTGATGTATTGTCTCCCTTTGATTTATTGGATGGTTTGGTGTTTGTTTTTGTCATTTAACAAAAAGCCATCTAGAACCTGGCCATACGCCTCATTACTTGGTGTCTGATCTGGTTCCAAACTATTTGCAAGTGTAGGTGAAGTTGCAGTGAGAACGGGATAAAGTTTGGCCAT
Organism: Gari tellinella; assembly: GCA_922989275.2. Taxonomy (NCBI): domain Eukaryota; kingdom Metazoa; phylum Mollusca; class Bivalvia; order Cardiida; family Psammobiidae; genus Gari; species Gari tellinella. Next base: position 39,191,164 of record OV277864.1, on the reverse strand, counting down.
TATCCTGCTGATCGCGACTTTACTGGTATTTGCAAACGGTTTGGATCCAGATCAGACGTCGCGTAACACGGCGTCTGATCTGGATCCAAACTGTTTGAGAACAGTCTTTGAGTATATTTTGATACAACTACAAAGATGTTCATTTGATACAATTTGCCATTTCAAAGCAGACGGTATAACAACTGAGTTAGGGTTAATTTGCAACATCCTACGCAATGTCGTTTTCGTCTCAGATAAATTATCAACACGATGTTGAAGATGGCAGGTACATTTAGAAATCTCCCAAATAGCATTAGGATTGGAAGCTTTTAAGTATTTCTTAAGTGAAAACTATGTCTTGCTTTCGGCGACACATTAGAGCAAACATAATTCTTTACCGCTTTACCACGGCTAAACACAATCGAAAAACAAGTGTTATCAACAACCAAACGAATCACAAATACAATTCAAAAGACAAGATGGAAAAGAATAACGTCTTTTTCACTGTATATGTAAAACCAGTAGTGTTTCTTTTTACGACTGTATGGCTGCTTTAAATAAGAAGAAATTAAGAGCAAAACAAAGTGTCTCTGTATAAAGGTTCTGCTTAACGTGAATCTAATTACAATGGAGAAGATGCTATTTCTTCCCAAATAAGTGCGTACATGTACATGATAAACACGTAATAACCATAACAAACATTTTGGAATGGAAAACATGGCGTCTTTTCAGGCTAAAAAGCTGTTTGTCCTTGAGAATTGGACCAAAAGAAATGGCCAGACTTTTCAAAATGTTTTTATATGCTTCATTGTTTTGTATTGCGTTTGAGTTTTATTTGTTTAAACGGAATATGATAATGTCTTCTCAGCTGTATAAGCTAGCATCTGTATTAAGCGGATGTTCGTTTGATTTACTATTGCAGGATTGTACTGTATTTCAAAACATTTGATATTGAACTACATACACTACATGATTGTGACGACAACTTATTGAAGAGAATAATAATAATTATGTCATTATTGAATACAAACACAATGCAATAAAATGGAGAAAATGATGGATGGTTGATAATTTTGACGGTTTATTTTTATTTGAGTATTATGGGCATACACGCGTTTATTGGGCATGAATAATGTATTCTTCAATCTATTAACGACTTGCTTTGGCAATTGTCAAAGCAAGTAGGCTCTTAGTATTGCTGATAGCATCGTCATGTAGTCAGCGTTTTTCATGACGCAGATTTACCCTTTCAATCCTACAGCCCTCTGAAGAGATTACTGATTATAGATGTAAACAGTGTAGACCCTGATGAGAGGGCTCCTATAGGAGCCCTCTGATCAGGGTCCATACTGTTTGATATTTTCATCAGTTTTTGTTGTCATATAAAAACGCAACAGTAGACTGGTTCAAATTACCTGAACTATAAGAGTCCAAACTGATAATAAATACTCACAAGAGATATTTAGGGTTGAAAAGGTTAACGTGCTACAATTGTAACGACCATTATTTCCCTTTAGAATGGAACTAAACGCAATTTAACAGCATTTTGAAAGTTATTAGTTGTTGACAGAGTTGACGATTTATGTAAATCCAAAACGATTGGAGCCTAATCAGGCCCCTTGTTAGCCGACTTCAGGCCCCGCTAAAAATTGCTGTCAAATAGCATTAATGTATAGGGTTTTACTTCAATAATGTCAACTCTATTGTAACATAATTATAACATTTTCAAAAACTGCACGTTTTCAAAAAGTCCCGATGAGTCTATTATCTATTGATTGGGGGTGGGTGTACAGACTTACTTTGCTGTTCGATGTTTTAAAAAAGTTCGATACTCAGTACAACACACACTATCCTTGTAAACAAAACAATTACGTTGCCTTTTTGGTGTTCTTAAACACTAGCAATTACTGTTATTTGTTGGAGTACGAATTTAATTAGAGGTAATTGTGACTACTGAATTAAAGAAGCGATATTAAATAGAATTAAAGACTCATTTACTGTTCTGTTCTTATTCCAACAAAGCCCTTGGCAAAGAGAACGTAAATTATTTGTGTAGTACAGTGGCGAAACCCTGCCATTTCCTGGATACAGTGGAGAAGACGTTATTCTTTCAAAATTAACGCATTTACTCTTAAATTATTATTTCCGTTGCAAACAGTTTGGAGCCAGATCAGACGCCGGGTTACCCGGCGTCTGATCTGGCTCCAAACTATTTGTCATTTAGATTAAAAACAAATTCAGAATTGTCAAAAAACTGTCGTTTTGTTTGCCTTTTAATGGAAAAGAATAATGTCTCCTCTGCTGAACTTGTAAATGAAACAAGACACAAGGGCATTTAAATGCGTGAAAGACAAGAACGATGTTTTTGTACGAAACTAATGACGATTTGTTTAATCTGTGTTACCATGGAGACGATTCTTTTCTTTCTCGTTTTATCTAAACAAAACGCAAACGGAAGATAATAAACTGTAACAAAATAGACAGCTTCTTGAATATCCGCACTATTTAGTTTTATCAGGTTGGTAAACAGTTAGGAGCCTTGTCAAACGCCGGATACAAACGCCGGGTTATCCGGCGTTTAAACTGACTCCAAAGAGTTTGCAGTAGAAATACTTGGTTTGGCAAAAATGCACTCGTTAGGAATACATAACGCCTTCTCCAATATAAGTAATGATTTGAAATATATTACAGCTGCTGTTGCCCTCTGAACAGTTTAACATTAGATTTACAAGTCTTGTTAAGAATAGTGCAATGTTAACCCCTCCACTGCCATGACGTCATCAATTTTAAACAATTGTCGTCTGCTTTTATTTCTAAAATTAAATATTTAGCTAGTTTGACTTATGAAATATTGAAATGAGTGTTAAACAGTTTGTTCCCTGATCAGACGCCGCGTTACGCGGCGTCTGATCAGGATCCAAACTGTTTTCAAATTACTAGTCTACTCGGGGTAAGGCAGTGAATGGGGTTAAACAGGTATGGTACAGGGAGGGGAGACGTCATAATTCATGTTTGAATGAAATGAAACACAATGGCAAACTAATCAAGTGCAGAAAACGACGATATTTGAAAAATCTGACATTCTAATTAAAATCTCAATTATTGCAAATTATTTTGAGCCTGGTCAGATACCAGATGAACCGTTGTCTGACCTAGCTCCAATCGGTTTGAAAGTAGTATAACTTTATACTTTAATGCAAGCGTGGTTACAATGTATTTGGAAATAAGTGTCTCCCTACATTAGCTACACCTTTCAATTCTACTTTCTTTTTACATGGTTTTCAACTGTGTTCTTTGACAACAGACGCGGTTGCTCAAAACTGTTTGAATCTTACATTGAAAGTGTTAATTATTATTTTGTTTAACACTGCCAGTTTTGTCTTGAAGTATTATTTTTTTGTTAAAACGAAAATGCGGAATAGTTTCGCCCAAGAAGACGTAAGTTGTTACGTATATAATCATGATCATCATCAACAAAGTAATATCATTGAGTAACGTTTTGTATTTTTCAGTTGGTGCTGTTTCCATCATTGCAATATGTGCCGCGGTGATGCTTTCTCTCCTCGCGGTCACGGCGGTCGCCTACAAATGCTACAGAAGACGGGTCATGCAGAACGCACAAAACAGGTTATCGTCTGCTATAAAGAAGGGGTTGAAAGAAAGTACGTCTGGTAAAAAGCCCGCCAACCGCGGACCAACAGTTATGAAAGTAACCAAGGCAACCAGTCCTATTTCACCTCCTGAACATCCAACCGGACCAGGTGAAAAACTTTCACCTGGAAGTTTTTCTATGCGCCCTGATAACATGGACTCGCCGCATCACGTAGGCAAACAGGAAGTACACTTTGAGAACGAAAAAGGAGGAGAAACACCTGAAAAGGACGAAGAGAGAAAAATGAAAGAAATGAAAGAAGTGAAAGAAATTGAGATAGAGCGTTCTCCAAAATATCTAGGCGCCCTGAATTTTGCGGTTGAGTTCGATCAGGAAAAGTCAGCCCTGTTGGTGAATATTATGAGCTTGTTGGACTTGCCGCCAAGGGACCCGAGTGTTGGCGGCTGTGACCCGTATGTTAAGCTACAGCTCCTTCCGGAAAAACGACACAAATGTAAGACAAGGGTACTGAGGAAAACTCTGAACCCTGTTTATGACGAAACGTTCACGTTCTACGGAATCGCTTACAACCAGCTACAAGGAATTATTCTCCACTTTGTTGTGCTAAGTTTTGACCGGTATTCTCGTGACGCCATTATTGGAGAAGTTCTACACCCACTGAACCCTGAAGACATACTACAGAAGAAAGTGACCCTGTGCCGTGATATATCCCCGAGACACTTGAAGGTGAGTTTCTTCCTCACAAATAATGTATAAGGTAGACAAGACTTCCCTCATTAAACTCCAGAGACTTACTACCTTACATCGGTTCTTGGGCTTTTGTTTATTCTGACGGAGTTTATCCGTCCTGTCGGGAATTTTAAAAAGGAGGCAGGTCGGTGGTTTTTATCTCATTCGCAGCGAATGGGATTTCCTTAAATTATGTTTTATCATCTCATCCCATCATTCATCTGCACTATATGACCTATTTAGTGCCGTAAAACCCAACTCATCCATAAATACCCATTTAAAGAGGCTTTAACGCATTGTTATAAAATGTAGAAATGTCAATGTTTAGAAATTCTACTAAACGTTTAATTTTTAATAAGAGTGGCAAACTGGTTGGATTCTGATCAGACGCCGGGTTATCCGGCGTCTGATCTTGCTCCAACCTGTTTGTATTGGAAACAATTGTTTTACTATAACCGCGTTTATTATATACATACCAATGTTCTGCCCGAAATATTTCCGTATTTTATCGAACAAATACAGCTTGACGGATTAAAAATTCCGTATTACCCATGTACCTTGTGTAATGGGAAAATAACGTTTACTGTGTAGTCGGAAGTTCGGAACTACTTTACACACTACAGGGGCATATAAAATAGCTCGAAACATTTCTATCGTTTTTTATTTTATTAGTATTATATGAGGTATATAATAAAAGGAACATTACTATACTTTGCATATCTTATGCACCGGATCACTCGAGTTGTGTGTGTAAAGGCTATATCCTTTACACACACAACGAGAGTGATCCGGTGCATAAGATATGCAAAGTATAGTAATATTCCGTTTTTATTCAGCAAGAATAACACTTTCCTCATTATACATGTAGGTACTTTACACTGTACCATCGAAGAAAGGGTCAGTTTCGCCTATTTAGGAAAAACGATATTCTTTCGTAATAAACACATATTTCCTTAAACAACTATGGCTGTTACAACTAATTTTGGGGACAGATTACAATCTTAACTGTTTGCCACTCAGAGTTTGATAATTTGTCATTGTTTGAACAAATCTCATTTTCTACATTCTAATGCATTGCTATTAATGAGCTAAGTTTCTTTACAACGGGAAATTACAACTACATGTATCAGAAATTACAAAACAGATGAACGATGTCTTAACATCCTAGCGACGAGTATACTCGTCATTTACAATTTGTTTGCATATGTAGGGAGTACCGAAATGACAGCACCGAACTCAGGAATATTCATGCATAGTTAATATTTCCTGAAATGTCAATAACAATACGGATCCTTGTCTTTTATCTAGAAATTGGACATCTGATATGCTTCTGATTATTCCGACCGCTAATTGCTTGAAGCTAATTTGGTACAACTTTACCATATAATAATCACCGACGTTTACATGTTATTGTCAAGGAAAGCTCATACCAGTAACTGGTGTTGGCTTAACATTCTGAGTTTACGCTTGCGGACGAATCGGATAACTCTTACAAACAGATTGGATCCAAATGAGATGCCAAGTAATTTTGTGTCTTTGTTAGATCCGAACTGCTTGACAATTTGATATGTTTTTGGATATTGATTTTAGATAAATAAAAGATGAACATTTAGCCGACGACAATAACATAAGTAAAACCTCTCTATTATGACCACACACTTTTGTTAATTATTTGGGGTGATTAAGGCAGATGACTGCTTAAAGCAAGATGACAGTGAAACAGAAAACTCCTTTAGAAGCTTTATGTTTCACTGTCACCTTTCTTTAAGCTGTCACCAGTTTTATACAACCAACTAGCCTTCGTTTTAGTGGTCGTTATAGAAAGGTTTTATTGTACAAGTAGCATGGCAAATGTTAATTGGAAACTATATGATCCGAATGCCAAACGTCACTAACTGTCATGAATGCAAAATCCTATTAGAATGTTTGATATGGCAAAGGCAGATATTTAAGTTGACGCGATAGGCTGCAAATACAATAAAATAAGCTGATGTATTCCCTGCTTAACGCGTTTGGGCTAAAACTACGTTTTCCATTGCAAACAGTCTAGAGTGTGCCAGAATGAAAATTCGTGGCCACTGAGAAAAAAAAACGTGAATATTTTTAAGAAGCAGATTTTAACCCTTCAATACCTTACCCCGGGTATTATAATCATTTGCAAACAGTTTGGATCATTATTAGAGGCTGCGTTATGCGTTTGACATTAATTTTGATATTTCAAAAATCCTAAAATTTCAGTTTGAAAACTAAAAGCAGATGACAAGTGTTTAAAGGTATGACGTCGAGGCAGTGAAATAGTTTAAAATTTACCTATTAACCTTTCCCAACAAGAGCAATGGAAACATATAATTGATTTCATTTCAACGATCCATTTTGTGAAGTCACAATGTAAGTGCATAGCAATAATCTTTTAAAATTGCTTCCTTAATCAGCTAAACAATTTTGAAGGATTTTATTTTGCAATTAGATCGACTGATAATAACAAAACCGCAAGTGTCAGTAGGTATCATCATATATTTATTACATTACAACATCATCTGAAACGAAACGTGATACAGTTGTATAGCAAAACATATCTACATGTAACATGTTGAAGATGTCATTTGTTTTTCCAAATAAGCGTTATTGCCAAAAACAAATACAGTGTTCCCTCTTTACAACGGCCCTCCAAATAACGACTCCCTCCTAACAACGACCCATGCCGCAGTTCCCTTAACAAGACACATATATATAACGCTTTTACTGCTGCAACTTCGTCTGCCAAAAATTGTCGTCTGCTAGTTATCTCAAAGTTATATAAAAGTGTATATTTTGATAGAATAGATACAATACATGTAACGAGTGATAAACAGCTTGAATCGAGATCAGACGCCGCGTAACGCGGCGTCTGATCTGAATTCAAACTGTTTGCAAATGTAAGCCAAGTCTTATTGTTCCCTCCCTGTAACGACTCCCTCCGAACAACGAACACAATCAGTGTCTCCAATCAGGCGTCGTTGTTGAGAAGGAGCGCTGTATGTCCATTGCAAACAGGTTGGAACCATACTAAAGACAGGGTAACACGGCGTATGATCAGGCCCCGGATTCTGGATCCGAATTGTTTTCCACTCGGATTAAAAGAAATCGTCAAAATTGTAAATCAACTGTCATTTTCAACATTCTATTGCATATATTTTGCGTTTAAATTTGTTCAAATGGAGAGGATTAACGTTTTGCCCATTGTAACCCTATCTAATTGGAGATGTACGAGAGCATAATGTAATGGACCTTTGTCTTCTGAATAAGTAAGAGAATAATTATTGAATTAACCCGTTCACTGTCATTATTTTCAATATGCCTTTATTAAACTCATTATCCCCTGAAACTTCCAATGGACAATTCCAGTTTGCAATAAAAGCTGGTCCATTTTACACTATTTATGGGATTCTTTTGTAATAAATTGCAAAATGACAAACAGTGAAGTCCCTGATCAAAGGGCTCCTGTAGGATCCCTCTGATCAGGGACTTCACTGTTTGCATATGATAAGGGTACTCATCACAGGTACACATTTGGTAAAGGACGCATATATGCGTCGCAAGGGCTCAATGAGTAAATAACATTTGGAATTATATGCGTTCGTTTTACTTATGAAACATTGGCATGAGTGTCAGACAGTTTGGTACCTGATCAGACGCCGCGTTACATGTTATCTTATCAGGAACCTGTCAGACTGTCGGCATTGGCAGTGAAATGGTTATTGTGATCTCATTAACCCATTTGCGCCCAGTGAATTATTCCATGTTTATATATTGGATTAGTCCATTTTTTTTATCATAAATGGGTTAACTATAGCAGTGGTTTCTGTGTATGGTACATGTATCTTTGTTTTATAATAAGGAATTTATGCCAAATATAAAACAAACCTGACTGTCATTATCATTGGATGCCATGTCGTTTACAAGCGGGAAACCAATTCGATTCCATTAGATTGATCAATCAGATAAGCGAGTTCATATCGGCTTATCCCGATACGCATGCGCAGATTAGACGACGATTCTTTGAATAGAATTCATTTGCATTCAAAGGAACTTGATAATGTAGAATAACACGCCATTCGATATTTACAGCACAACTAGGGCAAAGAACACAAAAGGATATGTTTGTACAGTGGATGTCTGTTAACCCATACGCGCCAAGTTGATTCTTCCATGTCTATATATTTGATTAGACCAGTTTTCATCAAAGGGGTCACTGGTCAAATTTTCATTTCGTTTTGTTTTATGTTAAAATTCCTATCAGCAAACAGTGTCGACTCTGGTCATAGCCCGCATTATGCGGCGTCTGATCAGAGCCTACAATATTTGCCTTTGCTCCATATAATTATGGCATTGTGGCCGAGTACATATGGGTTAATGCCACCGCTAAACAGAACATATGAATGCGGTGTTTATGCAGTCTGCTGTTTATAAGAACATGAAAGCAAAGCAATTCCAATTTCATTTCAATTTTGTTGTAAGCAGCTACATGTGTTAAACACTGTAAAAGGCCACAGAGTAACTTGGGGTCGAAACAGGCTTCAAATTCTTTGACACTAGAGTTGAATAATTCGCCAATGTTTTTCAAGATTTGATCATGATTATAGTATCTGAACTGTGCTTTGTGTGTCCTCCCGTCTTTCCATGGAACTGTGTCCCCCATTATCCGGAGCATATGTCCTATGCAACATCAGCCAAGGGTACATGTAACAAATGTGTTATTGGAGTACATCTTGGGGATACGTAGTGTCCCCTAACATTTTTAGGTCACTTTGACCTTTGCTTTGACATTACCTTCATGTAAAGAAAACGTTTTAACCAAGGAGAGGTTTAGCAGACGAAACATTGGGCGCTGAAAGGATATAACATAAGAGTATAACTACAATTTCTGTCCGCCATAAATAACATGTTTAATGTCTTTTGTGCATGTTGAAAGTTCATCTGAAAGTGACTAAGCAATCCGATTTTTACCCTTTGCCGGATGATCGCAATTTTACTTTTTTGCAAACAGGTTGGGTCCAGATCGCGGCGTCTGATCTGTAACCAAACTGTTTGACATTCGTCTTTAGGGTTATGTACTTAAACAATGTGTAAATCTAAATGTAACAAATTTTGGAGGCAACAATTTCAAAGCAGACGATATAACAACAGAATAACGGTTAAAGAAATGCGTTGAAAAAAACAACAAATTAACGTTTGGGACAAACTGTATGAAACAATGAAAGAATATCGATGCGGCTTATACATGTATTAAATAAAAACCAATTGCGTCACCATTGCATCAACCGCGAATACTCCATGTCTCTTGGCTAAATGTCGCCGTTAATAATGTCACCGTTAATAATGTAACGCATTCATGAGTGGAAAGTTGTTTGCTCAAATAATTCAATTGAGATATACAGTGGAGAAAACGTTATTCTTTCCCAATAAACGCGTTTACGCTAAAACTATTATTTCTAATGCAAATAGTTTGGAGCCAGATCAGACGCCGGGTAAGTCGGCGTCTGATCAGGCTCCAAACTGTTTGTCACCAAGATAACAAAGAACTATCAGAATTGTCCAAACGTTGCACTTTTGCTACGTTTTAATATTAAGCGTTTCGATTCGTTTAAACGGGAAAGAATAACGTATTCTCCACTGTATCTATTAGTTCATTCACCTCTGTAATTTTTAATGGGTAATTCCAGTTTCCGATTAGATTTTGTGCATTAATGACATTTTAGGATTGTTTTATGACATATATTGCAAAATGACAGAAATTTAGGAGATCCTCTCTATCTGGGTCTACGTTGTTCGCACAGAGCACGTTTACTCTTCATAGATACGAGTATACTGTTTGTAAACTTCGCTAGGGTTGAGTGTGTTAATAACACAGACTCTGGTAAAACGGCGTCTCATCCTGGACTACACTGTTTCCCAAAAATCAGTGTGAGATACAGTGGAGAATCTGTTATTCTTTCCCGTTTAAACGCAAACGTACGCAAACGCAAAGCACTAAAAAGTAGAAAAGAACACCTTTTGGACAATTCTGATAATTCTTGTTTATCTTGGTGGCAAACAGTTTGGAGCCAGATCAGACGCCGGGTAACCCGGCGTCTGATCTGGCTCCAAACTGTTTGCACTTCAAATAATAGTTTTAGCGTAAACGCGTTTATTGGGAAAGAATAACAGATTCTCCACTGTACGTCTTTTTACATGTAATTAACCCTTTCACTACCATTACGTCGTCTGCATTTTGCCTTACTGTCAGCCTCCTTTAACCCTTTCCCCCCATAGAAGCGACTTTTAGCGTATTTAATTTATTCCTCCGCTGATGAAAGTAGTTCTAGTTTATACACTCATGAACAATAACCATTACAAATATTTAAAATAGTCTAGCAGATTTTATATTAAAGCAGGCTGAAAGTAAAGCAGAATGTGCCTTAGGGCACATTCTGCTTTACTTTCAACCTGCTTTAAGTGGTCATCTGTCTTCAAAACTAGAAAAAGGCTATGAGGCAAAGGGTTAAGTTACCATCTGTCGGAATATAGAAATTATTTGTTTTGTTGGCAATACATGACTCTGTAAAAGAAATCAGTGGAGGGATAAATTAAAGGCATGTTCATGAAGAAATAGGTTAAACAGGGTAGCTTTTCTAGATCTATACTGTTCACAATTGCTCATAAATAACCCTTTATTCCATGGCATATATTTAGTTTTGAATACAGATGACAACTTAAAGCAGGTAGAACGTAAAGCAGAAATGCGCCTTAAGGTTTTCAGTCTGGTTTAAGCTTCTTTATACTATGATACAGGAAATATTTGTTATGATGCATATTCATGACTGTATATAGTAGAACTATTTCCTCAGTGGACAAATAAATTAACGTCGTGAATAGGCATATTTATGGAGTAATGGGTAAAGAGTACTAAAGACATTGAGTTTGGTCTTGTCATCCCACACAATCGATTTTTGTTATTGTTAAAATGTATGTTCAAGTGCTATAAAATGTACAAATTCAATACCAACTTTTATTACCATAGGTTTTATACTATCCGTTAATCTATAGCCACTCGATATCAATCGACAGAACCGTACCATTGTGATTACGTCAAACAGAAAGCAACTAAATTCTACAATCAATTTCCCTGAGGCACGTATGCTGCTTATCCCTCGTATCATGTGACTCGACCGGTACTTGCAAACATTTAAGATCCAGATCAGATGTCCAGGTTCTCGGTGGCTGGTTTTGATCCAAAGTGTATAACACTCGTACTGGTACTGTTCGGAAAATGGTATCAGAGCTTAACTACATGCATGTATAACACGATTCAGACGACTTTTAGAACAGACATTTCTATGCATAAATAAGGGCTAAACGCAAATTTCCCCGGGGAGACGGTTGCTAATTCATGACAGGGAGATCTAAGGGCATACAGTAAAGGCTGATTGTTACGATCACACAGACAGTATGTGTATTTACAACTTTACACTGTTTGGAATACATTGACGTTTAAATGCAAAATTAATGTAAAGCAGAAAACTCCCGCTGGAGCTTTCTGCTTAATATTTATCTTGCATTAAACTGTGATCTGTATAGTGCATCGTCAGATGTTCTACAATCGGATTGTCCTGAAACGGCACATTACTGTATCATAAAACGTGATGATGTTACTTTGGGTTTGGATTTATAAATGACAAATGATCTGAGAAGTTGTTTCCAAATAAACTCAGCTTACACCATTACTGTGGGAAAGTGACAAAAGGAATGATAATGCCCAGATTCTTTCATTATGCTGGTTAAGAAAAACATTATCGAGCTCACTGACCTCTGAAACTCAAAATGTGCAATTCCAGTTTCCAATTAGATATATTCTATTTTAGTTTTTTAGGGATTCTTGAAAATATATTGTAAAATTAAAACCATATAAAACGCTGATACTAGGGATTCTGTAGAAGCCCTCTGAATTTGGTATGCCCTATTTGTAAAGGACATGCATGTATGACACTGTGGTTCAATTGGTTAGTTTTTATTCAAAGAGTTAAACATTGTTAAACATTGTAGGGATACAATGTACATACTTTTTATGGGCTTATTCCCATTTTGTAACCTTTATCCTTGCAATGGATAAACCAATACTAATAAAACATGCGTTCAAACCAGAGAGCTAATAGTATACTGTTTTGTTAGTCTTTGGAAACTCCATAACTCGGCGTTCTGTCGACTTAGTTTTCGAGGCAATTAAAACCCTTTCTACGCCAGGGCTTGTTATCAGCTTCAACCCGTTCGTCCCAATTACATCGTCTGTTTTAATACTGCACATTTGCTGCAAATTAATTTTAAAACAAAATGACTGAAGGATATCAGAATGCTTGTCAAAACGTTTTGATCCATATTGCAGCATTTGCTCAGGATCCAAAATGTTTAAAGAGTCATCTGCAGTCGCCCACGATAGTTACTTCAGTAACGTTGAAGTGGCATAATGGCATCCAATAAAAAAACGCCTCTCGCAATAATCATGTTTGTTTTGATCTTGGTATCGGAACATTGCTAATCTAATATCGTTAGCACTCAATCAGACGTAAAGCAGTATTAACCCCTTCACTGCCATGACGTCAACAATTGTAAACAATTGTAAGCAATTGTCGCCTGCTTTCATTTCTCAAATTCACATTTTATGTATTTTGACTTTAGATATATTAAAATGAGCGCCAAACAGTATGATCCTGATCAGACGCCGCGTTACGCGGCGTCTGTCCAGGATCCAAACTGTTTGCAAATTAGCACTCAACTCGGGGTAAGGCAGTGAAGGGGTTAACACTTGCAAAGCTAAGTGCGACAAAGATTGTATTTGTAAATAATTCAGATTCCGATCAGACGCCGAGTATGTCAACGGTTAATCGAGATCGTCTGATCAAGATCCAACATATTTGTCACCCTTTCAACTCCTTGAAAATTATTAATTAGTAATGATATGTTTTAAATGACATACATGTATTAGTAATGGGAAATCTTAAAGCGGATAAGGGTAACGCGATACTTAAAACGTCACTGATATAAAAACGACATAGTAATATGACAGTCCTGACAGCAAATCGTTATGATGAAAAATAACGACATTATGTCTAGATAGTATTACATATATTGGAACCAGAAATGGTTTTACTGGGGTATATTTTGCTCCGCCAGAAACTACAACGGTCGTAACATTGCTTTGACAACAAACAGGCCCAGCGGTCATAATGCGTTTGGGTTGAGTCTGAGTTCGTTCTCAAGCATTTGATTGGTCAGATTTGAGCCTAGGCTCAAATCTGACCAATCAAATGCTTGAGAATGATTTAAGTCTCAATTAAAACTCTTTATAAGCATGGACCAAGATACATACCGTTGAGAATGCGTTATTCGTCTCCATTTAACTCTTTGAACCCTAGTCCCGCATATAGGCGTGCTTTTCAAACAGTGTACATGTGAATAGTACACTTGTCCTATGCACACAGTGAATACCCAGATCAGAGGGCTCCAAAAGGAGCCCTCTGATCAGGGTCTTCACTGTTTGTCACAATGCCAAACATTGACAAAAACAACCCTTAAAAGTCAGAAATGGACTAGACTAAAATGGAAACTGGAATTGTCCATTTAAAGTTTCAGGGAGGAAAGAGTTAAAAGAAACCATATTGCAATGCAATAAAATGTAGAAAATGATATGGTTAAGAAAATGAAGACGCCATATTTTAACCCATTACCCCATAGCCTGTTTATAGTTTTGAAAATAGGTGACTACTTAAAGCAGGTTGAAAGTAAAGCAGAATGCGCCATATGGCGCATTCTGCTTTACTTTCAGCCTGCTTTAAGCTTTTACCAGCTAGAATAAGGAAAGTATTAAATATGACACATATTCATTACGGTTTATATTGGAACTATTTTCTTCAGCGAATGAATAAAATGCATGTGCTAAAAGTCGCTTCTATCAGGGAAAGGGTTAAAGTAAGTGGCACTCAGTATTTAGCCTACTCAGACTTCGGGTTAGCCGTTGTTTAATATGTCCCTATACTGTTTGCAATGGAGATAACTGTTTCAGCATAAATGCGTATATTGGGAAAGAACTGCAACATCGTCTTCCTCACTGTATAATGTGCTATGAGTCTGCTAGTACATGTACTGTCACTGACAGTTCAGCGATCCCTTTCTACAACGACACCAAATGGGAGACACAAGATATGTGCGTTGTTCGGAGGGAGTCGTTGTAGGGAGGAGAATCGGCTTTCATTTGCAAAGAGCTTGAATCAGGACAGAACGCCGCGTATCGCGGTGTCTGATCTTGATTCAAGCTGTTTGCCACTCGTCATTATGGTTGTTTTCTGTCAAAATCGCTAATATGTAAATTTGAGAAAAAACAGCAGACGACAATTTAGTAGACGATATTGCAGCAGTAAAAGCGGTATACATAATGGTCATGTTTAGGGAACTGCGGCAAGGGTCGTTGTAAGGGGGGAGGGGAGTCGTTGTTGGGAGGGCCGTTGTAGGTAGGGAACGCTGTAATTCTAATATTGACCATTTGTATTACAAATTGTCATTACGTCATCAGTCAGTTTTGATCCCGATGAGATGCGGTATATCTCGGCATCCTTTCTACATTCAAACGGTTTCCAAACGATATAATGTTGCACCCATTGGAAAAAAACGTGTTCAGATTAACCAGGCTGTATACATGTAACACTATCATAGGTAAACAGTATGGATCTTGATCAGACGCCGCGTTACGCCGCGTCTGATCAGGATCCTCACTGATTGACAAATATATTAATGTTTCATAAATTCAAAAATTCCTAATTTTATAAATAAAAGCAGACGAAATATTGAAGCAGACGATATCAGGGCAGTGCTTTTTCTACAATGGTTTGACGTCATTAGGCAGCGAAAGGTTTAGGCAAATTTTTAAAACATATTATTTAAATCTCTGCTCGGTTTGTTAATTCATTAATTATAGTTTTCTAGTGTTTATTTATGGTGTACAGAAATGGAAACATAACTGGCGTGTGTATGTATTATTTATAATACATTCATAATGGAAAGTTAATACAGTGGAGAATCTGTTATTTTTCCCAATAAACGCGTTTACGCTAAAACTATTATTTGCAGTGCAAACAGTTTGGAGCCAGATCAGACGCCGGATAACCCGGCGTCTGATCAGGCTCCAAACTGTTTGCCACCAAGATAAACATGAAATATCAGAATTGTCCAAAAGTTGTTCTTTTCTACGTTTTAGCGCTTTGCGTTTGCGTACGTTTGCGTTTAAACGGAAAAGAATAACAGATTCTCCACTGTACAACAATACCACACGGCAAAAGAAAGGTTAGTTCATAGATTAGTTAGATATCTTACTGAAATAAGTACAGTAAACTAAAACAAGAAATGTGTTTAGTAAAACCTCTCTATTAAGATAAATAAAGTGTTATAATTATCTTGCAAACGATTATTAAGAGCTTTAGGTTCGTCTGAGATCGTTTTCAAGCATAAACTGGTCATATTTTAGGTTTTGCCAGCAAAACCTAAAATCTGACTGATCAAATACTTGAAAACGATCTTAGACTCAACTCAAAAGCTTTATAACCTAGGGCCAATGTTGGTCAGGCAGTTGACTGCTACATGTAAAAGCAATGTGTTCGTTAAACAAAAAAGCTCTTTTTTGAGTTTTCTGTTTCACAGTCGCCTTGCTTTAGGCTGTCACCTGATGTTTATGCAGTCAATTGGCCTTCTTTTCAGCGGTCGTTATGTAGAGATTTAACCGTACATGTTTTAAACTTGCTTGCTTCTTATTAACTGATTTCAACCAAAGCACACCGACATACACGTGTCCTGTTTTGCTTTAGTGTACTTAAAATTGTAGTTCAATATATACAAGATACATGTAAACAGCCCGTGTTTTCCCCAATGCACGCGATTGAGATTTAACAACCATGTACATTGCAGACAAATTGGTGTCTGTTCAGACGCCGAGCTATAGGTCGTCTGATCAGGTCCCAAACTGTTTCTGAATCAGATTTTGGTAATCCGTAAATAATTTCAAGAACGTGTCTTTTTCTACATTTTATTGTATTGTATTTGAGTTTTATTAACCTTATTAACTAGGAAGCGTTAACGTCTCTGCCCCGCTGTAGCACAATAAATGTCAAATCTTGCCAACTCCTATGCTGTTTAATCAAGAATACAGAAGAGAAGACGTTATTCCTTTCCAATAAACGTGTTTACACTAAAGATAGTATTTCTAGTGAAAACAGTTTGGGCGTCTGATCAGGCTCAAAACTGTTTGCTACTCATATTTTAGAAAAATAGTCAGAATTGTGAACAAGTCATTTCCTACGTTTTATTGCATTGCGTTTCATTTTCGTTTAAACGGGAAAGAATAAAGACTTCTCGACTGTAGCTCTGATTATAACTAATTGAGATCATAAATAACAGAGAGAAGATTAGACATATCGACGTTTGCATTGTTAAACCTAATCAAAGATGAAAATAGAAAATGATAATGCAATTAATTAGCGCCAATGTCTTTTTGATTACTGAATACGAGAGAACTATTTATCCCATTTCTTTCCAACCCCATCTACACTGATATGTACATTTACTGTTTGGATCTAGATCAGACGTCAGGTTCCAAACTTGTAGATATTCGTTTCTACGTTTCTTAAGTCAGAATGTCTGACTTCTTAATTGGAGAAAAAATAGAGACCATGTGTTCAAGAAGATTATGATATGGCAGGGAATGGATTTTTGAGAAAGGTAGGCTTTATGGACTTTTTCTCTGCATTCAATTGAACAATGATTTCTGATTTTGGAATCATTTACTGTAATTTGCAATAAAGAATTAGAAGCTAATTGCTTATGAGAGACTCAATTCCAGGTAATTTCTTTATAATCATTACGTTTTGTGCCTAAATGAGACATTATGGTTTCAGTTTCCTCTGATTTTATCTCTCAAATCTAGATTATAGAGGTTTGGCTGTTTTTAAATATTTCTCATGAACCATTTACGAACTGTGGCTTGACACGTGATTTGTTGTGCTTCAGTCATTATTATGCTGGCGTCCCAGTGACGTGTTAACTCATTCATTGTCCTACATGTACCCTGAGTACAATGGCTGTGTACAAACAGTTTGGATCTTGATCAGACTCCGCGTGTCGCGGCGTCTGATCAGAATCCAAACTAGTTTGACACTTATTACGATATTATTCCAATCAATTTACTTAAAATATAAATATGACCTATAAAGAAGACCACAATTGTTTCAGGCAGATGAAGTCAGGGTAGGAAATAGGGCCCAGCCATGGTAATAACACACGTGTCTACAGAAATGTTAGACGGTGCCACTGTTGTGCCTTTTCCACTACAATGGCATTTAAAATCAGTTTGGACCCGGATCAGACGCCGAGTTACTTGGCGCCTTATTAAAATACATGCTGTTGCCGTTTTCAATTATAACTCTAAAATCTAGATTTGAAAGTTAAAATAGGATTCACATGGAAAACAACAACGTTTTTACGTTTACAAAACGCATATATAATCTTTGTCTAAATAAAGCAACAAACACGAAAAGCTCCCTATTTTTGATGCAGTACATGTACATGTAAAACAGCCAATATATCCTACTCTAGCGGATTTTATATAAAAGAAAACACATTTGTTGAATTGATTTATAAATGGCGCGCGCAAGGAATGTTAAACTGCCTTAAAAAGACATAAACGTATTTTCAGAGTACATTAGAATGTGACGGTTACATTGTCTCTTTCCAGTTGTTTCATATTTATTCATTTCAGTTGTAGATAATTTACATTCACTGTATAATGTTTCATAAATATTCATGAAACCAAATCATCTGGGACCAGTTTGACGTATTCAGACATAAAATATTGGAAGAAATGCCAAATGCAACATGAAGAAATAGCAGTATAGGATGACATGGCATATTAAACTGAGATTTGTTTATTTTTATCAAACAGCTTGGAATCTGATTAGACGCGGAGTTTCTGTTAGAAATGTCTTCATTTTAAGGTGAACAAAAGCCTTATTTTGAATTTGCTGTTATGGTGAGATATTGGTGAACGTACTGTGTTCTATTTATGTTCTTTGTTTAGAAGTTTCGTGTTACTATGTGGCATTGGAAATGTATTTTAGGACATCGGGGTCCAAAAAGATTATGATTGCTTCTACGAGATGCGTTAATCATTGATTTTTGTTTGAATATACATGTAGATTAACTATGTCGATGAATTAAGCAGTTGTCTTTCAGCAAGTACCGTATATACCATTCAATTAAATTTAGAATAATTTTAGTTAGTACATGTATTGCATTGCCGTAGTAATAAATACAGTGGAGAAAACGTTATTCTTTCCCAATAAACGCGTTTACGCTAAAACTATTATTTCCAACCCGGCGTCTGATCAAGCTCCAAATTATTGCCATTCAGATTAAAAAGAATAATATAGAAGTGTCAAAAATTGGTAATTTCCTACATTTTAGCGATTTGCGTTTGCGTTTCGTTTGCGTTTAAACGGGAAAGAATAACGTTTTCAGCACTGTAACAACTTGAATTTAACCCCATTTACTGCCATGGCGTAATCAGCTTTAAACAATTGTCGCACGATCTGCTTTTATTGATCAAATCCAAAGTTTATGTATTTTGACTCAATAAATATCAAATTGAGTGTCAAAAAGTTTGGATCCGGATCTCAACAATTTGCAAATAACCATTGTACTAGGGTTAAGGAAGGGGTGAGTAAAAAAGCGTATCGCTTACAGAAGGCTGGTCCTGCTATAGCTACTGTGATTCAACTTATTGCAAGCAACATACATGTAACATGTAAATAAATGGACACATATTTTTAGCATCAATTTAATCATTGCATGTGTTTATTTCAACTCTCTTTTCTCAGAAAACTTTATATAATTTATCACCATGTCCTTAAATACATTTCCAATGTCACGAAGTAACACGAAACCTCTAAACAAAGGACAGAAATAGAACACAGTACGTTCACCAATATATCACCAAAACAGCAAATTAAAAATAAGGTTTTTTTTTTCATCTTAAAATAAACAGACATTGACACGAGTGTCAACAGTTTGGAGTCTGAACTGACACTGTGTTACCCGGCATGTGCAGGGCTCCCATTTCTCCGGATTTTTTCCGAAATCTTAGGATAGCAAATGGTAGCTAAAATCAGTCGATAGTAAAGCAAAATGAGCATTAAGGCGCATTCTGCTTTACTTTCAACTTGCTTTATGTGGCAACTAGAAACAGACAATGGGGTAACGGGTTACAGGTACATGTCGGAAATTGCATTTCAAAAATAGAAAAAAATTAACTCTTCGGAATTTTCATGATCAACTTATGGAAGCCCTGCATGTGAACCATATCAATACTATTAATTTTGTAATTGTCAATATAAACGCGTCTGAAGGGTAATATCTAAGTTTGAAAGGATTGAAATAGTCAACGGTCATTCACAAAACACTTATATGAGATGAAGTTGTCTTATCTAGTTTTACTTTGCAAAGAGATGACAACCAATGTGAGTCAGGATAGAGGGTGCTTCTGTATGTTCAAGTACTTTTTCAGTGTCAATGACGATAGTTTTATTGATAGTCGCGTTTGCACTAAAATATTAAGGGCCACTGCATACAATTTGGGACCAACAGAATGACCCTCTCGATGACGCTTAAAAGCGCGTTTGCAAACAGTTTGGATCCTGATCAGACGCCGCTAAACGCGGCGTCTGATCAGGATCCAAATTGTTTGACACTCGATTTGAAATTTCTTCAGTCATACGGCATATTTTTTAATTTTGAAACGACATTGCAGGCAACAAAATTGAAGCAGACGACAATGAATCGGTGAAGGGGTAAACATCTCATGAAAAAGGTTGTAGTGAAAGGGTTGCATGTAAGTCTAAACGGTTTGCATATTTTAAAGAATACGTAGCCTAGTTTTGGTTCAATGAGAATGAGTAACGTATTCTCCACTATATGTTAAAGAACTTGACAAACTAATAGGTAATTCTGTATAAGAACGCCCACTATTTCTATCTTAACACTATCTTGAAATGAATTCAATGTTACAGGGTCATTAGCCCTTTGGTGCCACAATGATAATGGCTTTAAAATACATTTTCACGCAACTATAAAATATGCCACCACCATGGGGTCTGCTTTTGTTTCTAAAGATCATAATGATAGATAGTTTGACTAAAAACACTTTTATATGAGGGTCAACAGTCTAGATCCTGACAAAGAGCCACGTTATGCGGCCTGTGATCAGGATACAAACAGTTGGCCAAATGTCAATGTTGTCAAGCTTGGCGCTAATGATTTAACCGCTACAGATACATGTACCAAGTTTCTTAACATACAGTAAAACCTCTCTAGTACGACCACAAAAGGGAAAGCCAACCGATCCTATAAAAGCCAGGCGACAGCTTAAAGCAATGTGACAGTAAAACAGAAAGCTCCTTAAGGAGCTTTCTGTTTTACTGTCACTTTGCTTTAAACAATCACCTGTCATAAACACACGATAATTAACACAATGTAGGTGTCGTAATGGATAGGTTTTACTGTATTTTAAATTAGAGACAAAATAAATTGTCATTTACAAACATAATACAAAGGAACCCTCTGATCATGGTCAGCACTGTTTGCTATTTTGCAGTATATTGCAGAAACAAACCATAATAATCATGAATGGACTAGACTTAAGTGGAAACCGGAATTGTCCGTTAAAAATTCAAAAAGTGAATGACGATTACCTTCTATTAGTATCTGGTTTCGTGTACAAAACCATGATAAGTTTTACAACCCACACTAAACTTGTGAGCTTCATTGTAAATAATGTATGTCCACAGACACAAAGTACACCTGAAACAGTCTCCTTGGCACCATTTCTTTTACAATATACAGTAAACTCTCCCTATTACGTCAACTTAATAGTGTTCCCTTAGGTGTTAATGGCATGTGACTACTTAAAACAAGGTAACAGTAAAACAGAAAGCTCCTTTAGGAGCTTTCTGTTATACTGTCACCTTGCTTTAAGCAGTCACCTATCTTTTATACAATGAATAGCCTTCGTTTAAGTGGTCGTAATAGAGAGGTTTTACTATTCCATATAACCTGTGTACAACGGTCTCTCCAAAGAATATGAATGTGCTGTATCATTTGACCAATTAAAAACTATATATAGAACAAAAGTAAAAGAAAAGCTCTAACAAACTTTCTACGTCAGTTTTGTCCTACATTAAAGCTGTAATCTGTCATTTGAGATCGCTATATTTTCTATTCAATGGTCATTCCATACAAACTGCACTGTATTTGTCTTATTTACAAATCCTTTTGAAATAGATTGGTTGATCTAAAATTCACACAAATAGTGTAGAAAGAGCAGCAGGTGAGATCAAGATAATTTGAATGCATTCATCAGCGCTCAATTGTTCCTGGTAATGGTCTTGAGGCATGAGAAAACCTTTCTGCACTCATTTGTTCTTGGAATTGAAATTCTCGACACTTGAGAAACGTTGAGAGCATATTTGTTCACGTGTCCACTTGTCCTATTCAAAACAATGTAGTCTCCGATCAGTAGGCTCTCTTCAGAATCTTCATTGATTTCTTATTTGCAATATACATTGCAAAGCCAACCAAAGATACATAATGAAGGTTCATAGAAGTCGAACAATTAGAATAGAGCAATTTTATAATTCAACAACCAAAGAAAGTCAAAAATAAACCAAACTTAATTGGAAACTGGAATTGTCCCATTAGACGTTTTGGGAATGAATGAGTTAATGTTTCATTTCAACTGAAAATAAAAGATATATTATTTACTAAGTTAACCCTTTCAACGCCTATTTGCGTTGCCTGTTTTAAACTCTTTCACTGTCAATGTATTGCTCAGGAATGATTCTAGATTTAGAAAACGTTAAAAACTAGACATGGCAATGTTAAGTCATTATTTTTAATCATACCATTGATTTTTTTACATATTTGACTCATTTTAAAGTTGATCTTACAAACTTATAATAACAATTTTCATAATCGTAATTATATTAAAAGAATTTACCCTGTTCGGAATTTGTTTCTATGTAAATCCAAAAGGTATCATGTTACTTTTAGATCTAAATAGAGGATATTGTATGAGTGTTCATTATTTATCATTTTTAATAAACGAGTTGACTAAAATAATATGACGCGAGCCTTGGCGAGCGTCATATTCATTTTAGTCAACGAGTTTATTAAAATTGATAAATAATGGACACGAATGTGATATTCTATTTATCACATTACACGTTCAAGCACCTATTAAATTGATTTGAAGCCGTAGTTTGTAGACCCTCCGCTATATAGATTTTCCGCCAAACGTGACGTTGTTTACGTTAACGTCATAGAAAAGACGTCATTTGGCACCCCGCTACATGCAGCGCTTATGGACGAACAAGTTAGACCGGAGCCCAAAAAACGATATTCCACTAGTGGATTACGATATTTATACAATCGCTTTATGCAACTCCCAGACCGCAAGTCATGTGATAAACGTAGTTATTTGTCTTTTCTCGCTTTGTAAGTACAGCGCTCCCTCTCTACAACGACACCCAATGGGAGACAACAAATATGTTCGTTGTTCGGAGGGAGTCGTTATAGGGAGGGAACTTTGTTTACATTTGCAAACAGCTTGAATCCAGATCAGACGCCGCGTAACGCGGCGTCTGATCTGGATTCAAGCTGTTTGTCATTTGTCATTATGATTTTTTCCCGTAAAATGTCATTTTCTTAAGAAAAACAGCAGACAACAATGTTCAGTAGATGAGGATGCATCGGTGCAAGCATAAAACATCATTTTCGTGGAAACAGCGGTGAGTGTCGTTGTAAGGAGGGAGTCGTTGTACGGAGGGCCGTTGTAGAGAGGGAACGCTGTACATTTATATAATTCCATGTAAAGCGCCTTTGAACACATAGCTCCAGTGTGAAAAGAGCGTTATATAAATCTGGTATAATAATAATAGTAAAAATAATTATTCGGGATTTTGCATAGAACGGTCCATATTATATAAATATTTTTTGTATTGGTCGTTATAACGAAACACTATTGTACAGTGGGGGAGAATTTACTATTTCCCATTTAAACGAAACTAAAAGCAAACGCAATGTAATAAAATGTAGGTAATAACAGATGTTTATTTCTATCTTATGTGCAAACGGTTTGGGTTCTGAATTAGCTTTAAACTGTTTGCAATGGAAATAATTAATTTAACGCAACTGCGTTTATTCCGAACGAGCTATGTCTTATCATTCCCAGTACTACCCTTTCATGATCAAATTATTCGGGAGCATCGCTTTATTGTCGTCTGCTTTAGTATTGTTGTCTGATAGACACGTTTCAAAGTTAGATGAAAGGTTGTATGACTTGATAAATATCGATAAGAGTGTCAAACAGTTTGGGTCCTGATCAGACGACGCGTTACGCGGTGTCTGATCAGGACCCAAAATGTTTACAACCGTGATTTATGGCGTCATGGAGAGTGAAAGAGTTAAAGTTTCAGTTTTCAATCACGCGATTTTGCAAGATCATTGTTATTACAAACATTTTATCTTGTATTGATCATCATTGGATTTACTTTGATACGGGTCATCTATGGCACTTAATCCTCTCAACGATGAACACTTATATTTATATAGAAACGTTTTCAAATAGTTATATCCAACCCAGGTTTCATTTAACATTGTGCCTGATTTGGATGTAATCTGTTTTACCAAGGTGATCTCGTTATTCTAAATGTTAAATAGACCTATCCAATTCCGATTTAGTCGAAAATAGCAGACTACAGTTACTCAATGTTGAATAATAAAGATTGCGTTCATCGAGGTTTTCGTATAGCCAGCCTAGTGATGTCAGTGTTACCATGGCTACCGGTGAATGACAATGTAAGACCATGAATACAAGTCTGGTCGATAAACGGTAATCAGTCAATCCTTTTTTATCTCCAAAGAACTATAAAAATCCGATAAAATGTGGAAGGTTTTGTGACAAACAGATTATTGCTTAATCTAGAACAAATGTACAGTGGACAGCTCCTTTTCTGTTTAACTGTTTATGTGCAATAACTTCAATTAGCTGCCACAAGAGACTTATTTAACCCGTTCTCTCTAAATGACGCCAAAAAGTGCGTTTGCACACAGTTTTGATCCAGATCAGACGCCGCGTCACGCGGCGTCTGATCAAGATAAAAACTGTTTGCCACTTGTTTTGAACTTACGTCAGTTATACCGCCTTTAATTTAACTATGAAACGATATTTCAGACAACTACATTGAAGCAGACGACAATATGGCGGTGAAGGGGTAAAAATCTCCCGAATAATTTTATCATGAAAGGGTTAATCTAGAACAATCGTACAGTCGACAGCTCCTTTTCTGTTTCGCGTTTTACTCGTATGTGCAATAATTTCATTAAGCTGCCACCAGTCTCATTTTAGTAAAAAGACAGCGTTTTCGTGATCATTTCAGTTACTGCTAAGCACAAGTTTGGTTATTCATAATCACTTAAAATTGAAATAATAATGTTGTTTAGAACAGTGTATTACCAAACCAGGGGATGCATAGTATTACATAACTCATTTTCCATTAAACCAATTTAATGACAAGTGGATAAATAGATGAATACTGTTGAATAACCTTTCGACATAATACGATAATTAGCAGATGTATCTTTGAAAGTGTAACACTATTAGAAAGGGTCAATTTTTCAGTGTTAAAGACATTAAAAGAAACTGAAACTGAAAAAAAGAAACTGAAACTAAGTAAAGATAAAATCCGAAAACTATACCAAACTTTAATATACATGACTTTCAGATACAGCGCTCCCTCTATACATTTACAACGACATCCAATGGGGGGTAAAAGAAAATGTGTGCGTTGTCCGGAGGGAATCGTTATAGGGAGAGAAATTGGATTAATATTTGCAAACAGCTTGAATTCAGATCAGACGCCGCGTAACGAGGCGTCTGATCTGGATTCAAGCTGTTCGTTACTCGTCATTAAGTATTTCATTCTGTAAAAATGTCCATTATGTAAAAAAATTAAGCAGACGATGTCGCAACACGAAAAAATCTAGACATGTTTGCATTTTTGGGGAGCAGCGACAGGGTCGTTGTAAGGAGGGAATCGTTGTTAACCCTTTACCTGATAGCCTATTTATAGTACCTAAGATAGGTGACTACTTAAAGCAGGTTGAAAGTAAAGCAGAATGCGCCTTAGGGCGCATTCTGCTTTACTTTCAGCCTGCTTTAAGCTATCATGTGCTAGAATATAGAAAATATTCCCTATCATATATCTTCATAACTGATTAAATTGGAACTATTTTCTTCAGCGGATGAATAAATAAAACACGCTAAAAGGCGCTTCTATTGGGGAAAGGGTTAAGAGGGTCGTTGTAGGGAGGGAACACTGTACATATAAGTGAAACCACTGCAGTGAGATAAGAATCACTGTATTGGGTTGTCAACTGCCTTTAGCATCACACATGTAGCTTATCGTTATAATGGAACACCTTTAACCCTTTACCCAATAGAAGCGCCTTTTAGCGGATATGATTTATTCATCCGCTGAAGAAAATAGTTCAAATTTAATCAGTAATGAATATGTATTATAGGGAATATTTTCTATATTATAGCACATTATAGCTTAAAGCAGGCTGAAAGTAAAGCAGAATGCGCCCTAAGGTGCATTCTGCTTTACTTTCAACCTGCTTTAAGTAGTCATCTATCTTAAGTACTATAAATAGGCTATCAGGTAAAGGGTTAAACTGCACTGTCTATTGTTTGCCGGAGTAGACGGGTCAGAAACGTAACTTCATGATAAATTGAGGTATAGTATTATGTATAATACACCAGACAAATAAACTATGCCTATCAGACAGTCTAATACTTTAGAACCCGTCTTATATGTGTGCCTATAATGAAACTGTAGAGGCATCGTTAACCCTGTGCACGCTACAGGGTGAATTAATGATACAGTGGAGACAACGTTATTTGTTTCTAATAAACACGTTTACGCTAAAACTATTATTTCCATTGCAATCAGTTTGGAGCCAGATCAGACGCCGGGTAACCCGGCGTCTGATCAGGCTCCAAACTGTTTGCCACTCAGTTTAAAATAGATAGTCAACATTGTCGAAAATGTGTCCTTTTCAACGTTTTATTGCTATTTGTTTGCGGTTCGTTTGCGTTTAAACGGGAAGGAATAACGTCTTCTCCTCTGTAACTACTGCTGACAGTTTATATCTAAATTAAACACCCAGAAAGTCGGTGTCTTATCTGGATCCAAACTGTTTGACATTCAACTGGTATTTTCTGACAGAAATTGCATACAAATCCATTCAGGTAATGGTTACAGACAAAACATTTTACAGACGCCATAAAGATAGCGTGCAGTTTTTGTCTAATGTGTTTAGTAAGGACCGATTTATCTGCTGAGGGGGGGGGGGGGGGTTAAAATGATAACTGTTTATGCAGTCTCTCACTAACATTGATATATTCTAATCACATTTAAATTATGAGTACATGTATTAATAACACCATCTTCCTCGTGCTCATCATAAAAACAATCTTAAACAACAACAACATCATCATCATCATCATCATCATCACTACTACCACAACACCAATACTCATCATTATAAAAAAGAACCAGCAAATAATAAAAATAA
This sequence comes from Gari tellinella, assembly GCA_922989275.2. Classification (NCBI taxonomy): domain Eukaryota; kingdom Metazoa; phylum Mollusca; class Bivalvia; order Cardiida; family Psammobiidae; genus Gari; species Gari tellinella. The sequence goes on along the minus strand of OV277864.1, from coordinate 39,164,100 downwards.
AAATTTCTAAAACAAATATCGTTTAGGTAATTTGACCAAAGTATTATCGTCATCGAGCGTCAAACAGATTGGACCCTGATCAGACCCCGCTTGGGTCTGTTCTTGGTCCTAACTGTTGGAAAATTATCATTGAAAGGGGGTAAGTCAGTGATGGGTTGACCTCTTGACTGCCTTACCCAAAGTACAATGGTTATTCGCAAATAGTTTAGATCCTAATCAGACGCCACTTTTCACGGCGTCTGATTAGGATCCCAACTGTTCGACACTCATTTCAATATTTCTTAAGTTAAAAAACCTTGAAATTTAAATTTGAGAAATGAAAGCACACGACAATTGTTTGAAATTGATGACGTCATGAGTCTCATGACAGTGATTGGCTAATAATACGGTACCATGAAGGCAAGGCAGCAATTGCCATTGATAGAAACTTGAATCCATAGGGGAAAATCAGTGAATGCAATCGGATGGAAACTTAATTAATGTAGTTGGTCTACTGGTTAAGTTAGGGTCAGTCGGTCAGACAACAATTTCTGTAATCAACGTACTGTCGACTTTAATATCTCGAACTCGGTAAAGTCGAACATACCCGTATTACAAAGTTCAAACGTTGCTACAGCCACGTTTTAACTTTGAAATACGGATATGTTCGGGCTTAACCAAACTTGAGAGTAAGACATTTATTTGTAGAAATAAGTGTAGATTCGAGTCAAGCGAGTTCGAGATTTCGAAGTTCTACTGTAACATACAGGACGAACGGCTGATAACGTTCCATACGTGTTGCCTTCATAGTTTAAGTCGAATAGACGCTCTTCTTCTTCTTCTTTCTACTCTTTAGTATATCTTTGTCTGTATTCTACCTGTTTAAAGTTTGCGATTTGATTTTCTGAGTGTCGAGGTTTGGTATTTAGTTTGACGAATTTTGTCAGCCAATGGTGTAATCAAAAATGTTGGAGCATGATCAGACTAAGACGCCGATGTCCTAAGCATCTTATCAAAATTTAATCTGTTTGTAAACTTAATTGCACTTTGGCGAAACAAAAACTGTTTTCGACCTCTTGGAGTTTCAGACGAGAAACTTCTTAAGGAGGAAAAAACAAAGAAAACGTCTGTAGAATACGTTCCTTTTAATTGTGTTTGTATAGTAGAGAAGGCAGTATTCTTTCCAAGTGTACATGTTAATACTTAATTAATAATTTCCTTTGCAACAGGTTTTAGCCAGATCGAACACATGGCGCATGACCTGACTCACATGTAAAACCGTTTGCTATCCAAATCAAATTTATTGTAAAAGATCTTAAAAGCTGCTATTTGCTACATATACATGTATCAATGTTTCATCTAAAGGGGACAGATATAGAATTTCTCTACTGTAGCGATGCCTTACTGTATTCATTTTTTTGCAAATAGACATCGATATTTGGTGCAGCGTTTTAACAGGACGTTCGGCAAAAGTCTCATTTTCTCATTCTTTTTCTGTATCTCTTTTTGTCCATTTCCTTCGAAAAGATATAATCAAAAGCAACGTACCCATATCGGTTGATATTGGTCTTCAATGAGTGAAATACCCCTAAGATATTTTGTTCCAAATTACGTCTGCCATATTATTGTTCTACAACACTTGTTGCAAATAATTTTCCAAGAAACCGGCGGCAATAAGTTGTTAATTTCCGCTATGGCTTACCAATTTCCGAATATAGACATGGTATACGCCTGTTGCCTATGGCGCCAAGAGGATATATGACAATATAAATGTAGAATAAAAGTTATCTTGGTTCCCTCTTGTCATCACAATTTTACAGTCTGCCTTAACCCTCCTACGCCCTTAACGCGTATCATGCTGAAGTGTCGTCTGCTTGAAATATATCTTCTGCAATAGTAACAATAATTAATTTAGGGGTTTTTTACACGTGAGAAAATATTGATATTAGTTTAGTTTAAACATATTTTATTTCTCAATAGATCATTTCAATAATTAATTACATACAACAATGTAAAAAGGATGAGATCGAAAGCATAAGCTTATTTAAGATTCTCTCCTTAAAATATTCCAATTAATGGCAAACAGCTTGGATCCAGATCAGACGCCGCGTAACGCGGCATCTGATCTGGATTCAAAATGTTTGCAAATAATAGGCAAGTCGCGCTTAACACGATAAGGGATAATTTTGTTTTAATATTTAGTCAAAGCTACTGTTTTATATTATTATAATTGAGGCGTTCTTGACGAAAGTTATGTTGATCCAAATTGTTTTTCAAGGCAGCAGTAGACCAGATCAGTGTTTACAATGTATGCAGATTTCTTAATTAGAGACGCTTATACAGTGATGTAAACGTTGTTCTTTCCAAATTAATTCATTTGCGCCAAGTTGATATAACAATATTTATATATTGTACTAATCCATTTTAGAGTTGCCTCGTCTAAATATGTATTTTCGTTTTATTTATATTGAAATTCCTATCAGCCAACAGTATAGACTCTGATCAGACACAACAAATTACGGTGTCTGATCAGAATCTACACTGTTTGCCTATGTCCCTTTAATACATGTAGGACGCTAGACACTAAAGGGTTAATGTGTTTATGCTAAAACTGTTTTTTTCCCAAGCAAACTCTTTGGAACAGGAGTCTTGTCAGGCTCAAGATTGTTTTCAGCTCAGGAAAAAATTAGATATTTCGAGGAAAGTTGTAATTTTCTACATTTCATGGCATTGTGTTTGCCTTGGATTTCGTTTAAACGGGAAGGAAAAACGTCTTCTCTTCTGTGATTACTTAGTTACTGTCTATTAGAACATTCTAAACTTCAGCCTGAACATTAGCAAATATGTTTGCGAAACAATGAACAGGCTCCAAGGTTATAAAGCGTTTGAGTTGAGTCTGAGTGTGTTCTCAAGCTTTTAATTGGTCAGATTTGAGCCTAGGCTCAAATCTGACCAATCAAATGCTTAAGAACGATTAAAGACTCAACTGAAACGCTTTATAACCTTGGACCCAGGACTACAAATGGCAGTACCTCAAAACTTGCCATTATCCTTGAGGCATGTTATTTATTCTAATGCTATTCAATCGATTCTGTCTGTGTTTGTTTTTCAGTTCCGTACACAAGGCTGCGGGGAACTCCTTGTTTCTTTGTGCTACCAACCAGCCGCCAACAGACTTACAGTCGTCGTTCTAAAAGCAAGAAACCTCCCCAAAATGGATCTGGCTGGATTATCAGGTAATTGCAGAATAAGCCTATTCTGACACGGTGCTCGTTTAGAAATTACCTTTTGTCAATTATAATATTCAACTTATTAACGACAAAACCAAGAATAAGAAAAACTGGTGAATATTGTAGTGTACGTACTAAAAAAGCCTGGTACATGAATGCCGTCGGTTGATACAGTGGTGAAGACAGTATTGTTTTCCTGTTTATACACAAACAAAACTCAAGCGCATTACAACAAAATGTAGAAAATTACAAGTTTTTGACGATGTGTGCTATTTATTGTAATCTTAGTGGCACACTTTTTGGAGCCTGATTGGGTTACCCGGCGTCTGATCTGACTCCAACCTGTTTCCCTTGGAAATAATAGTTTTAGCGTGCGTTAATTGGAAAAGAATAATGTCTTATCCACTGTATAAAGTCTTAACCACTCTCCTGCTGAAACGTATATTGTCGATTTTTGAAAACAGTGTAGACCCAGACACTGGAATAGCTTTCTGATCAGGGTATGCACTGTTTCAGATAAAGTGCCCCCTCTCTACAACGCCACCCAATTGGAGACTTTAGTTGTGTGTGTTGTTCGGAGGGAGTCATTATAGGGAGGGAAACTTAAGACCTGGCTTACATTTGCAAATAGCTTGAATCCAGATCAGACGCCGCGTAACGCGGCGTCTCATCTGGATTCAAGCAGTTTGTCACTCGCCATTATATCTAATCTGTCAAAATGTCCACTTATATGTAACTTTGAGAAAACTAGCAGAAGAAATATTTAAGCAGTCGGTATTGCAACCATGAAAAGGTTGGACGTAAATGTCTTATTATGGGAACAGCGGCAATGGTCGTTGTAGGAGGGAGTACTTGTTGGGAGGGTCGTTGTAGGGAGGGAGCGATATAGGATGTCTCTGACGTACGTCTTCACTTTTTCTTAATGTAATTTAACTTATTTTATTCGCCGATGTTAAACAATCAGACGCTAGATGTTCATACATTCATATATTCACAGTGAGTGAAGTTTTATATATGAGTATCATCCTGATTCAAATTGTTTTATAGTCTGAAACTCTGAAGATGTTTCCTGACTGAAAATTCGGATGCCTTAACCCATTTGTGCCCATGACCCCATTTATGGGACATGCGTAAACAGTGTAGACTCAGATTTGAAGCCGCATAATGCGTCTGATCAAAGTCTTTACATGTTTGCTGATAGAAATGTCAACATAAAACAAAACGAAAATGAAAATTTAGATCAGGCACACCTTAGATAAATCCAAGTATAGAATAATCCACTGGGTACAAAAGGGTCAATAGCTTATAGCCGACCATACATGTATCCATGGTGTGACAAACTATGCAATATGCAATATCACTTTTTTAATGACAAAATGTATATATTTATTCATAAATATTTATTTCCGTTCAATTTATCAAAATATTTATTCATTAATCTATGTTTCAATTTTAAATTAATCATGTTTAACATTTAATTATGTTTTTATCTTCAGACCCGTACGTAAAAATATACCTGTTGTACAATGGGCAGAGAATCGCTAAGAAGAAGACGCACGTTAAGAAGCGGACTTTGAACCCTGTGTTTAACGAGTCGTTCCTGTTTGACGTGCCCTATAACGAGGGCCTACAGAACATCAGCCTCGAGTTCCTCGTGCTAGACTGGGATAGGGTCACCAAAAATGAGGTACAGTGGAGAAGACGTTATTCTGACCTCATTAGTGACGTCATTCAATGGAGATGACGTTATTCTTCCCGATTAAACGTAAACGAAACGCAAACACATTTCAATAAAATATAGAATTATGACAAGTTGATGACTATTTTGAACATTTACTTTGATCTGAGTAACAAACAGTTTGGAGCCTGATCAGACGCCGGATAACCGGCGTCTGATCTGGCTCCAAACTGTTTGCATGGGAAGTAATGGTTTTAGAGTTAATGCATTAATTTGGAAAAAATAACGTCTTCTCCACAGTAAAGTATTTCATGAGATTGCGATTCCTGACTATTGCACTGTTTGAATCTGCAAACGGTTTGGAGTTTGGTTAGACACCGGGTAACTCGGCGTCTGGTCAATATCCAACCCGTTTGACACTTGTTTTCTCCAGTCAATGCTAAACTATATATAACAAATTCAATACGACAAGCTTGAAACCGACTATATAATACAATGGATAATACGTAAACGTATGTGTGCTGGAACAAATATTTCTATCGTCAACAGTTTGGAGACAGATCAGGCGTCGGGTTACTCGTAGTCTGACCAGGCTCCAAACTGTTTATTACTCAGATTTAAATTAAACTGTCGCCCCCTTAATAAACCATCGTTTTCTGCTATTGATTATATTCGTTTAGTTTCGTTTACACGGCAAGACAAAGCGACGTCACCGCTGCAGGGACATTCTGAACTGGTCTTAGACCCCTGACTTTGCTTCATCATTGTCTTCTACAGTTTAGTTTTTCAAACATAAGTTTAAATAATTTTGTCCAAAGAAAACGTTCGTCATTTACAAACACTGTACCTTCAAAGAGTACACTCGGTCTATGCAAACAGTTGTTTGATTTGATTTGTCATGTTTTTACGTCACTTTGATAGTATTCAGTCATATCGCGACGTCCAGTTTATTACAGGAGGTAGAAGACCCCAGAAGCTCGTTGTGCACTCTTTCAGGCACAAATCGGCATCGTGGTAGAACCATCGACGTTCCACAAACAGTGAAGTCCTAAATCAGTGGGCTCCATCAGGAAGCTCTTTTCATGATTTTCACTGTCTGTCCCCACAATGGTAACAAATGGACTTGCTTTTACTGGAAGGTGGAATTTTCCATTTTAAAGTTCAGGTGTAAATGAGTTTAATACACTAGGTCCCTCCTGATGCCAACAACAGTGTGGTATTTAAAAATTAGCAGCATTGTTTGGAATGCAGACGAAAATAGCAGTTTAATCAGTGCCTGGCTATTAGCAATATGGTTTGCTTTCGTGTAATTGGCAATTTATTTGATGATGGAGAAAATAGACAAAACAGTACAGTGTGCTTTCCTAAAAAGGAACGTACATGTACTTGATTTTAATAAAACCCGATTAAACATAATGTCATGGTTCTATTTCATTTTATTGAACATGTAAGAGTTTATCATGGAAGATAAACCGATAAAGTCTGATTCTAGTACTGAAGATATGTGGCCACTTTGAAAAGCAGGTTGAACATTTAAGAAGAATGCCCGGTAAGGCGCATTCTGCTTTACTTTCAGTCTGATTTAGGCTATAATCAGCTATAATGTAGTAAATATATCTTATGATACATATTCTTGACTGTATAAAGATGAACTTTTTTCTTTAAAGGATAAATAAGTTGAAAGCGTATCGATGGAGTGATAGCAATATAGACACTAATATCGGTTTCTGGTACACTGGAGAACACGTTATTTTTTCCGGTTTAAACGCAAATAAATAGCAAACGCAGTACACTAAAATGTAGAAAATTACATTTTTTTGAGAATTCTATTTATTTTATCTGAGTGGAAAACAGTTTGGAGCCTAATCAGACGCCGGGTTACCCGGCGTCTGATCTGGCTCTAAAGTGTTTTCAATAGAAATACTGGTTTTAGCGTAAACGCGTTTACTGGGAAAGAATAACGTTTTCTCTACTGTAAATGACACCAGTATGTTTGTTCTGCAATGAAATCTAAAAGGTTATATTTACTTGTTACAGGTGGTTGGAAGATTAGAAGTCGGGTCAAGGTCACGTGGTCCTGAACATCACCATTGGAATGAGGTGATGAACTGCCCAAGAAAACAAATTGCAGAGTGGCACAAGTTGTGCGAACAGTAAACTACCTATGTGCATAAAAATCATGATCAATAACAAAATGTATATACAGAAAATCCTACCCCATAATGTGATTGATGTTGGAAAATGATACAAGCTCGGAAAGATTTAATGATATAAGTGATTAAGTTGCCAGGTTTAAATTATGATTGAAAAGAATATACAATATCTATGAAATCATATATATGATATTTGTACAGTGGAGCAGACATTATTATTTCCCAATAAACGCATTCGTGCTAAAACAATTATTTCCTTTCAAAATAGTTTGGAGCTAGATCAGACACGCCAGCTTATGCTCTAAACTGTATACATGTAACAAAAGATATCATGCGAGTTTTACAAAAAGGCTGCACTTTCCTATATTTGCATTTAGTTTTGTTTAAAACATGAAATAGTTAAATCTTCTCCACTGTATGATTTGTGTAAATTATGTACCAAAACAACATATATTTATTTATTCTAAAGATCTACAGTAAAAACCCGCTATTACGACCACTTGAAATGGTTTCAGTGTTTCATGCAGATGGCTGCTAAAACCTTAGGGGAAATGTAAGTAAAGTGGAACTACTAATGGAGCTTTCTGATTTACTTACATCGTGGTTTAATTCATTACACCCACACCCAGCATGTTACTAGTTTTGACAACACGTGACCACGTAAAGCAGGTTGAAAATAAAGCTGAATGCGCCTTAAGGTGCATTCTGTCGTACGTTCAACCTGCTTATAGTAACCGTTACCACCTGCTAGGGTAAAGGAAATATTCTTATTGTACATATTGATGACTACATAAAGTTGACGATCAAATTAAAGGTTATAAATGTATTTAAGGAGTAATGGGTCAAACTATTGCCTGGTTTTAACATAAAATATTGTCACCCTTCTGAGTGGATGACACAGCTGGGTTTTGCTGTACAATATATATAATAAGAGGAGTTCATATACACATATTAATGTATATTACGCTTTCTGTAATTCAAACTGTACCAGTTATTGCTGAATTGTATGTTGATCATCAAACATTGTACCATAAACATTGTCCGTATTAAACTAAACTTCACCGGCATAATTCTTGTACCTGGAAGAATAGGTTGTTCATTCCCAGAAAACGCATTTGTGCTAAAACAAGCATGTCAACTACCACCAGCTTTGAGCCAGATCATACTCCAAACTTTTACAAACTGAAAATGAAATAAACCGTGTACAGTTTCACACTGCCGATATATCCTACATTCGAACACTTTGTGTGAGCGTTACATTCTTGTATACATGTATATATAGAGAGGCGAACAACGTCCCCTCCAGTCTGTTCTGCACAAGTATCATTTTTATGTAGTACAGTGAAAGGGACGTTATGCTTTGCGTTTATTATGAAACAATTTTGCCCATTGGAAACCGTTTGGAGCCAGCCAGATCTGGCACTAAACTGTTTGCAATGTAAATAATGGTTTAAGCGTAAACACGTTTATTGGGAAAGAATATCATACTCTCCACTGTATTTATTCCTGCAGCCTAAGGCAGTGGATTGTAAAATTTAACAGTCAAATAAAACAGATTGGATTTGTTGGTCTTATTTTTAGCCTCTTTGCAATATAAATTATGTATTCAGTTAGAGTAAACGAACGCTTTCTTGAACACTTAAACATTTTTTTTTCAATGTTTAAAGCTGACGGGACGCTACATGCGGAATTAAAAAAAAAGGGAGAATTTTAATGTAAAGTGGAGAGACATTATTCCTGCCAAATAAATGCGTTTGTGCAGAGACAATTATTTCCATGGCAAATTTATAGAGACTGGTCGGATGTAGAATAACCCGGTTTCATATCATGCTCTTAGGCTATAAATTTTTTGAGTTAAGTCTGAAGTCGTTCTGAAGCATTTGATTTGTCAGATTTGAGCCTAGGTTCAAATCTAACCAATCAAATGCATGAGAACGAAATCAGACTCAACTCAAACTCGTTATTATCTTGGACTCTGGCTCTAAATTATTTGCTTATTAGATTTGAATATATTGACAACATTTTCCAGAAGCTATCATTGTTTGACATTTTGCTGAATTGCTTTTTTAAGTAAAGTTCCGTTTCAACGAGAATAAATAACGTTTTCCCCACTGCATAGTAGCCTGTGATTGTAATAGTAAAACTCATCCCGATTACATGTACTGTGGAGAAGAAGTAATTCTTACCCAATACACGCGTTTACGCCAAAAACTAATACTGAATTTCCTTGCAAATAGTTTAAGACTAATCAGACGCCGGGTATCCCGGCGTATGATCAGGCTCCAAACTGTTTGCCACTTAGGTTAAAATAAATGATCAGAATAGTCAACAAGTTGTAATTTTCTACATTTTATTGGAATTTGTTTACGTTTTAAGGGCACGAATTACGTTTTCTTCACTGTATAAACCTATTGCTTCGTTTCTTAGTTTCATACGTCATACACTTGTATGAAATCATTGTATCATTACTATCTTATGAGGTTAAATGTTCACAACTGCGTGTATGTGCAAATGCTGTATATAAATGATGGTTTGTGCGAAAGTTTTAACACTATAAAGATTGTTAAAGCTTGAAAATAATGAAATATAATTATGACAGGTTGCTTCTATGTAAAAAGTGTCATCGGCCTGAACACAGTAAAGATCCAAATCAGCAACACTAGACAAGCCGCCATTTGATGTGTAACTCCAGTAGTGAAATTGCTTTTCTTATCTAACAAACGTCTTCACGCTAATACATAATTAAAGAGCCTGATCTGACGCCGATTTACTCTGCGGCGAATCTGTCTCCAAACTGTGGAAACTTGAATAAGCTCAATGCAAGCACGAACCTGAAATGTATTTTTAAAATATATGAATGAAATAGCGCGTCATTGTATGAATGGAAATGAGTGTTCTTAAACATAGATAATTGTAAATGTGTTGACTATTTACGCCCTTTCAGAGCTCAAGATGAGAAGAGTATTTAAATCTTATGATATTACTATTCAGTTGAACATGGACTCGGGCTAATTCAACTGAAAAGTGACAACCTTGATTTTGGTTAATGCATTGGACATGAACACGATTACTAGTATTCGCTCTTATCTGAAGCCTTTGAAGTATGTAAGATATTGTGTGAATTATGTTTTTGTTCCAGCATTTGAGTCCATTTCCGGCAAATAATTGGTAATATTAACCTACAAAAACACTTGAAAGAGAGCAAAAAGATAATTGTAAATGTGTTGACTATTTACGCCCTTTCAGAGCTCAAGATGAGAAGAGTATTTAAATCTTATGATATTACTATTCAGTTGAACATGGACTCGGGCTAATTCAACTGAAAAGTGACAACCTTGATTTTGGTTAATGCATTGGACATGAACACGATTACTAGTATTCGCTCTTATCTGAAGCCTTTGAAGTATGTAAGATATTGTGTGAATTATGTTTTTGTTCCAGCATTTGAGTCCATTTCCGGCAAATAATTGGTAATATTAACCTACAAAAACACTTGAAAGAGAGCAAAAGTACACTAGAGTGTCATACATGTATCTATCATCATTTACATCAATCAAACCGTACATAGTTTTGTCCAAAGTTTGTGTTTATTAAAACACGTGGTCATGAAGAAAGTTGAAGCATGACACAGAACAAAAAGGAATGTAAGTCATACCTGTATGTCTCTTGAATGGATATCTTGCAAGTTGCTTTCTTTAAGATTGTCTTTGCATCATCGTTAAAATATCTTAGTAACGCATATATAAATATGTATTCTCACAGGAGGTGACACATTATGTGTTCCCAATTTAATCGTAGGAAATGATGTACAGTGAAAAAAACCTTATTCTTTCCCAATAAACGCGTTTACGCTAAAACTATTACTCCCAGTGCAAACAGTTTGGAGCCAGATCAGACGCCGAGTAACCCGGCGTCTGATCAGGCTCTAAACTGTTTGCCACTCAGATTAAAATAAATCGTTAAAATGTTCAAAAAAGTGTAATTTTCTCCATTGTATTGGAATGCGTTTGCGTTTAAACGGAAAATAATAACGTTTTCTCCACTGTACACTAAAACGCTTCTATTACGACTTTTAAATTGAAGACTAAATAAGTGTGTAAACGACAGGGAGGTTAAACCAAGATTAAAGTAAAACAGAAATCTCATAAAGGTGCTTTCTGATTTACTTTCACCTATGCTTTAAGTAGCCACTTGCATTAAACTCAAAATATCTAAAAGTCTAGTTAAACGACAAAACAATATAGTTTAATTCCCCTGTAAGTCACCTTTAACAGCACTGTTGAAATATATGTGTTTCCCTTTATTCAATTTTCGAGCAAACTTATCAACTTACATACATGTATACCAAAAAGACGACAAGTTGTAAGACTTGCTTTCAGTCGTTTGTACTTTAGACATCTAACAATTTTGACAAGAGCGGAAACTACTACTATTATCTGACTATAGAGATCTAAAGAGGGCAAGTTGCAAGTCTTGCTTCCAGTCGTTTGTATACGTATTAGTTATTTGGCTGTTCGCCAAGAGAAATATATTACAGTAAATTAAATGCTGTAGAAATTATTTAGTTTGTTTTCCTTAATCGTGCATCATGGTCATTTATATGTCCCTGTCATATGAAATAATAACTATAAACCATACTTAGTTGAAACAACATTCTGGTATTTCTCTTCTTATAAATCCATTTAATGGCTCTTATCTTATATATTCGACCTCTACATGCCTCTATAAGAATAATGGTCTTCAAAAGGGCATATAGAGGTGAACATATCAGTAAAGAATCATTCAAAAATTTCAGATGTATGTCGATTATGAGATAAAAAAAAATGAATAGTAATTTATGTGTAAGAATATAAAACAAAGTTCATCACGGAATTATTTTATTCAAGAAAGAAACTGTCTTGAAAAGGTTTTGGAAGAAACAGTATTTCCTTGTTGGTGTTAATTTTCCTCGCTGAGGAGCTGAAGAGTCTCATCTTGTATAACATTTAACAATAAAGCTATTCCAAAGTATCAAATTGGCTTATTTTCCTTTCAACCCAAATAGACACATGAATTGACAAAATGAAAATAACATTTGAAACCGAAAACTGAACAATGAATATGATACAGAAGAGAAGACGTTATTTTTTCCTGTTTAACCCATTTATACCCAGTGGATTCTTCCATGTTTATATATTGGATTAGTCCATGTCTTATCAAAGGAATGCCTGGTCAAAATTTTCATTTTCATTTTGTTTTATATTATTGAAATTCTTATCAACAAACAGTGTAGACTCTGATCAGACGCCGCATGATGCGGCGTCTGATCAGAGTCTACACTGTTTGCCCATGTCCCATATATGGAATCGTGGGCACAAATGGGTTAATTAAACGCATACGAAACGCAAACGCGATGCTCTAAAATGTAGAAATGTTTGTCTTAAGTTTTTTAAATATAACAGTTTGAAGCCTGAACAGACGTCGGGTTTCCTTGTGACTGATCTGTTTCCAAACGGTTTGCAATAAAAGTAATAGTTAAAGCGTAAAAGCGTTCATTGGGAAAGAATAACATCTACTTCACTGCATTTAATCCCCTGAGCCCTTTCACTCTCAATGACGCCATAAATCGCAAACAGTTTGGGTTCTGATCAGACATCGCGTAACGCGGCGTCTAATAAGGACCCAAACTGTTTGAAACTCGTTTCGAAATTACGTCAGTCATAATGCTTTAATCTAACATTGAAACGATATTGCAGTCAACAACATTGAAGCAGACAACATGATGAGGTAAAAAACTCTCAACAAATTTAATCATTAAAGGGTTGAATGGCATGGCATTGTTTTCTGTTGTCTGATTTCAAGTCGCAAACACTTTTATTAGAAAACAAACACCTCTAGAAAACAGTTTAAATCCTGATCAGACGTCCTGTTATAGTGTGTGTTATTTATGCCAAACCGTTTGCAGGTGCCAGTGAGCTTTGAATAAGGTAGTGTACTCTGGGTAAGTCTATAATCATTTCAAGATACTAGATGACGTTTTAAACCTTTCACTTTCATTGATTTATGAAGCGCATTTGCAAACAGTTTTGATCCTGATCAGGATCAAAACTGTTTGACACTTATTTTGAAATAACGTCAGTTATACTGCCTCAAATCTACCTTTGATACGATATTGCACACAACAATCTTGAAGCAGACGACGATAAAACAGTGAAGGGATAAAATATCACGATTAATTTGGCAGCGAAAGAGTAAGTTCAAGACCTTTATATTATCTGAAGTGTGTCTCAATAATAAAGTCAGTTTTGAAAGGTTAAATTGAATGGTTTGGGTGTAAATATTTGCAAAAGACTTATCTTTTCCTTTAAATTATGCATGATGCATGCTTGCTATTTAATTATCATTAACTCTTATCATACTGAAATATCGTCTGCTAAAAATATATCGTCTGCGAAAATAATAATAAAGTTTGAACTTGTTAAACTTAAGAAAATATTAATATTATTAACAAACAGCTTGGATCAGAATAAGGCACCGTGTACTTCAGCGTCTGATCTGGATCCAAGCTGTTTGCAAATATTAGCTTATAGGATATGCTGAGCACGATAACGATTTAAACGGGAAATAACGGATTTTATACAATAATGTTAATATAAGAAAAATAACAACACCAACACGAATTAAATTATCTTCCAACGTTTCGCCGTTAGGCTTTTTCAAGGAATTAGTATATAATTTGATGACGTAACGATAAACAAATACTGTAGACGTTTTGGCACGTCACTGCCAAATTCGCCGTTTCATTGTCGGCTGCTTCAATATTGTTGACTGCAATATATTTTCAAAGTAAGATTTAACGCAGTATAACTTAGGTAATTTCAAAATCAAATGGCAAACAGTTTTGATCCTGATCAGAAGCAACGTAACGTAACTGTTTGCAAATGAACTTTATGACGTCACTGAGAGTGAAATGACTAAAAAAGAAAGAATAATGTTTTCCCCACTCTGAATGTTTTTTTTAAATAAGGCAATAAATTACTGTCCCATTGGTATCTGTCAATTGTCACTGTGCCATGTTCTAACTGTTTTAGTCAATTAACCTTTATCCATTTACTTGTCAATTTCGACAGAAATGAGTTCCGTCAATGTTTCACTCGGTACAGTTGAGAATCTGTTATTCTTTCCCGTTTAAACGCAAACGTACGCAAACGCAAAGCACTAAAACGTAGAAAAGACAACTTTTGGACAATTCTGATAGTTCATGTTTATCATGGTGGCAAACAGTTTGGAGCCTGATCAGACGCCGCGTTACCCGGCGTCTGATCTGGCTCCAAACTGTTTGCACTGCAAATAATAGTTTTAGCGTAAACGCGTTTATTGGGAAAGAATAACACATTCTCCACTGTACGATTAGTTAACCCTTCGCCTGCTGTAACTTTCGTCTGCAATTGTTTTAAAATCATAATTCAAAACCAATGTAGGAATTTGAAGTATAAATACAAGGTTAATAATTCTGTATCCTGGTCCGACTCTGCGACATGCGGCGTCTGATCTGTCTCCAAAGTTGTGTACAAATTCTAATTAAGTCGCTATTACATGTTGCAAGCAAATAGTAAATGTTGTTATGCGGGACTTCATTTGTAAACCTCTTACATCCATGCGCATCATGACTAGAATTGCAAACAGTTTTATCCTGATCAGACGCTGAGTTTCTCGGCGTGTGATAAGGACGCAAAATGAGTTAAACTAGTATAAGGTTTCTTAAAGAGATTAACTTTATTTAAAACAGTATGTATAAAAACATAAGATGGCTAGAGTTAACAAATGGTAATGACTGTAGTTGTTGTTACACAAACGATACCGAATAACTCGATTTCGTTAAATTCGAACCAGTATTTCTTCACATCAAATTCGATTACTCGAACTCATTTCAATCGAACTTATCTTTATTTTGAGGCTAAAACGTGGCTCATCCGCGTTTTAACTTTGAAATAAGGGTATGTTCGACCCAAGTGAGTTAGAGCTAGCAAGGTTTGACTGTTCTTGTTTAGGAATGGGAATATCATCGATTTTCTTGTAGAAATTGTAATGCACTGATATAATAGAAACGATAAATTCAACCTCTAACTTCAACAAAAGACATTGCAGTAGAACTAAACGTGTTTTGTGTTTTACGTTTCAATCGCGTGAAATGACAAATTCCTAGAAAAGGAGTGGTTTAACGTACACGTTGTAACAGTGGGGTATACATGTGTGCCTAAGTATTTTCCAATAAATGCGTTTGTATAAAAGTATTATTTCTATTGTAAACAGTATGAAGCCATATAACTCGGCGTCTGATCAGGGACCAAACTGTTTACAACTCATATCAAAGTAAATAAAGATATCGTTTATTTCAATTATTTGTCTTCTTTGCATTTCTGATTACATGTAATTTCGTGTAAACGGGAATGAATAAGGTATTCTACACTGTATGTGCATTGCTAGCCGTTTGTAGGAGCTGATCAGACTCGGCAGCAAATTTGTGTATCGCCTGACTCCGATTTGTTTGCAACTCATATTAAAACAACAACTAAACGGGAAATAATTACCTTTTCTCACAATGTTTATATTCATCTGCATCTTCGGTGTTTAATGTAATTTACATTTAATTTGGTTAAACGAGCCGAGAAATGTTGAGATGGGAATTCCACATTATTTCATTCTAAATGCCAACCATCTAAATTTAAGTACTAATTTGGAACCAGATTGTTTGCAGTGGAAATTAATTATTGTTAATTCACAGACCAATGCCCTGGTAACCAATATATAACGTCTTCCTCACTGCGTTGCACATGCAGTAACATTGTTTGACAATCTGAAGATATCGTCGTCAGGATATGAGAGATAAATCAAAAGAATGGCAAAAAATGGGGATCGCTGATGTAGAACTACAAAGCACGTAAATCTGAAGGAGAAGATCAAAATAATTAACACAATTTTCCTATAAAACCTCACTTGCCACGTGTGACAATTATTTCATCAATTG
This sequence comes from Gari tellinella, assembly GCA_922989275.2. NCBI lineage: Eukaryota > Metazoa > Mollusca > Bivalvia > Cardiida > Psammobiidae > Gari > Gari tellinella. Next base: position 39,148,053 of record OV277864.1, on the reverse strand, counting down.
ACCATTTCCTCCTTGAAACCTCAAGCGGCAAATTCACGTTCCCAATAAGTCTTTTCTTTACTATCTAATGTTTTTGTCAATGTATTAAAATATGATTAAACAGGGAAGACTCTGATCAGAGGGATCCTAAGCGCTCTAATCTTGATAATCACTGTTTTGCATAGAACAATTGTACATGTGTTGCAAATGACTCGTATATGCGAATTTAGTGCTCAAAGGTTAAAAACATTTCATATACCCCATACTTAACTTGCATCTATTCCGACCCGTATTTGCATAACGTACAATCTTTGTAGAATATTTATGAAATTATAAAAACCTGTATAATTGTATTTAGATGTTAATCTTCTCGTAGTTTTCTGCACTGAATGTTACCTTGGTGATTTACGGGGAAAACAATTTAATTATTCACTGCTTAACCGCGGAGAGCAATAATATGTGCAAAGAAGCTTGATAAGGATCAGATGCCACGTGACGCCCTGTCTGACATGGATCAAAACAGTATTAAATTCATATAAAAAAATCTCAAGTCAATATACTTATAATAAATTTGAAAAATACAGGCAGACGACAATTAATTATTGCTTCAATATAAAAAGTTACTGCAGTGAGTGGGTTAACGTTTGTCGAAACATAATAGTTCAGTTGGATTATACGTTTACATTCTCCAATCGTACGAGTGACTTCTACATCCAAATACTTCATAAACATTGTGAAATTCATTTAATCTGTTCGATCCTATCAGAAAATTAATAACATTTCTGTCGAAATTCTCCCGATGAATACTGTTATCAACTCTTACTGGGTGTACAAGAGTTTGATATACGGTTATTTCACAGTAGGAGAAAGCTACAGAAATCTCTGTAACGTTTAAATGATACAGCTGGGACTCGTGACAATAGTAAAACCTCTCTATTACGACCACTAGATTGTGTTAATTATTAGGCGTTTACGACAGGTGACGGCTTAAAGCAAAAAGACAGTAAAACAGAAAGCTCCTTCAGGAGCTTTCTGTTTTACTGTCACATTGGTTTAATCTTTCACCTGTCCTTGATACAATCATTTTGCCTTCTGTTTAGTGGTCGTAATAGAAGGGGTTTACTGTATTATTTCTTTTATCTGTTCGTGTGGAACAGTCCGAAGCCTGGTCAGACACTCTGTCACTCTAGCTCAATACTATTCACAATTGTTTGTGAAGTATTAACACGTTTATTTGGAAGGTATAGCGTCTTCTCTACTGTATCTAGGCGGAATCATATTTCTAAAGAAACAATTGTACAGTATTTTTATCTTCAATTAAGCAACTTTCTTTTCAAGCTCTTCGATTTTACATCTTTTGTCTGTTTACTGAATACTTTTTGTCATGCATATGTGGCAGCATGCCTTCGAAAACGATATGAGCCGTGCCATGGCAAACTCTGCCTTATTGAATTGCAACATTGTAAAGATCAAGCATCGTTGTCACCAAAGGCTCGTGTTTGTCTACATTGCCAAATACCGTATATAATACAGCTAAACTTTAGGTGCATGTGGGTGTCAAACAGAGTAGATCAATGAGGACCGTCGCGGTTGCTGGCCTTGTTCTACACTGTTCGCATTTTGCAATGCAATAAGGCAGGTTTTGTCATGGCATGGCTCATAAAAATTATCTATGTTTTATTATTATGCTGCTAATATAAAAAGAAACGTAGGTGTATTAAAGCGGGAAAGATGTTATGATTTCCCCAAAAAGGGGTTTGTGTGTGTTTTGTAGCCTTTAAATCGGCAATAATTACGTATTCTACCCTGTACTATTACTCTTGCCCGTCTATGCCAAGAAACCAGCACATAAACTGTTAATTTCAACACGAAGAATTCAACACTGTCACCGTATGTCATCAAGATAAGGAGAAACTTGTTGCTTCGAGACAGTATAACTCTCTACGATCATATAAGAAAATCAATGGCATCGCCGTCCAGATAATGACATAAATTATGTCTGGGTGTTCAGTAAGTTTGATATACGGTTATTACATCGCAGGAGAAAACTGTACAGTACCCGAGCATTCATATAATAACTCGGTCTGAGAACACATGCACTGAGTATCAAATTATTAACCCTTTACTCTCTCTATATATATATATATGTGTGTGCCTTTTTATTTTTCGTATAAACGGGAACGATAAGCGCCATCCCCAGTGATTCACTGGGAGTTTGTACCATCCAATTTACGATCCAAAACTTTCCTGAGTCCATTTAGATATGAAGCATAATACATATGTCGCGACATTGTCATGTCTTCGTGCTTTATGTACATAATAAAACATAATAGTATATTTGCTTTCTGAATCCCACGAGGATATATAAATTGTCTAGATATCAAGTTTATCCGGGATGTTGGCGCCATCTTTGTTTGAGACATATGTTGAAACAGGTTCGTAAATTGTATGAGAGAGACAGAATTGTATTTATTCCCGTGTTGACACTGACAGGCCGGTAGTTGGACTAGCAAATAGCTTAGACACCCATCACTCGTTACTGCGACCAAAATAGCCATATTTTCTACACCAGCCATAGTCTCATTGTAGTCGCTTTACGATCGCCAATTATATAACCTAAATATATCCAAAAGTTTGGTCTTAATTCGAACGGGGGTCATGCAGTCCTGCATTCTGTACGTATTAATGGCGTTCCGAATTCGTCTCTCTTCCACGTTAGTGTGTTTTTATTGAATTAACAATGTTTCTCCTCGGCGGCAAATTGCAATCATTGGCAACCTAATGACGACCACAATGTGTTCACCGGGTACCTACGAAGAATATACAGCACGTCGACTGAACTATATAAAACATTCGTCCCGCTGGATCTATGAGACGATGCAGTTGTTTGGGCAGGAATTTCGTCAATACGAGGCTTGGAGTGGACATTAGTTCTCCTAACAAACAACAGCCACACGCTAATGTCGTTCGCGATATAATTTTCAAGGTGTGGAGACGTGCGTTTAATTTAGACGTAGAAAGAACTCACTAGGTTCTCCGTTGGTTCCATTGGCCATTTCTGTCGCATTTCCACGACACGGCCGTATAAATTCTCTATGTCGTTCCTCGTGTTCTAATCCTTCTACGATAATTTCGACCTTTAGGTGACCCATTGTGTTCTGAGCTAGGTCGCTTTGAGGATTCTTAACATGGGCGTTTACTCTTGAGTACATGTATATTCAAAACAGCAGCCGTCGGCCTGTGACATTGTGCGTATTAGGGAACACCTCCTTTGTGTCTATCGGCCGTCTCAGCACAACCATACGGCATCCATGCCGATTTTATTGCGTCCTGGGTCGCCGTTAGATCATGGAACTTGGATTGTATAGAAACCAGTAATATTCAATTGATCGCAAACGAAGAAACAAAAGAACACCGCAATATCTTTAATTAATCAAGAGAAGCCAATACAATGCAAGACATGGACGGCTTCTCAGCGCTTCGATTAATGACGTTGTATAAACTATTATTGAAATAAACTCCGATATTAGGTCTACACCAATTCAAAACAATACATGTACTTAAATTTTGATATAATACTTAAGGCAAAAATGTTTTCGAAAATCCTACAGTACCTTTACAACATGACTCCGTTTGAGTGGATAAAAGAGGGGTTGGCTATGGCTTTAAATCTTCACCCACGTTTTTTAAACAATAAGACATGCAAAAGCTGCATAATACGGCGTGTGATCAGGATCTACTAGTACACTGTTTTTTAAACAACTCAATAAAACCAGATGCAAAATGTAAAATGCAGAAAAAGACAGTTGACCATATAAAAAAAAAAAGAAAAAAAAGTAATATACATGTACCAAGTTAAAGTCTACTTTCAGTCCGAATGACCGCTCAGCCGACTGTACATATACTCCCCTGATCATCGAGCCATCTTGCCTATGAGCACTGCTAACATATGGCAGTCAAATGCAGCCGCAGTACCGACTCAGACCCTTCACAGGTACCCATTTTAACCCCTGGGTGGAGAGGAGCAATTCGCGGTACATGTCTTGCTCAAGAACATTCCTGTACATCATCGGGGATTCAGAAAAATCCCCTAGTCAGACCGCTGGTCCGGCGGGGGATCGAACTCACGACCCCTGGTACCGTAGTCCGAGGTGTTAACCATTGGGCCACTACCGCCGGTATATCAATATATTAGTGAAAAGCAGTTAATCCCATTCACTGCCGTGGCGTCATCAATTTTAACCGATTGTCGGCCACTTTCATTTTTCATATTTAGAATTTAGGTATTTTGACTGAAGACCTATTAGGCGACATCTGATCAGGATCTAAACTGTTTGCAAGTGACAGTTGTTCTCGGGGTAATGCAACAAAACGGGTAAATTTAATAAAACAAATACAGAAAACAAAATATCCAGAGAATGTTTTCTATAATATATTAGCTAGGTATACGAATTTTGGTGTGACTATATGTACATATTTGGATGCGAGAGTGTAACGTTCAATTGTCAGGTCACTGCGATCTTGCTCCCCGGTTACTAAACAACGAATTCTACGAGACTCTAGTTTTTACATAGCATACTTCAACTGATTTTAGCACCCTCTTTTGAATATTGTACAGTACGATTTGGTATTCCAGTTTTACTTGTATATAAAGTGTTAGCTGGGGTATAATGAGCCGAAACAATTCTGAGTTTTGAGCATGGAGTTCGTTCAAACCTAACCCTTTACATCAAAGAAGCGCCTTTATCGCATTCAGTTAAATCCTCCGCTGAAGAAAATAGTTCCAATCTATACATTCATGAATATGTATCATAAGGATCTTTTTTATTCTACCAGGTGGTAGCTTAAAGCTTAAAGCTTTATTTTCAACCTGCTTAAAGTAGCCACCTATTTTTAAATCTAGAAGGAGACTATTGGGTAAAGGGTTAACCAATTGTGCTCACGACCCCATGTATGGGACATAAACAAACAGTGCAGACTCTGATCAGAAGCCGCCTCGCGTCTGGTCAGAGTCTACGAGTACACTGTTTGCTAATAAGATTTTCAATATAGAATCAAACAAAAATGAAAATGCATGGAAGAATCCACTGGATACAAATGGATTAAACAATCTCGAACCTTGACGTTTGACATCAATAATAAAAAGGCTTGTCTGGATCATATTTCCTATACCAGGGAAACTAGGTCATTGTGGCCTTGCTTGTTATGATTATTCTGTAGCATATTTACACACATCATCAACCAGAAATACAGAATCTGGTCTACTAGTACATCCTTGAGTGACGGAGTTTCGTGTCGTGTATGAGTATATTCACAAGTATGCATACGACAACAAAGTTATGTCAGTGCGAATAAACGCTTCATTGACATTTGTCATTTACTGGGACAATGTTCTTATTTATTTAATTTTAACGGTTATCAGAGAAAGCATCAGAGATCTGTATGTATGCAGTTACAACTCAAAAATAAATTAAACAGCGATGTATATAAGGCAAACTATAAAGACGAAATTACAAATTTATAATCAACATCTTTGAATAAGGACTCACGATAAATATTATTGTATGGTTCTTAACCCCCTCCTTGCCTTACCCCCAATACAACTGGACTGTGTGATATCAATGGCACCAGGAACCTTGTTTGCTACCTGTCGCCTGTTTTTATTTTTATTATTTTTTCCGATTTTATTTATTTATTTATTGTTGGGGGAGGAGGTTGTCTTCATTATTCTCAAGTATACCTCGATTAGTAGTTGTATAACTCTTTAAATGTTTAAATGTAATAGTACATGTATTGTCATTTGAAACACGTACAGGGTGTCTCATTTTATGTGTTACCATTGCATACCCTTGTCACTTTTTCATTCAGATAGTTTTTACAAATAGAAAGGTATCATATTAAAGGTAAAAGTTTCAAATATTAATCATATAAAACTTAACTAGCTAAATGGTAATTAAACTTAGGTAATCACTCTCAGAAAATAACGTCCATTTACAGCATAAACCAAAATGACGTCAATTTTGATGTCGCAGTAGCTCCACTGGCTGAATACAAAGTTTGTAATTGAAGACTTGCAGGATTTTCATGTGATGTTTCTAGTTTCTTGTGAAAATGACAGTGTGAGTATTTCCGTTGATGTTTGGTGCACTTATATAATGTTACCGATGATTCCAAAGAAACAAATCCATAGGACTAAATTTCCGGGAAATTGAGTGGCCAAATGGAAAAGTTCAGACGTTGTTTAACATCACAGTCTTTCAGATGTTGAAGCACTGGAATTGTTTAGGGTGTTAATTTTAAACCAAATCTTTAATTTCTATACACACTAGTAATACTGGAAGTATGTATCTTGTCAGAAAGCACCTTTAGTGCCGACCGCTGTAGTGTCTCGTCAGTAATTTGCTTCATCTTCAAAAAGATCTCATTGCTTTGACTGCTTCTTGAGTGCTCCTTAGTGTCATGTCTCTTATCCAATACATTTCTATACTTCTCAAACACTTTTAGAACTCAGTTATTTTGTAATCAGGTAAAATGGTATTGTCTCCAGGATAGTATTCTCACTGACCTGATCTTACAATAAACTTTTATTATGTCCTGGCATTTTCCATGGACAGCACCATCTGAGGAAATAGCAACTTTTGATGAAGTCATATACGACGTCATGATGTTAAAAATTTTCCCGTACTTTATGTTGAATTGAAACTTTAAAGCTTTCTGGTCATTTTGATACAAATATAGTACATATATCTGTTTTATTGAATACGAGGCAATGCTTTGAAAAGGTAACACATTTTATGAGACACCCTGTATAGTCTGCCTCCGTTGTAAAAATAGAATATTCGAAAAGTTATTTTTTAGATAAGATTATTGTGTCAATTCTGATCTGGATCTCCAAACTGTTTGCAAAGGTAATAAAGTGTTTGCCGTCAGTATGCAAGATATGGATACAAGATTGACTGTCGGTTTGTCTCAGTTTGGTGAATATTCGCTTGCAGTCTATGTTCAAAGTTGATGATGATTGCATTTCGTCTGATTAATCTGATACATGAGTACTTGGGATTGCTTTGAAGCAACGGACACCACTTATTTCCTTTATATTCTGAGACAGTCTGTCATTATTCCTTTTTGTAGAAACTGATATTGTCTCGATGATTACCGGTATAAGTAATGGATATGAGTGGATGAATATTAAAGCGTATATCTAGCTCTTTTGCTGTCAACGGCGCCAAAAGACGACTCTGAAAAATATTTGATCCTGATCCAAATTGTTTGACACTCGTATCGACAATTCTTCAGTCACAACAGCCCTAATGCTAATTTTAAAAGTATTGCAGACGACACTTCTATCTCGGCGGTAAGAGGGTTAAAGCAGACAACAATACGCGGCAGCGAAAAAGTAAAGACAGTACTTTCTATTTAAACGTACGTGTGCAATATGAGATTTAACCTATGAATGCCTATCGTCCATAAATGTAGACATAAGAAAACAGAGCAGACGCTGATGATACGCCACAACTTGCATATTTGCCATATAACTTACGTTATTTCGAAATAAATGACAAACAATTTTGATTCTGATCAGACGCCGCGTTACGCGGCATCTGATTAGGATCAAAACTGTTTGCAGATGAACTTTAAGACGTCATTGACAGTGAAATAGTTAAAAAAGAAATAATAACTTTTTCCCGACTCTGCATGTATTTTTTAAATTAGGCAATAAATTACTGTCCCATTGGTATCTGTCAATTGTCAGTGTGCCATGTTCTAACTGTTTTAGTCAATTAACCTTTATCCATTTACATGTCAATTTCGACAGAAATGAGTTCCGTCAATGTTTCACTCGGTACGATTAGTTAACCCTGCGCCTGCTGTAACTTTCGTCTGCAATTGTTTTTAAAATCATAATTCAAAACCAATGTAGGAATTTGAAGTATAAATACAAGGTTAATAATTCTGTATCCTGGTCCGACTCTGCGACATGCGGCGTCTGATCTGTCTCCAAAGTTGTGTACAAATTCTCATTAAGTCGCTATTACATGTTGCAAATAGTAAATGTTGTTATGCGGGACTTCATTTGTAAACCTCTTACATCCATGCGCATCATGACTAGAATTGCAAACAATTTTATCCTGATCAGACGCTGAGTTTATCGGCGTGTGATAAGGACGCAAAATGAGTTTAACTAGTATAAGGTTTCTTAAAGAGATTAACTTTATTTAAAACAGTATGTATAAAAACATAAGATGGCTAGAGTTAACAAATGGTAATAACTGTAGTTGTTGTTACACAAACGATACCGAATAACTCGATTTCGTTTAATTCGAACCAGTATTTCTTCACATCAAATTCGATTACTCGAACTCATTTCAATCGAACTTATCTTTATTTTGAAGCTAAAACGTGGCTCATCCGCGTTTTAACTTTGAAATAAGGGTATGTTCGACCCAAGTGAGTTAGAGCTAGCAAGGTTTAACTGTTCTTGTTTAGGAATGGGAATATCATCGATTTTCTTGTAGAAATTGTAATGCACTGATATAATAGAAACGATAAATTCAACCTCTAACTTCAACAAAAGACATTGCAGTAGAACTAAACGTGTTTTATGTTTTATAATTCAATCGCGTGAAATGGCAAATTCCTAGAAAAGGAGTGGTTTAACGTACACGTTGTAACAGTGGGGTATACATGTGTTCCTAAGTATTTCCCAATAAATGCGTTTGTGTAAAAGTATTATTTCTATTGTAAACAGTATTAAGCCATATAACTAGGCGTCTGATCAGGGTCCAAACTGTTTACAACTCATATCAAAATAAATAAAGATATCGTTTATTTCAATTATTTGTCTTCTTTGCATTTCTGATTAATTTCGTGTAAACGGGAATGAATAAGGTATTCTACACTGTGAGTGCATTGCTAGCCGTTTGTACAATGTAGGAGCTGATCAGGCTCGGCAGCAAATCTGTGTATCGCCTGACTCCGATTTGTTTGCAACTCATATTAAAACAACAACTAAACGGGAAATAATTACCTTTTCTCACAATGTTTATATGCATCTGCATCTTCGGTGTTTAATGTAATTTACATTTAATTTGGTTAAACGAGCCGAGAAATGTTGAGATGGAAATTCCACATTTTTTCATTCTAAATGTCAACAATCTAAATTTAAGTACCAATTTGGAACCAGATTGTTTGCAGTGGAAATTAGTTATTGTTAATTCACAAACCAATGCCCTGGTAACCAATATATAACGTCTTCCTCACTGCGTTGCATATGAAGTAACATTGTTTCACAATCTGAAGATAAAGTCGTGTGGATATGAGAGATAAATCAAGAGAATGGCAAAAAAGTAGGTCGCTGATGTAGAACTTCAAAGCAAGTAAATCTGAAGGAGTAGATCAAAATAATTAACACAATTTTCCTATAAAACCTCACTTACCACGTGTGACAATTATTTCATCAATTGACCATTTCCTCTTGAAACTTCAAGCAGAAAATTCACGTTCCCAATAAGTCTTTACTATTTAATGTTTTTATCAATGTATTAAAATATGACTAAACAGGGAATACCCTGATCAGAGGGATCCTAAGCGCTCTAATCTTGATAATCACTGTTTTGCATATAACAATTGTACATGTGTTGCAAATGACTCGTATATGCGAATTTAGTGCTCAAAGGTTAAAAACATTTCATATACCCCATACTTAACTTACATCCATACCGACCCGTATTTGCATAACGTACAATCTTTGTAGAATATTTATGAAATTATAAAAACCTGTATAATTGTATTTAGATGTTAATATTCTCGTAGTTTTCTGCACTGAATGTTACCTTGGTGATTTACGGGGAAAAACAATTTAATTCTTCACTGCTTCACCCGGAGTACAATGATTATGTGCACAGAAACTGGATAATGATCAGATGCCGCGTGGCGCGACGTCTGACATGGATCCAAACAGTATTAAATCTCAAGTCAATATATTTAAAATAAATTTGAGAAATACACGCAGACGACAATTAATTATTTCTTCAAGAAAAAAAGTTACTGCAGTGAGTGGATTAACGTGTGTCGAAACATTATATTTCAGTTGGATTTTACGTTTACATTCTCCAATCGTACGAGTGACTTCTACATTCAAATATTTCATAAACATTGTGAAATTCATTTAATCTGTTCGATCCTATTAGAAAATCAATAACATTTCTGTCGAAATTCTCCCGACGAATACTGTTATCAACTCTTACTGGGCGTACAAGAGTTTGATATACGGTTATTGCACAGTAGGAGAAAGCTACAGAAATCTCTGTAACGTGTACATGATACAGCTTGGATTATTGACATTGCTTTAATCTTTCACCTGTCCTTGATACAATCATTTTGCCTTCTGTTTAGTGGTCGTAATACAGAGGGTTTACTGTATTATTCATTTTATCTTTTCGTGTGAAACAGTCCGACGCCTGATTAGACCCTGTGTCACTCTAGCTCAGTACTACTTGCAATTGTTTGTGAAGTATAAACACGTTTATTTGGAAGGTATAGCGTCTTCTCTACTGTATCTAGGCGGAAACATATTTCTAAAGAAACAATTCACTCGGGAGCTTTGTACAGTATTTTTATCTTCAATTAAGCAACTTTCTTTTCAAGCTCTTCGATTTTACATCTTTTGTCTGTTTACTGAATACTTTTTGTCATGCATATGTGGCAACATGCCTTCGAAAACGATATGAGCCGTGCCATGGCAAACTCTGCCTTATTGAATTGCAACATTGTAAAGATCAAGCATCGTTGTCATCACAGGCTCGTGTTTGTCTACATTGTCAAATACCGTATATAATACAGCTAAACTTTAGGTGCATGTGGGTGTCAAACAGAGTAGATCAATGAGGACCGTCGCGGTGGCTGGCCTTGCTCTACACTGTTCGCATTTTGCAATGCAATAAGGCAGGTTTTGTCATGGCATGGCTCATAAAAATTATCTATGTTTTATTATTATGCTGCTAATATAAAAAGAAACGTAGGTGTATTAAAGCGGGAAAGATGTTATGATTTCCTCAAAAAGGGGTTTGTGTGTGTTTTGTAGCCTTTAAACCGGCAATAATTACGTATTCTACACTGTACTATTACTCTTGCCCGTCTATGCCAGGAAACCAGCACATAAACTGTTAATTTCAACACGAAGAATTCAACACTGTCACCGTATGTCATCAAGATAAGGAGAAACTTGTTGCTTCGAGACAGTATAACTCTCTACGATCATATAAGAAAATCAATGGCATCGCCGTCCAGATAATGACATAAACTATGTTTGGGTGTTCAGTAAGTTTGATCTACGGTTATTACATCGCAGGAGAAAACTGTACAGTACTCGAGCATTCATATAATAACTCGGTCTGAGAACACATGCACTGAGTATCAAATTATTAACCCTTTACTCTCTCTATATATATGTGTGTGCTTTTTTATTTTTCGTATAAACGGGAAAGATAAGCGCCATTCCCAGTGATTCACTGGGAGTTTGTACCATCCAATTTACGATCCAAAACTTTCCTGAGTCCATTTAGAAATGAAGCATAATACATAAGTCGCGACATTGTCATGTCTTCGTGCTTTATGTACATAATAAAACATAATAGTATCTTTGCTTTCTGAATCCCACGAGGATATATAAATTGTCTAGATATCAAGTTTATCCGGGATGTTGGCGCCATCTTTGTTTGAGACATATGTTGAAACAGGTTCGTAAATTGTATGAGAGAGACAGAATTGTATTAAATAATTTTTTTTATTCCCGTGTTGACACTGACAGGCCGGTAGTTGGACTAGCAAATAGCTTAGACACCCATCACTCGTTACTGCGACCAAAATAGTCATATTTTTTACACCAGCCATAGTCTCATTGTAGTCGCTTTACGATCGCCAATGATATTACGTAAATATATCCAAAAGTTTGGTCTTAATTCGAACGGGGGTCATACAGTCCTGCATTCTGTACGTATTAATGGCGTTCCGAATTCGTCTCTCTTCCACGTTAGTGTGTTTTTATTGAATTAACAATGTCTCTCCTTGCAAATTGCAATCATTTGGCGACCTAATGACGACCACAATGTGTTCACCGGGTACCTACCAAGACTATACAGCACGTCGACTGAACTATATAAAACATTCGTCCCGCTGGATCTATGAGACGATGTAGTTGTTTGGGCAGGAATTTCGTCAATACGAGGCTTGGAGTGGACATAAGTTCTCCTAACAAACAACAGCCACACGCTAATGTCGTTCGCGATATAATTTTCAAGGTGTGGAGACGTGCGTTTAATTTAGACGTAGAAAGAACTCACTAGGTTCTCCGTTGGTTCCATTGGCTATTTCTGTCGCATTTCAACGACACTGCCGTATAAATTCTCTATGTCGTTCCTCGTGTTCTAATCCTTCTACGATAATTTCGACCTTTAGGTGACCCATTGTGTTCTGAGCTAGGTCAATTTGAGGAATCTTAACATGGGCGTTTACTCTTGAGTACATGTATATTCAAAACAGCTGCCGTCGGCCTGTGACCTTGTGCGTATTAGGGAACACCTGTGTCTATCGGCCGTCTCAGCACAATCATACGGCATCCATGCCGATTTTATTGCGTCCTGGGTCGCCGTTAGATCATGGAACTTGGATTGTATAGAAACCAGTAATATTCAATCAATCGCAAACGAAGAAACAAAAGAACACCGCACTATCTTTAATTAATCAAGAGAAGCCAATACAATGCAAGACACGGACGGCTTCTCAGCTCTTCGATTAATTACGTTGTATGAAATATTATTGAAATAAACTCCGATATTAGGTCTACAGTCTACACCAATTCAAACAATACATGTACTTAATTTTTATATATATGTAATATTTAAGGCAAAAATGTTTTCGAAAATCCTACAGTACCTTTACAACATGACTCCGTTTTAGTGGATAATATAGGGGTTGGCTATGGCTTAAAATCTTCACCCACGTTTTTTAAACAATAAGACATGCAAAAGCTGCATAATACGGCGTGTGATCAGAGTCTACTCGTACACTGTTTTTTAAACAACTCAATAAATAAATACGAAAGACAAACCAGATGCAAAATGTAAAATGCAGAAAAAGACAGTTGACGATATATCAATATATTAGTGAAAAGCAGTTAATCCCATTCACTGCCGTGGCGTCATCAAATTTAACCGATTGTCGGCCGCTTTCATTTTTCATATTTAGAATTTAGGTATTTTGACTTAAGGTAATAGTGCAGTGCAAATCAAGATGGCCACCAAAACAACTAGTGGCAGTGCATTTATGGTGAAAACAGCAAAGATATTACTCAACCCCTAAAACTGCCACTCTATACAACTGAAAACAATATCCCTCTTTTCATTTGCATTTATAGAAAATAATAAAAACGTTTTTTTAGTGAAAAGAAATTACCTCGAAATTTACCAAACTTTGGGCAAGTCCACCAACATCTGCGGCTAACTAATTTCAAAACTATCTATGCCATCGTAATTTTCAAACTGTTCCCGAGGTGCAAGGAATCCTTATTTTCTCTTTAGAATGTCCATTTGAACACTATATAGTCTGACATTATACCCATTGTCACCAAGCATTTCAATTCTCCATATTGGCTAACACATGTAATTGAAATAAGTCCTTTGAAAAGTATGGTGGTCAAACATTGTCAAAGTAAAAAACATCAAATGAATGCTACATAACAGCAGCATGCTAGTATATGTACAAACCATTGTGGATTCCAAATGTAACTAGAACACTGACCAAGTCAGAAAGAATCCCATAAAAGGAGGAGTAAGACACAATGAGAAAACTGCTCAAGTTCAACACATAGTATCAACAAGGCCAAACGTTAGAGTTAAACGAAAATCATTCAAAGGGGTAAAGAAGATATGACGTGGTCATTCGTGACCTTCTTACCAGCATTGAAAATACTGAACTACTGCAAACACTATCCGAAAATCTGGCTAAATCCCATGAAAATTATTTCAGTAACAGAGAAAAATAGGGCTAAAATGGTTTTGTTCTTTTTTTGTAAATGAGTATGCCTTATTCAATTTAGTCGGTATTCAAAATTGGCCAAGATTTTACACATTCATATCAACATGTTCAGAAAGTTTTTACAATTCAGCTTTAAACTGCTTGAGTCCCAAATAGGATAAGGCTAAACTTGACAAATTATAGTTGCTCAAGGGTAATGATATTTGGATGAAAAGTATAAGAGTTAGTAAGCGGACAAGGTTAAATATGGTCAATCAAGAAAAATGACTGACCAAGCTACTTCACTATGACATAAGAGGACCAGTCTCTCAGGTCTCTGGCAGTAGCTGCAAATATTTACATGTCCTCCACCATCCCAGTTCCATCAGGTGTACCCCAAGTTAATGTCCTCGGCCCATTACTATTCTTCATTTACATTAACGATCTTTGCGGGTATGTAAGTCAATTCAAAGTACACCTATTCGCTGATGACACAACTATATACCTGTCCTTTTCCATTGTCGACACTGATCATATATGTATGTATTAGCATATAATTTAAGTAATTAAGTCATACCTTTCGATATTTCGCAGCAATAGATCTACATTTCATTATTTCATATTATATTTATAGATATTTAATAATATAATTTAAAAATAAATAAAACTAGAACACGCAGAAATATCCCAATGACAAACAAGTGTCACATATTCGACGTATAACTTGACAGACCCATACGTACACATACATGTACCTTGGTTTACGTTTTTACAGCGCTCGAATTCTCCCGGTCATGGCTGTAGAGCATTTTCAATTTTTCAAGCAGTTCGTTGTATGAAGCCTGATAAGTTACAGGCCAGTAACACTTGGCACGATCATTGTTTATGGCATAATTATAGCGTAACAGGTCAACGTCCGGTTTAGTATGCATGAAAACTGCACGGTACCTTTTCGATAACACTTGCTATGAGTATTAATTAGATTTTTATATAACGATGTCTGATGGTTGTAGATCTAAATGTTTGCTGTTTAGCATAACTGAATATTGATAGCTTCACGCCCTCGTTAAATCTTATTAAGCAGTTACAAGTAGTGTTGGTAATGATCACACATATATATGATCAACATTTTTTATATATCAAGCTTACATATTTTTACATATGCGGACGAGGCGTAACGCGGTGTCCGGTTTGGATTAAAACTGGTTATCATTCATGAGTAGCTTCTTTTTTTAGAAAAAAAAAACAATAAAGGAATGGTGGGTAGCTTTATCACAAAAGTTCTATTTGAAGCAGACGATATTATTTATGTTTAAAAATGCATCCGTACATAGCAAAGTGACTAACAGTGCAGACCGTGGTCAGGGGTCATTTAGGCTCCGTCTGATCTGGGTCTACACTGCTTGCTTTAGACCAATTTAATGTTTACATGTACATAAATGATGAGTGTACTCTTTGCCAGGTGCAATATATTTAATGTAACAATAAGAGACACATGCATGCACGTGCCATAACTGTGCATCGTGTGCTAGATAAGTAGGTGTATGGGTGAAAACGATCAAGGTTTATGTAAAATACACTATGGTACGCTTTGAACATAACCCCTTTTATTGTCCCCAGGGGAAAATTTATATTCCCCATTGGAAGAAAGATCGATTATAATTCAAATGAATATTCCAGAGAATTTTGCGAAAAAATTTAACTCGGACCAAACACCACACCGTAAATAAGATATTTATACCTGGTGGTTGCACACAATTTTCACGGGATTTTCAAGATTTCCGAAGGCAACCCATTTGTAAGCAACAATGAGAGTTCGCCCTTATCGAACGAAGATCGTTAACTGACGCCAATATAATTAGATCTTACCTGTATTGTGTTAATGGTTTTGAGACAGATCTTAGTGCGATTATGCAAATTTCTGATTTTATGCTTGGAAATGTATTGTTTAATTCGCATATATGTTATAATCTATAGGGTATGAATGTGTACTTTTTGCGCAAAGCCAGGATCAGTATTGTTGTTTGTATTTTAAATGCGTTATTCGGTTATGAAGAAACAAACACGACAGAATTATCTAAAACGCTATAAATTGCGACTTCGTCTTTAAAACACTTGAATCTGAATTAGAAAAAATGTATCTAAAACAATGACGTTCATATTTCTGAAAATAAATACGATCTTTTCGCGAAAGTAGTTTTGGAGCGCAATAATATTTTTTCCATAACGAGTGATTCGGTGTCATCTTTTAGCCTGTATGTAAACAAAGAAGAACAGATTTTCAGGAGAGAGAATCTATTCAAAAACAATATTGATCTGGAAATAAAAAACGTGCATGACGTAGTCTCATTTCTCGCCTTGTAGAAAAACAAGTAAAAGTGTATGATTAACGTAGGAACAGAGCTTTAGATCCAAAATACTCGTACCACATTTCACTATACATGTCGTGTGTTGGCTTCAAAATTGCGGTGGATGTGTTTCACTACACGTGGTAAATATATTCAAAACATCTATTCAGAAAGAAATGCTTGAAAATAACATTCCTGTCATCTCAATGTAGAACCGGGTTGCAATTTGTCATAGTTTTTTTCTGTTGAATTGTTTGCTATACAGTGCGGTGCACTTGCCCAAAAAATCCCTTTGTTTTAATGCTTGTAAATAAATATCGAGGCAGCTTTTGTCGGCATAGTTCGGTCAGTGTTAGAACATATACACATGCTTTGAATTGGAATGTGTGTTTTGATTGAGACTCATCTCTGTAAAACATGAGTAACATTTGACCTCAAAGTTGGCTACAATAGCCAGACTTCAATATGACCATGCACTATTACCTTAAGACCTATTACGCGGCATCTGATCAGGATCTAAACTGTTTGCAAGTGACTGTTGTTCTCGGGGTAATGCAACAAAACGGGTAAATTTAATAAAACAAATATAGAAAACAAAATATCCAGAGAATGTTTTCTATAATATATTAGCTAGGTATACGAATTTTGGTGTGAGTATATGTACATATTTGGATGCGAGAGTGTAACGTTGAATTGTCAGGTCACTGCGATCTTGCTCCGCGGTTACTCAACAACGAATTCTACGAGACTCTAGTTTTTACATAGCATGCTTTAACTGATTTTAGCACCCTCTTTTGAATATTGTACAGTACGATTTGGTATTCCAGTTTTACTTGTATATAAACTGTTAGCTGGAGTATAATGAGCCGAAACAAGTCTGAGTTTTGAGCATGGAGTTCGTTCAAACCTAACCCTTTACATCAAAGAAGCGCCTTTTAGCGCATTCAGTTAAATCCCCCGCTGAAGAAAATAGTTCCAATCTATACATTCATGAATATGTATCATAAGGATCTTTTTTTATTCTATCAGGTGGTAGCTTAAAGCTTAAAGCTTTATTTTCAACCTGCTTAAAGTAGCCACCTATTTTTAAATCTAGAAGGAGGCTATTGGGTAAAGGGTTAACCAATTGTGCTCACGACCCCATGTATGGGACATAAACAAACAGTGCAGACTCTGATCAGAAGCCGCCTCGCGTCTGGTCAGAGTCTACGAGTACACTGTTTGCTAATAAGATTTTTAATATAGAATCAAACAAAATGAAAATACATGGAAGAATCCACTGGATACAAATGGATTAAACAATCTCGAACCTTGACGTTTGACATCAATAATAAAAAGGCTTGTCTGGATCATATTTCCTATACCAGGGAAACTAGGTCATTGTGGCCTTGATTGTTATGTTTATTATGTAGCATATTTACACACATCATCAACCAGAAATACAGAATCTGGTCTACTAGTACATCTTTGAGTGACGTAGTTTCGTGTCGTGTATGAGTATATTCACAAGTATGCATACGACAACAAAATTATGTCAGTGCGAATGAACGCTTCATTGACATGTGTCATTTACTGGGACAAAGTTCTTATCTATTTAATTCTAACGGTTATCAGAGAAAGCATCAGAGATCTGTATGTATGCAGTTACAACTCAAAAATAAATTAAACAGCGATGTATATAAGGCAAACTATAAAGACGAAATTACAAATTTATAATCAACATCTTTGAATAAGGACTCACGATAAATATTATTGTATGGTTCTTAACCCCCTCCTTGCCTTACCCCCAATACAACTGGACTGTGTGATATCAATGGCACCAGGAACCTTGTTTGCTACCTGTCGCCTGTTTTTATTTTTATTATTTTTATTATTATTTCCGATTTTATTTATTTATTTATTGTTGGGGGAGGAGGTTGTCTTCATTATTCTCAAGTATACCTCGATTAGTTGTATAACTCTTTAAATGTTTAAATGTAATAGTACATGTATTGTCATTTGAAACACGTATAGTCTGCCTCCGTTGTAAAAATAGAATATTCGAAAAGTTAATTTTAGATAAGATTATTGTGTCAATTCTGATCTTGATCTCCAAACTGTTTGCAAAGGTAATAAAGTGTTTGCCGTCAGCATGCACGATATTGATACAAAATTGACGGGTTGTTCGTCTCAGTGGAAAACGCGGATGATGAAGAGCAAATTTCAATTGAGGACAACGTGCTCTCAAATCTGAATGATGTGCTAGGATTACATGAAACGAATGATTCATTTGAGAGCGTTTACAGAGTACCCAGTCAAAAGTCTACTAGACCTGTTTGTGTGAAGTGTTCAAGTCTTAAAGCTAGAGACAGAATATTATCGGCCTTTCGCGAAGCGCGTAAAGAGGTGGAAACCCTGCTTTCCTTTAGAATCGGTGAAGATCTACCAAGAAGTGTGTCTTTAGCAAGAAGCAAACTTTATCCTTTCTTCAAAGAATCTTTAGACAGCAAGAAAAAAGCATTCTTCAAATCTGACCGCTTGATTATGATGGCACTACTTACGTTTATGACGACCAGACTAAAGCTCCTGTCGCATTAAACAAATAGCAAGGTGGTCAACGCCCAGAATACCATATTGTAAATACATTTCTTTATGCTCAGTGAATGTTCGTGGTTTGCGAAAATTTAGAGAAGATAAATGTTTTATTAAGTATTGTTCTGAATTTGATATCGTCATATTTTGCGAAACCTGGCAAACTTCAGAAGATGATTTTACTGACTTCTTGCCAGATTTCATAAACTATGACAGTCCGAGAAAAAAGGTCAAAGGTTACCGTGGAGCTGGTGGTATGTCAGTGTTCATAAAAAACTCGATAGTTGAGAGCGGCATGCTAAAACTTATTTTCGCAGAATTCGAAGATTTCGCTGTATTCATCATTGACAAAAGTAGAGTTAACTTACCAAAGCATATCGTGATATGCTGCTCATACATTGCACCGGAGGGTTCTCCTGTTTACGATGGTTCGGCAATAAATGGAATTGAAAACCTTAATGATAAACTTACACTTATTGAATCTGACTTTGGCGAAGTTTCGTTTATCATAGCGGGCGACCTAAATGCAAACGTCAAACGTCAAAGATATGGCTGACTTTATTCCTGAAGATAATATTGACTTTATATTTTGCGAGCAGGTAGATTATCCTGGTGACTGTTTCAATATGACACGAGATGTACATTTTCTAAATGGCAGATTCAGCGACTCAAATGGTGATATCACATGCACAGCCAATAATGGAAGTAGCATTGTGGATTATGTTATTGCATCTACCGATTAATTTCCTCTTGTACAAGATTTTGTAGTAGGGGATCTTGACATTTCAGATCATTTCCCCTTACTTTGTTCATTGAAAATACCGCAAAAAGTGTGTGCCATAGATGAAACTGGCCAGGAAGGCCGCAGTAGGCTTTCATCGAGATTGTGCTTCAAGTGGAAAGAGCAGTTAAGAGAAGACTTTTTACAAACCTTTAACAGACTATTCCAACCATTTCTTGATAGTGTTATAGAAGATAGTGTTTTGCAAAGTCAAGAGGTCTTTGTGAATATTATTCAAACTGCTGATCAATGTATGCGCGTTAAAAGACATGATAGGCCTAGCGTTAGTGCAAACAAAATTCAACCAGATTAGTGGGATTCTGATTGCAGTAAAGCCAAGTACGAGAAATATCGAAACTTGCGAAAGTATCGTTCTACTAACTTATCTTATGACTTAAGTGAATACATAAATAGTCGTAATATCTTCAAGAACTTATGTAGAGCCAAGCGTCTTCTGCACGAGAGACGTCGTCGCGATGTGCTTGTGCAAAATAGACGAAACCCTAAAGAATTCTGGAAGTGTGTTAAGTCCGCAAATAATAGCGCAACAAGAGACTGCAATAGTGACCTTACTTCCTCTGATGACTGGTTTAACTACTTCAAGTCGTTATACGCAGCTCCTATACTTGAGACAAATGAACATGGTAATATTTTCCAAAATTACGAGACTCCAGTGATCAATGATGATACATTGGATGCGGAAATTACAAATGAAGAAATATTAGACAGTAGCAATTCACTTAAAAGTTCGTGTGCCACTGGGACAGATGGTACTTGCATGGAAATGTTCAAAGCAACTCTTAATCTGACATTTCCGTACTTACATGCATTGTTTAACAGTGTTTAAGTTGATGGAACAATCCTTCATGAGTGGTGCCTCAGTTTAATCACACCAATCCACAAGAAAGGTCCACGTGATAACCCAAACAACTACAGGGCCATCTCGGTGGTTAACAGCCTTAGTAAGATTTTTTTGAAAATTTTAAGTAAAAGGTTGACTTGTTGGGCCGAAACAAACTCTGTCATTGATGAACGTGTGGGCTATTCTACTACAGACAATATATTCAGTTTAAGTGCTCTGATACAAAAATATTTGTCTAAGAGAAATGGTAGATTCTATGTGTTTTTCATTGACTTTTACAAGGCGTTTGATAGTTGCGGTCACCAGCAATTGTGGAACAGTTTAGTTAGAAATGGCATACGGCAAAACTGTAAGATTTTAGCTGTCTTCAAGTCGATGTACTCTCAGTTGAAATCTTGTATTAAACTGAAGGACGGTTTGACACACTATTTCAATTGCGAAATCGGTACAAGACAAGGCTGCGTGAGCTCCACAATAATATTTTCTCTATTTATAAATGACCTGTTGACATACATCAAAATGCACACTGGACGTGGAATATTTATAAATCAGAGTATAGAAGACGCACATGCCTTTATGTTTGCAGACGATGTTTCCACTTTTGCTGAGACTGTAGTTAACTTGAAACACAAGATATCCGCTATAGAACAATTCTGTGATTTCACATGCATGAAACTTAATCTTGATAAGTCAAAGATCATAGTTTTTAAATTTGGTGGCCCCCTTAGACACTATGAGCGTTGGTTTTATAAAGGGATTTCTTCACACCACAATTGTCTTGGACTAAAACAAAGTCTATGCTTTCTGCTCAAGCTCAAAAGGCAGTTTATGCTATTTATCGTTATGGCAAACAATTTGGGTACTTTGCACACATTGATGCCTTTAAATTGTTTGACGCAATGGTGAAACCAATTTTAGTCTATTCTTCACCACTATGGGGTTACCAACAGTGTAGTGAAATTGAGAGAGTTCGCATACAGCTTTGCAAAAAACTTGCAAACTTAAACCAGAATGTTGCTAACTTTTTCCCACTTAGTGAGTGTGGAAGATATCCCCTGTCTACGACGTATATGACTTTGTGTGTTAAGTATTGGCTACATCTGTTATTCATGTTAGACGAGCGCTATCCCAAGCAGTGTTACATGATGTTGAGACGCTTTGATGAATGTGGAAGGACCACTTGGGCAACTTATGTAAAACGCCTACTGTTCCAGTTCGGGTTTGGATATGCTTGGATAGCAAATGAGGTTGGAAATCCCATAGCCTTCATTAAGCTATTTACAGAAAGACTGATAGATTGTGCCCAGCAAAACATGTGGGAAGACATAAACTCATCCTAAAAGGCTATAACCTATAGACTTTACAAAAGTGCATTAAACCCTGAAAAGTACTTATCGATACATATGCATTTCAGCTGTAAGAGAGTTTTAGCAAATTTCAGGTGCTCAAGCCATGCACTCATGATTGAAAAGAGCCGCCATGACAATGTCGATCGAGAGCTCCGATTCTGTGTGCATTGCATGAGAAACGATATATATACTGTTGAGGATGAAATACATTTTTGCTAATATGCCCATTGTATAGTCACTTGAGGATACAATACTTCATCGATCAATGGATTGACAGTTTTGTGAGTAACCAACAACTATTTAAGAACATGATATCGGACACTAGAGCTGAAAGTATATTGGCTATTGCAAAATTCCTTGAGAAAGCGTTCTTAGATAGAGACTTATGGTTACAGCAGCCAATTCTAGAATGTCAAACAAGTACTATGTTGTAAGTTTTGGTATGTGTGGTTTTAGTTGCTGTTTTGTATCGATGATGTTATGCGGAAGGTGCATAAGTGTACCCTAAAATCGTATGCACTTGGGTTTCCTCAGCATAGCACCTACGACATTAAGCGAACTTAAGTTATATCCACTTACACGATTATGTAAGGGTCACGTAGGAGGAAACTGTAAATGGTTTCAATGTACATTGTATTGTACCATTGTTCACGTTTAAAAAAAATGTATACATTTTCTGTTTATGTAAACTAAAATATTGATGTCACTAAACGTTATATGTAATATTGATGGTATTTTGGGCCGGAGGCCTTAACTACAAATAAAATCATTGTCATTGTCATTGTTTGATGGATATTCGCTTGCAGTCTATGTTTAAAGTTGATGATGATTGCGTTTCGTCTTATTAATCTGATAAATGAGTACTTGGGATTGCGTTGAAGCAATGGAAACCACTTATTTCCTTTATATTCGGAGACAGTCTGTCTTTATTCCTTTTGGAGAAAACTGATATTATCTCGATTATTACCGGTAAAAGTAATGGATATGAGTGGATGAATATTAAAGCGTATGTTTAACTCTTTCACTGTCAACGGCGCAAAAAGACGACTCTGCAAACAGTTTGATCCATATTGTTTGACATTCGTATCGACAATTATTCAGTCAAAACAGCCCCAAAGCTAATTTTAAAAGAATTGCAGACGACACTTCAAGACGATATCTTGGCGGTAAGAGGGTGAACTCAGACAAAAATTCACGACAGCGAAAGAGTAAAGACAGTACTTTCTATTAAAACGTAGGTGTGCAATTTGAGAGTTAACCTATGATGCCTATCGTCCATAAATGTAGACATAAAAAAACAGAGCAGACGCTGATGATACGCCACAACTTGCATATTCGTAATATTACTTACGTTATTGCTAAACAAATGACAAACACTTTTGATTCTGATCAGACGCCGCGTTACGCGGCGTCTGATCAGGACCAAAACTGTTTGCAGATGAACTTTATGACGTCATTGACAGTGAAATACATGTAGTTAAAAAAGAAATAATAACGTTTTCCCGACTCTGCATGTATTTTTTAAATAAGGCAATAAATTACTGTCTCATTGGTATCTGTCAATTATCACTGTGCCATGTTCTAACTGTTTTAGTCAATTAACCTTTATCCATTTACTTGTCAATTTCGACAGAAATGAGTTCCGTCAATGTTTCTCTCGGTACGATTAGTTAACCCTTCGCCTGCTGTAACTTTCGTCTGCAATTGTTTTTAAAATCCTAATTCAAAACCAAGGTAGGAATTAGAAATATAAATACAAGGTTAATAAATCTGTATCCTGGTCCGACTCTACGACATGCGGCGTCTGATCTGTCTCCAAAGCTGTGTACAAATTCTAATTAAGTCGCGATTACATGTAGCAAGCAAATAGTAACTGTTGTTATGCGGGACTTCATTTGTGAACCTCTTACATCCACGCGCATCATGATTGGAATTGCAAACAGTTTTGTCCTGATCAGACGTCGAGTTTCTCGGAGAGTGATTTGGACCCAAAAGGTGTTAAACTAGTATAAAGTTTCTTAAAGAGATTACCTACATTTCAAATCGTATGTACAACACATTACATGGGTAGAGTAAACGAGAATGGTACTAAATGTAGTTGTTATACAAACGAAACCCAATAACTCGAAATTCGTTAGAATAGAACTTACACGTAATTTCTTCACATGTAATTCGATACATTAAACGCATTTCAATCGAACTTACCTTTATTTCGAAGTTCAAACGTGGCTTATGTACGTTAAACTTCGAAAAAGGGTAAGTTGGACCAAAATGCGTTCGAGGTATTAAAGTTTGACTGTTCTTGCGTAAGAATGTGCATGTCGATTTCTTTGTAGAAACTGTAATGCACTGATATAATAGAAACGATAAATTCAACCTCTAACTTCAACAAAAGACATTGAAGTCGAACTAAACGTGTTTTGTGTTTTATGTTTATATTGCGTGAAATAGGAAATTCCGAGAAAGGGATTGGTTTTACGTATACGTTGTAACAGTGGGGAATACCTTATTCTTTCCAAACAAACGCGTTTGTGTAAAATAATTATCTCTATTCTAAACAGTATGTCGCCAGATCAGACGCTGAGTAACACGGCATCAGATCTGAATCCAAACAGTTTACAAATCATATCAAAATATTGGCAACATTTTCAAAGCCCTGTCAGTTTAAATTATTTGACTTTATTTGCATTTCTGATCATTTTCGTGTAAGTGGGATATAATAACGTATTCTACACTGTATGTGCATTGCTAACAGTTAGTTTGAGCTGACTCTGTGTATCATGTGATTCCGATTTGTTTGCAACTCATATTGAAACAAAGTTTAAAAAACTTTTTTAACAACTTTCATTTTCAACATTTTATTGCATTGTGTATACGTTTAGTTTCGTTCAAACGGGAAATAATTATGAATGTCTCACAATGTTTATACATCTGCATCGTCGGTGTTTAATGTAATTTACATTAGTTAAACGAGCCGAGAAATGTTGAGATGGGAATTGCACTTTATTTCATTCTAAATGACATCAATCTAAGATTAAGTACCAATTTGGAGTCAGATTGTTTGCAGTAGAAATTAATTATAGTTAATGCACAAACCAATGCCCTGGTAATGAATATATAACGTCTTCCTCAATGCAACTGCTGCGTTGCACATGCAGTAACATTGTTTGACAATCTGAAGATATCGTCGTCAGGTTACAATGTATGAGAGATAAATCAAGAGAATGGCAAAAAAAGAAGTGGCTTCTGTAGTACTACAACGCACGTAAACATGAAGGAGAAAATCAATATAATTAACAAAATGTTCCTATAAAACCTCATTTGCCACCTGTGACAATAATTTTTTATCAATTTACCATTTCCTCCTTGAAACTTCAAGCGAAAAATTCACTTCCCCATTAAGTCTGTTATTTACTATTTAATGTTTTTTGTCAATGTATTAAAATATGACTAAACAGGAAATACCCTGGTCAGAGGGCTCCTGTGCCCTCTAATCTTGATCCTCACTGTTTTGCATAGAACAATTTACATTGGTTTCAAATGACTCGTATATGCGAATTTAAGGCTCAAAGGTTAAAAACATTTTATATACCCCATACTTAACGTGCATCTATTCTGATCCGTATTTGCATAACGTATACAATCTTTGTAGAATATTTATGAAATTATAAAAACCTGTATAATTGTATCTAGATGTTAATATTCTCGTAGTTTTCTGCACTGAATGTTACCTTGGTGATTTACGAGGAAAACAATTTAATTCTTCACTGCTTCACCGCGGAGTACAATGATGTGTGCAAAGAAGCTGGATTATAAGAATCCACCATGAGTGTTGATGTAGGATAGGATTTTTCTGACCCGAGGGGGAGAAAATTTCTATCCTACATCAACAAAACGAACGGTGGATTTTTTTTCTCCCATTTAAATCATTAAAACATGGTAGAAATAAAGAAATAATTGCAGTTTCTGAGCATTTTTTCCGCCAAAACACGACGTTGTTTATAGTGACGTCATTAGAAATGACGTCATTTAGTTACCCGCGTCATGCAGCGTTTGTGGTAAAGCTGGGCAAACAATAAAAGACGCCACGTGGTATGGAGGATAGAGCCATTCCACATGGGGCAAAATCTCTATCCCACAAGGGTGAAACTGGGAGAAAATAATCAGATGGCGTGTGACGCGCTGTCTGACATGGATCCAAACAGTATTAAATTCATATAAAAAAAATCTCAAGTCAATATACTTATAATAAATTTGAAAAATGCAGGCAGACGACAATTAATTATTGCTTCAAAGATAAAAAGTTAATACAGTGAGAGGGTTAACGTTTGTCGAAACATTATATTTCAGTTTGATTTTACCGTTTACATTCTCCAATCGTACGAGTGATTTCTACATCCAAATATTTCATAAACATTGTGAAATTCATTAAATCTGTTCGATCCTATCATAAAATCAATAACAGTTCTGTCGAAATTCTCCCGACGAATAATGTTATCAACTCTTACTGGGCGTACAGGCTCCGAGGTTATAAAGCTTTTGACATGAGTTTAAACTCGTTCCCAATCATTTGATTGGTCAGATTTGAGCCTAGGCTCAAATCTGACCAAGCAAATGCGTTTGAACACACTCAGACTCAACTAAAACGCTTTATAACCTCGGAGCCTGGAGATTGATCTACGGTTATTTCACAGTAGGAGCCAGCTGCAGAAATCTCTGTAACGTTTACATGATACAGCTTGGATTATTGACAATGTATATTATTTCTTTTATCTGTTTATGTGAAAATCTGGGCACAGATCAGACACTGCCAATCTAGCTCAATATAGTTTGCAATTGATTTTAAGTATAAATCGTTTATTTGGAAGGTATAGCGTCTTCTCTACTGTAGACTAACATATTTCTTAACATATATAGTAAAGAAATCAATTTTTTCGCGGGCTTTCTTTTTTACGTACATTCTTAATTAAGCAGCTATATTTTGAAGTTCTTCGATCTTCCTCGCATTTTTACTTTTGTCCTGCAGTACATGTATGTATCAGCATGTCTCCGGAGAAGATCTAAATGTTTATTAATCATGCTGCTGACTACAATTTTGTTCTGATATAAAGTCACAAAAAGGACATGAAAGGTACATTTACAGTCGGGACGCCGTTATCATTTCTCGTATACACGAAACTAAATTCGAATGCATTGCAAAGCAAAAAAACAACATCTTGATAATGATGACGATTTATTTGTACCTGGGTTACAAATAGTTTTGATCCTGATCAGATACCGGGTAACCTTGCATGTGCTCAGGTTCCAACAGTTTTAAATAATTGATTTAGCAAAATGACGTTTATGGGTAATAAGGAGCCCTCTGATCAGGGTCTACACTGTTTGCTTAGGACACGTGTAATCCGCACATTTACACTGTTTGTAAATGACGAGTAAACTTGTCGCTAGGGTTGAATGTGTTCAACATATATTAATTTGCATATGTTACATCAAAATGGGGTTGGATCATATGTTCTATCAACAGTAGTTTCGACCCTTCCTCTACATTCTATGCAAACAAAACCTGCACAATGGCTTGTCATTAATTAAAATTGTACATCACTGTTTTATACTATATAGAAAAATTATAGAGAGAAAAGAAAAAGATACATGGATTGAAATAAATATACAGTAGTAGTAAATTAGAGAAAAAGAGAGAAAAAGATAACCCTTACCTACAGAAATTTTGCCATATGAAAATATCAAAAAGGGAAATATACAGTACTCCCTCTCTACAACAACACTCAATGGAAGACAAAGAGTGTGTGTGGTGTAAGGAGGGTATGTTATAGAGAGGGACAAATAAGACTAGGCTTACTTTGCAAATAGCTAGAATCAAGATCAGACGCCGCGTTACGCGGCGTCTGATCAGGATTCAAGCTGCATGTCAGTCGTCATTGTTTTTTTTTCGTCAAAGGTCAATTATGTGACTTTTAGAAAAACAGCAGATACAAATTATAAGATGTCGATATTACGGCCGTGAAAAGGTTGGCCAATTATGTATTGTTTGGGGAAAAGCGGCAAACATCGTTGTGAGGAGGGAGTCGTTGTCGGGAGGGCCATTGAAGGGAGGGAGCACTGTATAACATGTCGTCTGATATGTAAGCTTGAATGAATCTGTTTAAATAAATGATATGTCCAGTATTTCAAAACAGTTTTAACACGTATACATGAAATTCTGCAATAGATGCAGTATGTCGTTAAGAATAGAATTCAAAACTTTCGGGCTGTGTTTCTTCGGGTGTTCAGAGGACAGTAAAACCTATATAAAGCAATCAAGTAGCAGCATGGAAATGCGTTTTGTATCCTTTAAATTGGAAAAATTACGTTTTCTACCCTGTACTATAACTCTTGCCAATCTATGTCAAGAAACCAACCCATAAACTGTCCATTTCATCGCGAAGAATTCAACACTGTCACCGTATGTCATCAAGATAAGGAGAAACTTGTTGCTTCGAGACAGTATAACTCTCTACGATCCTATAAGAAAATCAATGGCACCGCCGTCCAGATAATTACATAAACTATGTCTGGGCGTTCATAAGTTTGATCTACGGTTATTACATTGCAGGAGAATACTGTACAGTACTCGAGCATTCATGTGATAGCTCGGTCTGAGAACACATGCACTGAGTATCAAATCAGAATCCCATTACTCCAAATATATATTAGTATTTTTACTTTTCGTTTAATCGGAAAAGAATAGCGCCATCCACATTGTTTCACTGCGAGTTTGTATCATCCAATTTACGATCAAAACCTTTTCTGAGTCCATTTAGAAATGAAGCATAATACATAAGTCGCGACATTGTCATGTCTTCGTGCTTTATGTACATAATAAAACATAATATTGTCTATGCTTTCGGAATCCCACGAGGGTTTATAAATTATCTAGATATCAAGTTTATGCGAGATGTTGGCGCCATCCTTGTTTGAGACATATGTTGAAACAGATTCGTAAATTGTATGAGAGAGACAGAACACTGACAGGCCGGTAGTTGAATTTGCACAAAGCTTAGACTCCCATCACCCTTTACTACGACCAAAATAGCGATATATATTCGGAAACTGTCCATAGTCTCATTGTAGTCGATTTACTATCGCTAATTATATTTCCTAAAAATATCCAAAAGTTTGGTCTAATTCAAACCGGGGTCCTGCAGCCTGCGTTCTATACGTATTTCTGGCGTTCATTATTCGTCTCTTTCACGTTTATGCGTTATTACTAAATTGACAATGTCTCTCCTCGGCTTCCAAATGGCAATCACTGGCGAACTAAAGACGACACCAATGCGTTATTGGGGTATCTACAACGACTCCACAGCGACCATGGCGTCCACACGTCGATTGCACTATATTAAACGTTCGCTCTTCATCTATGAAACGATGCAGTTGTTTTGGCAGGAATTTAATTATTCTAACAACTAACAACCACACGCAAATTTCGTCCGCGAATCTAATTTTTAAGATGTGAAGACGTGTGTTTAACTTAGACGTATGAAGAACTCAATAAGGTCGCCATTGGTTCCTTTGCCATTTCTGTCGCATTTCCACAGTACGTCTGTTTTTCATCTCTATGTCGTTATTCGTGTTCTAGATAAATAACCGTTCTGCGATAATTGAGACCTTTAGGCCATCAATGTTGTTCTGAGCTAGAACGCTTTGAAGATGCTGAACATCGGCGTTTTATTTGAGTATATTCAAAACAGCAGCCGTCGGCCTGTGACATTATGCGTAGTTGTGAACACCTTTGTGTCTATCGGCGGTCTCAGCCCTACGGCATCCATGCCGATTTTGTTGCGTCCTGTGTCGCCGTTAAAGCATGGAACTTTTACATGTATTTACTTACTGTGCTGGCGGTCTTTTTGATTGTAAGGTTGTGGAACAGGGTTTATATTTTATGTACACTTTTCGTCTTTATAGGTGAATATAGGAGATAAGTGTGAGGTTGGGCGTCCATAAACCCAGGTTTACCCCCCCCCCCCCCCAGTGGTTGTTAATGGTTAATTTATAATTAATTATTGATTGCTGCTGACCGTACCAAGGCGGGCTCCTATGTTCACTTTGCTTTATGTTTGTCTTGCGTATTGTTTTCTGTTTGGTGTGTGGGATTGCGCGTGTGTGTGTGTGTGTGTATGTGTGTGTGTTTGTTTGTTATGGTATGGCTGTGTGTGTGTTCTGCTTTAGAGATGGGTTTATTGTTTGTGTTGCGTTTCCTGCTTGAGTCTTCTTTCGTATTTATTTGAATTGTATAGGCACCAATAATATTCAATCCATCGCAAACGGAGGAGAAACAAAAGAACACCGCAATATCTTCAATTAATCAAAAGAAGTCAATGCAATGCAAGACATGGATGGCTTCTCAGCTCTTTGAATAATGACGTTGTACGAAATCTTATTGAAATAAACCCCGATACATGTATTAGGTCTACACCAATTCAAAACAATACATGTACTTAATTTCTGTATTTAAGGCAAAAATGATTCCAAATGAGCTTGCGTAAATCCTACATTATCTTTACAAAAACATCTCCATTTTAGTGGATAATCGAGGGATTGGCTATGACTTTAAATCTTCAGTCACGTTTTGTAAACAATAAGACATGCAAAAACCCATGTGTGATCGCGATCTCGTACAATGGGGCATAGGCAAAAAGTGTAGACTGATCAGACGCCACATCAAGGTGATCAAGGTCTATCCGTACTCTGTTTTTTAAAGAACTCAATAAAACCAGATGCAAAATGTAAAATGCAGAAAATGACAGTCGACGATTTATCAACATAGTACATGTACATAAAAGCAGTCAATCCCTTTCACTGCCGTGGCGTCATCAATTTTAAACGATTGTCGGCCGCTTTCAATTTTTAGGTTTAAACTGTCGGTATTTTGACTTAAGACTTATTGAAATGAGTGTCAAGTAGTTTGGATGCTCGCCAGGCGTCGCTTTACGTGGCATCTGATCAGGATCTAAACTGTTTGCAAGTGACTATTGTACTCGGGGTAGTAATGCAACGAAAGGGTTGATTTAATAGTTAGAATTGTTTTCATCAAATCACAACACTTACTAATTTCTAATTGCTGACTGTTTCGTCCGTTACTGTGGACATCCACAAAACCTCTGGCGATGTAACGACTTCTCACTCGCGGCTTTGAACCTCGGAACTCTCCGCCAATCTTCCTAGAGTCCCGAGGTTCAAAGCCGCGAGTGAGAAGTCGTCACGTCTTCAGAAGTTTTGTGGATGTCCACAGTAACGGACGAAACAGTCAGCAATAAGAAATTAGTAAGTGTTGTGATTTGATGAAAACAGTATTCTAACTATGGATTTACCAACACAATGAACACTTCAAGAAGGTTAATTTGATCAACAAATATAGAAAACAAAATGTCCAGAGCATGTTTCCTATAATGTATTAGCTAGGTATACGAATTTTGGTGTGAATAAATGGACATATTACGATGCGAGTGTGTAACGTTCCGTTGTCAGGTCACTGTGATCTTGCTCCGAGGTTTATAAACTTCAAACGAACCCTACGACACTTTTTTTAAAACATGCCTTAACTGATTTTAGCACACTCTTTTGAATATATTACAGTACAATTTGGTATGCCAGTTCTACTTGTATATAAAGTGTTAGCTAAAGTGTAATGAGCCGAAACAATTCTGATTTTTTAGCATAGAGTTCCTTCAAACTTAACCAATTGTGTTCACGATCCCATGTATGGGACGTACACAAACAGTGTAGACTCTGACCAGACGCCGCCTCACGTTTGCAGATAGGACTTTCAACATAGAAACAAACAAAAATGAAAATGCATGGAAGAATCCACTGGATACAAATGGATTAAACAATCTCGAACCTTGACGTTTGACATCAATAATAAAAAGCTTGTCTGGATCATATTTCCTATACCACATTAACCAGGGAAATCTTATGCCCACGATGATTTTAAAAAGACAGAGTTTCGCATAGCATTCTTAGGCCATTGTGGCATCATTGATTGTTATGTTAATTCTGTAGCTTATTTACTACACATCATCAACAAGAAATACAGAATCTGGTGTACTAGTACATCTTTGAGTGACGGAGTTTCGTGTCGTGTATGAGCAAATTCACTAGTAATCAAACGAAAACGAAATCATGCCAGTGCCAATAAACGCATCAGGGACGTTTGTCACTTACTATGACACAGTTCTTATTTATTTTTAAGGGTTATCCGAGAAAGCATCAGAGAACTGTATGTATGCAGTTACAACTCAATAAAATTAAACAGAGATGTATATAAGGCAACACGTAAAGACGAATTTACAAATGAACAATCAACATCTTTGAACAAAGGCGCAATTTAAATAACATTTTATGATCCTTGACCCCTTCATTGACTCACCCAAAGTACAACTGGACTGTGTGATATCAATGGCACCACGAACCTTGTTTGCTACCTTTTTAGCTAATACTAAGTATAAAGCGGCGAAACAAGCAGTCGCCTGTTTTTATTGTTATTATTTTTTATTATTTTTTCCGGTTAATTTATTTACTTATTTACTATTTATTGTGGGAGGGGAAAGGGTTGTCTTCATTATTCTCACATATACCTCGATTACTATTTGTGTAACTCTTTAAATGTTTACTAGTACATGCATTGTCATTTGAAACACGCATTGTCTGCCTCTGTTGTAAAATTAACATATTCGAAAGAATTTTTTTAAAAATAAGATCACTGTGTCAAGTCTTACCTCAAAACTGTTTGCAAAGCCTTTAAGGTAATAACGGGTTTGCCGTCAGCATGCAAGATATGGATACAAAATTGACGGGCGGTCTGTCTCAGTTTGATGGATATTCGCTTGCAGCCTATGTTCAAAGTTGATGATGATTGCGTTTCTTCTGATTATTCTGATACATGAGTACTTGGGATTGCTTAGAAGAAATGGAAACCACTTATTTCCTTTATATTCTGAGATAGTCTGTCATTATTCCATTTTGTAGAAACTGACATTGTCTCCATGATTACCGGTATAAGTAATGGATATGAGTTGATGAATATTAAAACGTATATTTAACTCTTTCACTGTCAACAGCGCCTAAAGACGACCCTGCAAACAGTTTGATTCTGATCCAAATTGTTTGACACTTGTATCGACAACTATTCAGTCAAAACAGCCCTAAAGCTACTTTTAAAAGTATTGCAGACGATACTACAAGTGCAGACAATATCTTGGCGGTAAGAGGGTTAAATCAGACAAAACTACACGGCAACAAAAGAGTAAAAACAGTTCTTTCTATTAAAATGTACGTGTGAAATTTAAGAGTTAACCTATGAATGCCTATCGTCCATAAATGTAGACATAAGAAAATAGAGCAGACGCTGATGTTACGACGCAATTTTCGGCGTCTCATCGGTGTAGACTGTTGGCTAAAATATATGACATAATCATCTCTATGGACAATACTGCAATGTCTTCAGACCAAGATTGTGTATATATGATGGAATATTCCTACAAACATAGAGGAAAAGTTCAATGCAATATCTTATTTATTAAAATGATGCTCATAGAAGTCGGTGAAGCATTGACCTTTTAGCGGCAAAGCCTCGACCGTTATTTTTGTGAAACCTAATCCTCATTGTTAACGTCATATTAATTCCTGCTGTAAGTTATTGATATTTTGTTACGAGTCTAATTTCATCTTTCAATTACCTTGTTATTAGAAGCAGGAAGTATTGCCTTTGTTTTAATCCATCCTAAATATCGCAAATGCATTACAAGGAGCGGTTGATATATACGTTTGATAAATAATGTCACATTATAATTTATGCAGTACAGGAGACATTATTCATTCCAGTTTGAACAAAACAAAGCCCAAACTAAGAACAATATACTGTAGAAAATATCAGTTTATTACTGAGTCAGTCGATATACTGTTTTATAATGTTGTACATGTAATTGTTGTAACATAAACGCGCTTATTGGGGAAGAATAATGTCTTCTCCTGAATGTGTCTAAGCACAAAAGATGAAACAAGCATAATACCATGGACAAGGCGTTATTATTACCCCCTTAACCCTTTGAACCCTAGTCCCGCATATAGGCGTAATTTCAAACAGTGTACATGTGAATAGTAC
This sequence comes from Gari tellinella, assembly GCA_922989275.2. Taxonomy (NCBI): domain Eukaryota; kingdom Metazoa; phylum Mollusca; class Bivalvia; order Cardiida; family Psammobiidae; genus Gari; species Gari tellinella. The sequence continues at coordinate 39,113,990 of OV277864.1, read as the reverse complement.
ACTTGTCCTGTGCAAACAGTGAAGACCCAGATCAGAGGGCTCCGAAAGGAGCCCTGTGATCAGGGTCTTCACTGTTTGTCAAAATGCCAAACATTGACAAAAACAACCCTTAAAAGTCAGAAATGGACTAGACTTAAATTGAAACTGGAATTGTCAATTTAAAGTTTCAGGGAGGAAAGAGTTAAACGAAACTAAACGCAAACACAATGCAATAAAATGTAGAAAATGACTGCATTGTAATCCAAATTGTTAATAACCTATCTTAACCTCGCCTGCGAACAATATGTAAACAATATGTAGCCTGAACAGACCCCGGGTCATCCGGCGTCTGATTTGACTACAAACTAGTTGCAATAAAAACAACAATTCGTGTTTATGGGAGAAATAACGCTCTCCCCTCTGTGGCTATTTTGTATCGTGTTATCCGCAACCCATGTATTGTAAATGTCATGCATGTATTACAAAGAGCGAAGGACCTAAATAATGTTTAAACAGCAACTATTTCATAGTTGCAAATGTGTTTAATCAAACTATTTGTCACTCGTTATGTTTCTTCTATCAAAATGTCCAATGCGGATCTTTGAGAAAAAAGCAACATATGACAAGTTTAAGCAGTCGATATCGTTTGATATCAATGTATTGCTTGGGGAACAGCGGAACGTATTATTGTAAGAGGGGAATCGTTGTTCGGATGGTCGTTGTATAGTGGAGAATCTGTTATTCTTTCCCGTTTAAACGCAAACGTACGCAAACGCAAAGCACTAAAACGTAGAAAAGAACAACTTTTGGACAATTCTGATAATTCTTGTTTATCTTGGTGGCAAACAGTTTGGAGCCTGATCAGACGCCGGGTTACCCGGCGTCTGATCTGGCTCCAAACTGTTTGCACTGCAAATAATAGTTTTAGCGTAAACGCGTTTATTGGGAAAGAATAACAGATTCTCCACTGTAGGAAGGGAGCACTGTACAACATTGTAGGGCTTTCAGCTTTGAGGTTTAACCTACATTTGACCGTCAACTTTATGTAACACTACTATTCATTAATTTTAAGTGGTCGGTTAATTCCATTTTTATCGTATTCGAGAGATTTCTGGATGCTATTGATATTCAATTTGTATAGCACTTAACAGATTTCACTTAATGCTCGAAGTTGTTATCCTTGTTCTGTTGAATAACGCAATCGAGCTCACGAACATCAGTCTAAACCAGATTTGTGGATTCTCCCATGCGTATATATTGGATTAGTCCATGTTTTGATCTATAGGGGTGTCTAAATTTTCATTATCGTTTTGTTTTATATTTTAATTCCTATCAGCCAACAGCGTAGACTCTTGTCAGACGTGGCGATATGCGGCGTACATGTATGATCAGAGTCCGCAGTGTTTGCCGATTCCATATATGGTCACGCATGGGTTAATATTAATGCGAACGTTTACCTCTCAAATTTAACATTTAGCATAAATATGAAAACGATTGTTGTAAGCTTAATTAACACGTTTAACATTTTCATCTCCAATGCGACTAGATCTAGATCCATATTGACAAACAGTTTGGATTCTAATCCTAATAGGATCTTAACTCTTTGACACTCGTTTCGGTATTTCTTCGGTCGGAATACTGTAACTTTGAAATCGCAGTTTAAACAGCATTGTTAATTATAACAACGATATAAATGTAATGGGGGGCGAAAATGGATGAAAATGTTAAAGCAACCCATAAAAATGGACGCCTAAAGGGCTGATCTGTAGTTTTCAATTATAATTTGAGAAGTTCTGCAGGCGACAGAAAGGTAGCTCATTATCCCACATTATCCAATAGATATGCCGTTTTACTCTTTTAGTTTCTTCCCAAACCGAAGAAAGTACAGTGGAGAATGTGTTATTCTTTCCCAATAAACGCGTTTACGCTAAAACTATTATTTGCAGTGCAAACAGTTTGGAGCCAGATCAGACCAGGCTCCAAACTGTTTGCCACCAAGATAAACATGAAATATCAAAATTGTCCAAAAGTTGTTCTTTTCTACGTTTTAGCGCTTTGCGGTTGCGTACGTTTGCGTTTAAACGGGAAAGAATAACATATTCTCCACTGTAGTTAACTTTATACAGACTTGAAAATGCACCCAATGAAATATATATATCCAACCTGATGAAAGCTTAAAGCATGCTAAAAGTAAAGCAGAATGTTCCTTTCAGTCTGCTTTAAGCAACCATCTGTTTTCAATACTGAAACAAAGTCATGTTGAAACTGATTAACCCCTTCACTGACATAACGTCATCAATTTGAAACAACTGTCGTCTGCTTTTATTTCTCAAATTTAAAATCAATGTATTTTGACTTAAGAAATATTGAAATGAGTGTCAAACAGTTTGGATCCTGATTAGACGCAACGTTCCGTGGCGTCTGATCTGGTTCCAAACGGTTTGCAAATAACTATTGAAATCGGGGTAAGGCAGTGCAGGGGTTAAAGAAAACGGCTAATAGTTAAGTACATGCAATTGATTAAGCGTATCTTTTATAAAGAGTTCCATTTATGAGAGTCTTAATGTGATTAAGGCTTATAAATAACTACACTCAAGCTGAGATTCGAATGTTGCCATGGAAACTAACGACTGACATCATGTGAATTCCTGGAACATTTTGTTATTGCCTTCTTTATTATACTGTTTTGCTTCCTGATTATTTGAAAGCTATAGTTGTATTGTACTAAAATTAGAACGCGTTCTATGCTCAAATATAACGAAATATTTCAGAGACTTTGCAAATATATTCAATAGCAATGAAAATTACCGAACAGGCACATTATATGATGTGAGGACATTTTATTAAGTCATTGTTAATTCCTATTGATGCTAAATACGACTTGAAAATCATTTTGGATCAAGATCAAGCATCGAGTAATTCAATGTCTGCTCAGGATTCATACTGCATATCTTTAACAAGTATAACAATAATTGTTAAGAGCAGGAGCATTTGTTGACCTTTATCCGCATACAGTGAAACCCCTCTAAACCGGAAGCTCTAAATACCGGAATTCTCTTTAAACCGGACAAAACCTTTGGTCCCGTTTACATTCCTTCATTTTTTAACCCATTAAACCATAAATATGCCTTTTTACGCCTTTGATTTATTCATACACTGAAGAATGTATCATCAGAAATATTTTCTATATTCTAGCAGATGATAGCTTAAAACAGGTTGAAAGTAAAGCAAAATGCGCCTTTTTTAATTATGCACGTGTGTGCATATGTGTGCATTAGTTTTGATATGTAATATTGTACATTTGATGTTCAATAAAAACAGTGTATACGTCTTGATGAAAATTTGTTTTCAAACTCGTTTTCTAAACAAAAAGTTTAAAGGGAGCGTGAACGATGTGATTCAAGAAAGGATTGGTTTCATGCCAACCCAAATGGCGTTGATTTTCACCAAAATGACACATAAGCACCTACGTATTGGCATGTAACTTGTATGCCTTAAAACAGTTACCACAGAAGTCATTGTCAGGCACTCCTATCGTTTATCTCTATGTTTTTGAATAAACTGTTACAGTTTGAATAGTAGGGTTACATGATTGTATATCTTTTAATTTACAAAACCTAGAAAAGAATTTTTTAAATACATGTAACATTTATTGTGGCCAGATGCAAAGTCACTCAACGTCTGATCTGTATTCAAACTAACAGGAATGCCATTTTGATTACGCTTAACCATGTCACTGCTAAAGGCGACTTAACTGACTTTGTAATGAAGAGTTTAGGGTACCGCATGCATTTAACCCTTTCATGATCAAATCTATCGTGAAATTTTTACCTCTTCACCGCCATATTGTCGTCTGCTTCAAAAGTGTTGTCTGAAATATCGTTCCAGAGTTAGATTTTAAACCAGTATAACTGAAGTAATTTAAAAACAAATGGAAAAAAGTTTTGATCCTGATAAGACGCCGCATTGCGCGCGGTGTCTGATCAGGATCAAAACTGTTTGCAAATACTCTGTAGGACATCATTGAAGGTGAAAGGGTTAACTGCAGCATTGAATATTAGTAAGCGTACAGTAACAACAATGTTTATGGTTTCCCTTAAAGGAAACACTACGCAAACTCCATGGAATGAATTTTTTTAAATCTAAAATAAAATTAAAAAAATGTGAGCCTGATCAGACGCCTCATCTCGAGCTATGTTTTAAAGGACACTTCTTAGTGTTCTTCACAGGTACTTGACACATACTTTATTATCTATGAACCCCCTCCCCCCTTAAAAAAAAAAAAAAATTTTTTTTTTTTTACTATACTTCTATTATAGATACAAGGTAAACAGCGCAATTCGACACCTAGTCTTTACTATCGACTTAAAATGATGCTAAAATAGACTCGATCGCCAATATTCTCTTGTGGTACCCTCGGGAAATGATTAATTTATCAATATCTACTTTTTATTTCATCAAATTCCGTCAAATAACGCCACAGTACGTGAATTATAACGAAAATAAGCTTCAAAAAGTTTTATGTCGTTCTCTTGGTACAGAATTTATTGCCCAAAATAAGGGGTAATCTAGTCGGTTTGCACATTTAACGGCCTTTACGGCTGGAACTTTCACCTAATTTCATTAGAGCAAATGCGTTTGTGTCGGAACATGACCCTCTTCACTATCAGCTATATGAAATATACATGTAATTTGGCACGAAATTGACAAGTGAAAGACTCATTTCATTTTCAATGCCATTTTGAATACCGGAATGAATCGAATGAACGGAGCGATCTCATTGGTCAAAATTAAACAGGTAAAGTTTCTTTTAATTTTGCATTCTATGTAAATTATATAAAACTGATAATATTTCATTTAAAGATGATTTATAATATTTGGTGAAAGTTCCAGTGGCATAGGCCGTTTATTGTGGACAAATAACAGATCACCCCTACATGTACATTCGTTGCTATGTACCAAGAAAACGACAAAAAACTTTTTGAAGCTTATTTTCGTTATAATTCACGTACTGTGGCGTTATTTGACGGAATTGGATGAAATAAAAAGTAGATATTGATAAATTAATCTTTTCCCGAGGGTACCACAAGAGAATATCGGCGATCGAGTCTATTCTAGCATCAGTTTAAGTCGATAGTAAAGACTAGGTGTCGAATTGCGCTGTTTACCTTGTATCTATAATAGAAGTATAGTAAAAAAAAAAAAAGGGGGAGGGGGTTCATAGATAATAAAGTATGTGTCAAGTACCTGTGGTGTTCTTGGACTGCAAACGAATGTCTTGGGAGAGAATAATTTTGATTCTCTTGTGAGGTTTACTGTATGCCTAAACAATGAATATATATCATGATAATGATAAAAGTTCCAAGGTTGCAAGTGCACCAAAAAGTGACATGTTGTAAAGCTTTTAGCGTTTCACATTAAATATTTAAGGTTTGTATGTTATAGTGCAGGCCTTCCAATTTTACAGACAACCTTATCAAATATTTATATAGTAATATGTAACCATATAGCCTGAATTGGCCTCGCAAGTGAATAAGACATCCCTTTACACGGTGAACTATACTTTTAGGATGATATCATTCGTTCGTGTTTAAACAAAACTAAACGCAAACGGAATGCAAGTAAATTATAGCTTTTGCAAATACATGTATGCACATACTTTTTAATATGAGTGGCAAACCTGTTTGCAATGAAAATATGTTTAGCATCAACGCATTAAATGGAACAGAATAAGATGTGTTTACTGTAGATCTACGACACAGCTATTACGATATATCGGAAATATTTGTTGTGATTTTTTGAGTATCCCACTAACATCTAATAAACATTATCGTATGTTACAGTTTATGTTTGAGTAAACTCGAATAAGACGACGTCGATTGTACAGAGGCCCTTGTGCATAAATGTAGACTCAACCCAGTAACAATATGAAGCAACAGTTTACTTGTTTGCCTGCTATATTGGCGTCTGCTACAAATAAATAACGCCTGTCTGAAATAAAATAAAGTTACCATTGTTGTTACGGAATAACCATAATCACGGGTATCAAACAGTTTAACTCTTCAGCACGTTTTGTCAAAGCTAGACAATCACGAGTGTCTCTAGCAGGATAAATGTCATCAATAAACCGATTAGTATCTCTTTTATATTACGTAAATATATTATTTTTCATAAAAGCTTGTAAATATCTTATACAATGTTCAGCAGATGACATCAAATTAACGATTTTCACTCAGTCGATTATTTTTCAAATTGTTGATAACTTAAAACGGTGTAGGTCCAGATCTTGATCCAAACAGTTTGACAATCAAATGCAAAACTGATATGATATCAATACACTTACAAAGACATCGAAACTAACAAATTAACACCTGAAATTATTAGCATGTTACAGTAATGTACTGATTGTGATTTTAATCAGATGATTTTACTGTAGCTACCTCAATTATGTTTAACACAACATGTTGGCTGAAAATGGAAAATGTTAAAACAGCCTAGCTAGAGAATTTTAGTGCGTTTTCGACTTAAGAAACATTAATATGAATGTCAAACAGGTTAGATCCTGATCAGACAATGCGTTATGCGGCGTCTGGTCATGATCCAAACTGTTTGCAAATGTAAGTTTTGTCATTCTAGGCAGTGGAATGGTTCATTTTTTAATTGTAATAATATAATTTCCTCTTTATTACATGAAAACAGGATGATTAATTATTTTCATCGTTATTTGACAGGTAATACAGGGTAATATGACATACAATAACATGTTTTGTTTCTGTCAATTCGAAAAAAAAAACGTAGGGATAGGTACTCCATGGATAAGCCTGTTTACACGTTAAGTTTATTCCTCCAATGAAGAAACTATTTCAATTAATTTATAGTCATGAATAAGCTCTATAAGAAGTTGTAACTTTAAGGAAGATGAAAGTATTTAACAGAATGCTCCTGAAAAAGCATTCTGCTTACTTTCAGACTGCTTGAAGCAAATATATGTCTTCTATACTGAAACATTTCTGGTCTACTTTGGGCATACTGTTTTGTTGTTTAGTTCAAACGTATCGTTTGGGAAACATTTCCTAGATGAGTTGGATGTTACTTGGACGAACGGTTTTAAGGCTCCGTCCACATCAGGGTTTTCATGTTGGCGAGCGGAAAAGTTACATGAAGAAAATGTTGATTAGCTTCATTGTCTGTCTTGATAGCTCAGTCGGTAGAGGGATGACTAGTAATCCGTAGGCCCTGGGTTCGAGTTCCATTCGATTAAAAACTATATGTTTACAATGCACTGTCCTATTTCATTGACCTGTCAGTCCATAACGCAATGATTAAAGGACAATTCATGTTTAGTCTTCGTTGTTTAACATTAGTTAGTGTCTGCTACAACGTTTAGTTTAATGATGGAGCTTGAGTAATTTATTTAAATTAAAAACATACAGCGATTTCTTCATGAAAATTGCCGACAACATACGGTTGTTTAGTTTTTTAATGAATGATGCAAAAAACGACTACAATTTTCTATGTGTAAAATAGTGAGTATATTTGCAGCAGACGTGTGAGCCTTGAGGGGAGAGAAAGGTTTTGTAACTCTGGCCAAGGCAAAACTCTTGCTGCTTTACTTGAATGTTAAGACGTCTTTTTTAAAAGCATTTAAGGATTTCTTTTGGGAAACAATGTATAATCGAAATGAAATTAAAATAAAACCTCATCTAAAAGTTTAAATTCTGTTTGACCGATCGTATATTAAGCTATCATCTTTTATTCACACCACCGTCAAATCGGTCGTCCCTCATTTTAATGGGGATTTATTAACTATTTCAAAATAACGTAAAGTTGGATCGTCGTTATATGACAGACGACAATTATTATTGACCATGTTGAGACCTTTCCTGTTGGTTTGGTATTTGCATGGTTATTCTGTTACCAATTATAAGTAATCATATTTTACCAATATAAGTAATTGCCTGTCAAATAAAACTCCTGTGAAATTTCTATTTCTTTATGAAGGAGTTCATCCCGAAATGCAACCTTAATGTTTATCAAGAAGCGTCTACAGGTCTTTTCTTGTATTGAATTTATTGATTTTTATGAACAAATTAATGCCTGGAAATAATAATGATCTTCCTGAAAGTTAATTTTAAAAAAATTATATTACGCTATACATCTACTCTCTGGCCGAGTTTGTGTTGATTAATTTCTCCATTATATACGTCTTTTTACGTTCTTAATTTATTCCTCCACTGAAAAATAAAAGTTGCACTTGAAATAATTATGAATATGCACCATTCGAAATAGTTGTCTATCATTGCCGTTTCAAATGGTCATATCCCTTCTAAAATAGAAACAGGCAATTCAGTAAATAGTTAAACAATACCTAATGGAAACAACATGGCGGTCTGTCAAGACAGGCGACTACTAAATGCAGAAAAATCGTAATGAAGAAGTGTATATAGGAACTTTCTAAATTACGTTTGTCTTGCGTGAAGCTGTCACCTGACAAACAAACACATGCTTTTTTAATTGCTTTTATTTGCAATGTTTTGAATTAAAGAATTTAGGGATAGCATTAATTTGGATCGAATGTTTCACTATGTACTAATCGATGTATAGTTGTTTCTTGGTTTAACGCTTTCTCCGCAAATTACATTATGCATGTACGTTTTTGCATTTATTTCAAGATTTTGCATTTTGTACATTAAAAGTATGATGTGGTGATCATTTTAAATGCCTTGTTGTAAACATTGTTGCTTTGTTTGCATCCTTTTTCTTAAATCTACTTACTGAAATTTAAATGTATCGTGACTTGGTGATTTAACACAGTTTTGTCAGATGATTTTGGAACGATCTTTATTCTTTTAAGAAGTTCTTTTGAGCGATATCTATTTGATTTAGTGTGATTCTAATGAACAATTGTGTAAACACATACATGTATTATTCAAACGAATTTTTAACAGTTTAGATTAGGCCACTTATGTTGCTAGGTACGTTACATAACTAGATGTCGACCAGTAAGGGCTTTATTTCTAAAACGTCTCTCGTTTTCACGACGTGCTCCTCAATCAAGCTGCGAGCAGGAAAATGGATAATCTAACCCAGCCACTCTCAATGATGCTTTAACGTGCGTTTGCAAACTGTTTGTATCCTGATCAGACGCCGCGTAACGCGGCGTCTGATCAGGACCCAAACTGTTTGACACTCATTTTGAAATTTCTTCAGTCATACTGCCTTATTTTTTAACTTTGAAACGACATTGCAGACAACAAAATTGAAGCAGACGACAATGAAACGGTGAAGAGTTAAATATCTCACGAAAATATTTAGAGTGAAAGGGTTAAATAGAGAGCTAATTCAATAAGACGATACGTGCTTCGAGGACGTCATTTCTAATATTTATGGTCCTATTAACCCCATTCACGTCAAAACGCAATCCCTGTCACATCGTCTTCTTAAGATGGCAGACTGCTATCATTTCCAAAATTAAAAACGTTAACTGATTCAATGCCTTACCCCGAGTACAAGCATTATTCACATGTAGTTTAGATATTACTCAGATGCGCTTTATAATCTTTGGCTCTGATCTCGAACTATTTGCGCATGTAAGTGTTTGTTGACCCGGGCAATGAAAATGTTGATAACCAATAGCATTTCCACAGAGATTCGACAAATAGTGTCATAAACCATGACTGGGCGTACTGAAGCTTCATCTTCGTTATTATGCAGCAAGGACCAGCTGTTCAACTTTCTATGATGTTTACTGTATATCCCTTTCAGGAAATCCGTAGGCTAAATGCTAAAGATCAACCATTCATATATAATGATTACATAGGTAGCGTGAGGTCATTCTGAGTTTACAGTAACATTTTTTTTATTACGAGCACTAAACGAAGCATTATTGATATAAAGGAATGGCAAGGGTTTAAAGCAAGTTGACAGTAAAAACAGAAAGCTCCTAAAGGAGCTTTCTGTTTTACTGTTACATTGCTTTAAACATTCACTTGTCTTAACACCTAATAATTCACACAATTTTGTGTCGTACAATGTAAAAGGGACGTTTTACTGTACTGCATTTGATGTATGGTCAAAGCAACCTTTTTCTTTCAGAACAATGCAGGCGATTTCACATGATGAATGCATAACAAAAACAATGACTCAACAACAGAAACCCGGTATTTCGGCGAATGTTTAAGTTGAACACTGTTTGAAACTTTACCAAGATGAAAAATACTTGACATTGATATACCCATATTGTCCATATTGCCGTCATTGATTACATTGTTATTCATTGACAAAATAACCCCATTTAGTTAAAATGGATTACACTAAATTGGATACTCGATTTGTTCATTTCAGGTTTTAGGGATTAAGAATGCAGACAACGTTATAGAAACAGGTGATCATATGGGAGTGAATTGAAACAGATGACAACCTTGGCAATAAGGGAGTTCAGGAACACAATTTGAAATAACGTTTTAACCATTCTTGGTTGACTTTGTTTTTACAGAATTATTGCAATATTTGCAACCTGTGTATGTTTAATCCCATGAGAAATCATTAATAACTGAGATGATAGTGACTTCGGCGCCGCTGTTTTAAAACAATCAGTAATATCATCTCTGTACAGTGTGTAAGAAAGCCAAACTAAAGCACAAGGCTAATTGAGAAATTTATATTTCGCACAGCTTGGCGCCGTGTTAATATAAATTAATTTAGATAATTGCAACAACAACGTTTTTCTGAATCGAAAACTACCTTGTGTGCTTAAGGTTTATAAAAGATTTAGAATCCCGTTGACGTTCTCTAATATTTGGCACTGTAGCAGTCAATCACAAGAAGCCTATAGGATGCAAAAACATATGTGACTGCTCTGCTCTTCCGATTTATCATTCTTTGTTCATTTGTCTTCTACGAGAGAATTATATTGATCTCTCTAACAGATATCTGAAATGCGAATGTTAGTCTGTATACACACTTGTGAAGTCGTTTTGACCCTTTCACTTCCATTATGATTAGGAAATAAAATCTTTATTTCTGGAATAAACCCTATAGTTTTACAACTCATTGGAATCGTCTCTTCGAGACGATTCTAATAAGTAGTGACACCAAAGGATTTAGTGCTGAAACGAGTTAGAAAATATTGGATTTGTTCAGTTTACTTCCTCTTATCTGGAACCCTAGTTAAAAGCTAACTAGGGTTCTAGATAAGAGGAAGTAAGCTGAACAAATTCCAATGAGTTTTGAAACTATAGGGTTTATTCCAGAAATAAAGATTATGCTGTGTCTGATTAGGACCCAAACTGTTTGCAAACGCCTTAACCCTTTACCTGATAGCATTGTTTCTAGTATTGAAGATATGTGACTACTTAAAGCAGGTTGAAAGTAAAGCAGAATGCGCCCTAAGGCGCATTCTGCTTTACTTTCAGCCTGCTTTAAGCTATTAACTGCTAGAATAAGGAAAGTATTAAATATGACACATATTCATTACGGTATAATTTGGAACTATTTTCTTCAGCGGATGAATAAAATGAATGTGCTAAAAGTCGCTTCTATAAGGGAAAGGGTTAAATGGCGTCATTGAGAGTGACAGGGTTAAACTCATGTCACGTATACGTGCGTCCTTTGCAAGCAGTGTACATTCAAACAGTGCAACAGTGAAAACCCGGATCAGATGAACTCTCTAAGTTTGGCTTACATCATTGATTACATTGAAATACAATGACAAAACAACCCAATTTAGTTAAAAAGGAATACACTGAATTGGATGCAGAAATGGTCCATTCAAAGTGTATGGGATACCAATTCGGACAACGTTATGGAAACAGGTGATCGTATGGGAGTTGATTGAAACAGGTGACAACCTTGGCAATGAAGGAGTAACGATTAACCATTCTTGGTTGACTTTGTGTTTACAGAATTATTGCAATATTTGCAACCTGTGTATGTTTAATCCCATGAGAAATCATGAATAACTGAGATGATAGAGACTTTGGCGTCGCTGTTTTTAAAACAATCTGTTATGCAGTTAAACCACTATTAGGTGTTTACCACATGTGATTGCTTAAAACAACATGGCAGTAAAAAAAAAGCTCCTTTAGGAGCTTTCTGTTTGACTGTCATCTTGCTTTCAGCTGTTACCTGTCATTTATACAATCAATTAACCTTCAATCTAGTAGTCGTAATAGAGGACTTTTACTAATTATCTCTGCACAGTGTGTAAGAAAGCCAAACTAAAGCACAAGGCTTTGTTAAGAAATTTATATTTTCACACGGCTTGGCGCTCTGTTAATATACATTAATTTAGATAATTGCAACAACAACGTTTGTAGCGGCCCTATATGTAACTAGGCCCCAAATGTAACTACGCGGCTCCTACTTGTAACTAAACGGTCCTAAATGTAACTAAACGTCGAAATGACGTCGAAAAAAAAGTGGCCCTACTTGTAACAAAAAACGGCCCTATATGTAACTCCGGCCCTATATGTAACTACGCGGCCCTAAATGTAACTAGGACCAATGACTGCAAGTACCAAATATTTAAGGTGATTTTTTGTTGGTATAATCATCATCACCACCATCATCATTTTCAACACCATCTTAATTAAAGTCCTTGCGTCAACCTGTCCGTCTGTCTGTCCGTCAAAACTTTTGATATGTCACGATAACTCGGGTTCTTTACATATTAAGTACATGTATGTATACTTGATATCTTGAGTGAAACAAACTTAAAGCTTGGGGATTGAATCTGATCATTATATCAACAGTTACTTGTCCTTGATTTAAAAAAATGCAAAACTTAACCATGAACACTCTAGTAACCTGATTTGTTCATAAATCGTCATAATATTTTGATAGAAAGTATAGTTTGATAATGGGTCAACTCGGAAAAGACCGTAAAGAATTATTGTCCCTGATTTATTCTCATGTCTTTGGTGACAAATATTGATAATATTTTAGGTTGATCAATACTGACAAGACGCGTTTTAGCTCGAATACTGAAGAAAATAATTATTAATTGATAATCAATTAATTAGCTCTGAACTTATATTGGCTGACGGATAAGTACACTCTAGAGACTGTTTTTGCTGACCGGTTTTGATTTGATTGGATTTGAATTTTAGTCATTCGTGACGCCCAGCTAATAACAGGTGGAGGGAGACCTCAGAAGCCCTTTATAAACTGCTTCAGTCACAAATCGGCAACAGGGTAGAACCACCGACCTTTCGCAAGCTTCCACCAAAGGCTTCCCCAAATTAAAAATCTAAATGACCAGACTGGGATTCGAACTGATCAAATGGTTTTGAGGTTATTTGCTGTCTTCACGTATGTTACGAAGACGCATGGACCATTTTTGTAAATATAGAACATGTTATGTAGGTGACCTGGACTATGATTGACGGACGGATGATATTTGCTATTTTGACTTGAATTAAACAGACGGGTCAATACTGTTTGATGAATATGCACATACTATATCAGGTGATATATCAGGTAGATTACATGAATGACCTAGATTTTATACCAAAACTCAGACATGCCTCGTGCGATTTTAGTAGTAATCAGACTGGACCTAGATTTTAAACGGTCGGAGGGATGGACAGGGGGTGGACAGGGCGTTTACTGTAGGGCCACACGATGGAGCCCTAAAATACACATACATACTTATCCTCGTTGCTTTTGTTTTGCTACCGATGTGTCGGAATGAGGCTTATTTTATAGCCATATCTTGGATACGTTTGCACACAGTGAAGTTGATCCCGGGCGTATCACGTGACACTAAGCCGGGCGGTATTGTTTATGTCAGAAGTTCTTTTCTCTGTTTATTATGGTTCTAAATCGCCCTTTTTGGCGAATTAGATCTGTCTTCAACATTTCATAGATCGGTTTTGCCTATATGAATGTTCAAACATTATTATTGACCGTTATTGTATTTCAGACATTTAAAATAATTCTGAAAACACAATGGGACTTGAAAAACATATAAACAAACATGTAAATCTCTTTTATTTAGTTTGCCAATTATGAAGTAATTGTGTCTACTGGCTCAACAGTTATGACATTGACCTATATATTTGACTTTTGACCTTTACAGTGACCTTGACCTTGATATGCCTTCATTCAAAATGTGCAGCTCCATGAGATGTACATGCATGCCATTTATGTAGTAATTATTTCTACCGACTGTCTAATTTAACATATAAATCACTCAATTGTGTTAAATGTGTTGCGGTGCCGGAAACACTTATATAAATACTTAAGTATGCTATTTAATACCAGGTATTCGACATGATTTGTAAAAAAAATAATCAAATCATGTCGAATGTGAACATAATTTGTAAAAATTGACATGATTGTAAAAAAAAAAATACAATTTAGATATGTTTTACAAACCATGTTGCTACAGACCATGACCTCTAAATGACTTTGACCTTTGTTGGACATGACCCAAGAAGCAACGAGCTCAAGTGAATACAGATGCCAAATACAGTGGAGAAAACTTTATTTTTCCCCATTTAAACGCAAACGAAACGCAAACGCAGTGCGGTAAAATGTAGAAATAGGCACATGTTTGATATTTCCACCTGTTTATTTTAATCTGAGTTGAAAACAGTTTGGGACCTGATCAGACGCCGGGTTACCTAGCATCTGATCTGGCCCTGAACTGTTTGCAATGGAAATAAAAGATTAAGCGTAAACGTGTTTATTGCGAAAGCATAACGTTTCTCCACTTTATGAAGTATATATCGATCTCTATCAACACACTTGTTCTATATCTTTTTCTCTCCCTATCTGTCTCTCTTTGTCATTGTCTCTCTGTTTCTGTTTCTCTCTGTATCTCTGTGTGTTTTTGTCGCTCCAATTGTGAATGTCTCTGTCTTTGTCTCTGTCTGTCTATCTGTATATCTCTGTTTCTTTTGTATCTGTCCCTGTGTGTCTCCCCCTTTCTGTATATCTGTCTTTCTCTATTAATGGTTATCTCTATCTCTGTCTCTCTCCCTGTCTCCCGGTTACCCGGCGTCTGATCTTGCTCCAAACTATTTAAAATGTAAATAATAGATTTATCGAAAACAGATGTACCGGGAAATAATAACTTTCCCACTGTATGAAGTATATATCAATTTCTACATGTATCTACACACATGTTCTCTCTCTCTCCCTCTCTCTCTCTCTCTCCCTCTCTCTCTCTCTCTCCCTCCCCTCTCTCTCTCCTAATCTGTCTCTCTGTTTCCGTCTCTCTCTCTGTCTATTAGTCTCTATGTGTGTCTTTGTCGCTCTAATTTTTTATATCTGTCTGTCTGTCTGTCTAAATGTTTCTATCTATTGTTGACTCTATGTGTCTATTCCTTTCTGTCTATCTCTATAATTCTCTCTTTATGGCTGTCTCTATCTATGTCTCTCTATTTCTCTCTCCCTGTCCCTCTGTATCTCCCTGTCTCTCTGTGACCTCCTGTCTGTCTCTCTCGATCTCTCTCCGTCTCCAAAAGGAGCTTTCTGTTTTACTGTCACCTTGCTTGGCGCAGCCAACTGTCATAAACTACTAATAACTAACACAATTTAGTGGTCGTAATGAAGAGATTTAATTGCATAGGAACGATTTCTTATGTTGCAAATTCATGACTGTGTCAAGAGGAACTTGTTTCTTTCATTAAGGACTACAGATTA
Source organism: Gari tellinella (assembly GCA_922989275.2). Taxonomy (NCBI): domain Eukaryota; kingdom Metazoa; phylum Mollusca; class Bivalvia; order Cardiida; family Psammobiidae; genus Gari; species Gari tellinella. The sequence continues at coordinate 39,098,360 of OV277864.1, read as the reverse complement.
GTTCAGTTAAGTTCATTTATATGTTCATTTCTGGTTTGTGTTTTAACGATTGAATTCTAATGTTCAAAAAGAGAAGACCGTGATCAGAACCTCTGTACACTGTTTGCAAAGGACAAGTTTACTTTTCACAGGTACTTTGTTTGCAATTGACGTTGTCAGGGCTTAATGTGTTACAAATGTAAAGGCGTGAAAGGGCGTGAATATAGAGTAATGACTTAAAGTACAGTAAAATGACATGAATCAACAAATGACACTCAGATATCACCATGTCATTCACAGCAAAAACATAAGACAAAACAGAGACAGCGACAGAGAAAGATAGACAGACAGACAAACATACAGACACACGGTAGCTGGAGGGAGAGTCAGAAGAGACGGGTGTGGGGTGGGTTACGGACCGACGGTTTACAAACTTTCAGATCCACAGACGGACACAAACGGAGAAAGAGAAACGAGGAAGAGAAAGAGAAAGACGCGAGAGAGATAGATAGAGACAGAACGACTGTGTGATCTGTTATTATAACGTGCAACCGTGTCACCTTAAATGCTATTTAACTCCTTTAATTTCAATAAATCAAATCACATTGGTTCCGTCACGATTGTATTCTGTACAAAAAGAGAGCTACACGTACACGTACTCGTACAAGTAAGAGATCGAAACCTCTCTTTCGATCAGATTCAATCCCAAAGCTTTAAGTTTGTTTCACTCAAGATATCAAGTATACATACATGAACATGTACTTACACATGTAATATGTAAAGAACCCGAGCTATCGTGACATATCAAAAGTTTTGACGGACAGACAGACGGACAGGTTGACGCAAGGACTTTAAATAAAGATGGTGTTGAAAATGATGATAGTGGTGATGATGATTATACCAACAAAAATCACTTTAAATATTTGGTACTTGCAGTCATTGGTCCTAGTTACATTTAGGGCCGCGTAGTTACATATAGGGCCGGAGTTACATATAGGGCCGTTTTTTGTTACAAGTAGGGCCACTTTATTTTTGACGTCGTTTCGACGTTTAGTTACATTTAGGGCCGTTTAGTTACAAGTAGGGCCGCGTAGTTACATTTGGGGCCTAGTTACATATAGGGCCGCTACAAACGTTTTTCTCAATTGAAAACTACCTTGTGTGCTAAAGCTTTATAAAAGATTTAGATTCCCAATGACGTTCTCAAATATTTGGCACTGTAGCAGTCAATCACAAGAAGCCTATAGGGTGCAAAACATATGTGACTGCTCCGATCTTCCGATTTATCATTCTGTGTTCATTTGTCTTCTGCGGGAGAATTATATTGATCTCTCTTACAGCTATCTGAAATGAGAATGTTAGTCTGTATACTCACTTGTGAAGTCGTATTGACCTATTTACTGCCATTATGATGTCATAACTAGGGTTCCGGATAAGAGGGAGTAAACTGAACAAATCCAATCTTTTCTAACTCGTTTTAGCACCAAATCCTATGGTGTCACTACTCATTAGAATCGTCTCGAAGAGACAATTCCAATGAGTAGTGACACCATAGGGTTTATTGTAGAATTAAAGCTTTTATTTTTTTTAAAAACTCCCCTTATCTGGATCCCTGTATAACCCGTCTAACACATTCACTATCATAACATCGTCGTCGTTCATAGTAATTTCTAAAGTTCCAGGGGCCCGTTTCATAAAACTTCGTACGACAATTGTTGTCGTAAGTCAGATCATAAAAGTCGCAATTAATATTTATTTCTCCATCTTATCCTGTCCTGTGACATTTCTTTGGAATCGTCTGGAAAAGACGATTCCAAAGAGATGTCACAAGACAGGATTGGGTAGAGAAATAAGAAATAAATATATTTTAAAGTTTTGACTTACGACCATTTTTGTCGTACGAAGTTTTATGAAACGGGCACCTGGATTTTAGGCAGTCTGACTTAAAACATGTCTTTGAGTTTCTAACAGTTTGAATCATGATCGGGCGCAATGTCAAAAACTCAGCGCCAGCAGAGCTTTGATTTATTTTGTTAAAAACATAGTTCTTGTTACACCATATGATTAATTTGTGAATGTATGTCTTGTAATAAATGGTCTAATTACTGTAAAATGACTTTGAGTAACATTAAACTTAATCATATTACGGAGATGAAATATGTTTATCACACAGACTTTAGACTAACATAAACATAATAGAATTATAACATAAAGTTTAAACATTATATATCAGGCTTGAACTGTAGCAGATTATTCTTAACATAAGACTTGTTTATGTTCCGATATAAATAAGGATGTCGGTTGTCATGGTAACCGACATTGAACTGATGTCATACTTCACATGCATATACTAACAAATGACATTGTTCGCATTTTTCGTAACTCGATTGTATTTTAGAGGAAACATAAAAAGTTACTAGTTATTTTCTCAACCCGAAGGATTTCCAAATTCAATTAGAGAAGTGCTGATGCGTTAGGACATATGTGTAGAGCTTAAACTGTATTAAATACATTCTCTTCACGAAATCTATTGGCATATCAAATTTAACACATACACTGTGAAAAAGTAAGTTGTTCCCATATTACAAATCATTGACGTTCCATCAAAATGAAGACAAAAACACCTCGTAAACGATGCATTTGAAAGTTAAACAGTGGGGAACCAGATAAAAACATTTCATATTGAAATTACAGTATAATTTAAATATCTCGACTCACTTCAATTGAACAAATTCGTATTTCTAAGTTAAAACGTAGCTTAACCCAGTTTTGACTTTAAAAAATAGATGATGTAATCGTATTTTCTGATATCTAAAATTGACTGTATACATGTAAATACGGATAAGTTCAGTTTCAGCGAGTTCGAGATATCGTAGTTCGACTGTACAATCTGAGTTTGAAAGAGAACATATGTGCGTGAGGTATAGTTGGCACGGTGCAAACGAATTCAGAGCAACACGTAATACAATAAAATGTAGATAATATGTTAACACGGTGTTATCATTTTCTTTCAAAAGAATTCAGCGCAAACGTAATACAATAAACTTACAGGTCTTGACAATTTCGCGAATTATCAAAACATTTAATGCAACCAGTTAGGAGCTTGAGCCGAGTTCTTGGCATCTGATCATGCTTAAAATTGTTTGCAAATGACATACTTGATTTAGTGCAGACAAGCTTGTTTCGAAACAAAATCCCATTTCCTACATTATCTTTTGCTTTTCTTTACATATACTTGATATCAATCTATATATATATATACAAAGAAACATGCCCGGTTGTCGAGCTGTTTTCGAAATCAGACCTTTTATGTGGGGTATATTTAAAATACGGGGTCTATACAGTACCCCGCAAGTTTGGAGCTTATTTTCACATAACAAATGATGTCCTCAAGCATATGAGTCTGGGTCTTACAATCCGGTTTTATATCGAGATCTTGTTTGGATTGTCTCCCCTTGACTTTGGTGCTTTTACGGGGTATATAGAGAACAAATGTATATATTTTGAAAAAAGAACACCCTATCGCGGTTTCACATAGGGACCCCGTAACTGACCCTATGTATGTGTAAATATGGCAAATTACCATAGAACGGGTTTATTCTTCCGCCTTAATAGTTTGTGATTTTGGCAATATATTATATATACGGTAGATCTAAAACTTTTCGTACAATTTTGTTCGAAGCGTATGTGACCATTAGTCGTTGTGTACATTATTTAACTTTCTCGTTGCTGAAGACATGGCAGATTCAAATTTACTATCTTTTCAAAAAATTATTTTAATTATAATTGTATAAGTTCAGAAATACACCCAAGTGACAAACAGCAAAAATCATGAGCTGGTGCTGCTTTACTCAGCATCTATTCTGGATCAAAAGTGTGGGAAAATATCAATGTATTCGCTGCTAACATACAAGAATAAGAGTCAAGAATAGGAATTATCGATTTCTGTGTCACTTCCTTCATAAATATCATAAATGTGCTATAAAGGGAGAAATAACCCTTTGCCAGCCGATTGCGACTTAACTGTATTTTGCAAACAGTTTAGATCCAGACCAGACGCCGCAGATCTGAATTCAAATTGTTTAAAACTCTTATTTGATTTCCTGTGTGAACAATACATCAATCTTAGTTTAGTCAATTGTGCAGACGACAATTTCAAAGCAGAAGATATTATGTCAGGATGAGATTTAATACAAATACTTGCCCGTTGGGCAAACTATGCAGTGCCTGTAATAATAACAGTACTACAGATATGAATTACAGCTGGATTCAAGCTGTTTGCAAATGTAAACCAAGTTCCCTCCCTCTAACGACTCCCTCCGAACAACGAACACACTATATGCCTCCCACTGGGTGTCGTTGTAGAGAGGGAACGCTATACAACAAATCATGGCAGAGGCATTTTTGCAATAAATAAATCCAAAGATACCAAATGTCGCCATTAGAATTTCTGATGATAGCTCGTGATGTTAAATTATCTATGATGACTGTCTGCTGGCGAAAACTGTCTTTTTCTCTACTATTTATATTTTCTTATGCAATTTGGCCCAACTTGACAGTAACTGATTGTACGTTGCACATGTTTCCGATGTAAAGAAGGAAGATAACATTTTAAGTGATTTGTGATTTATGGGCCTGTAAATTGTAACAATGGCTCGTTCACTTGTTCTATGCAACTAGTGTAGATCCCGATCAAAGAGAGTTCCTAAAACCTATATGATCAGGGTCTGCACTGTTTGTCAATTTGCAATATATTACAAAAGCTAACCCTAGATACTCAAAGAAATGACTAGAATTAATTTGGATACTGGAATTGACAATTAAACGTTACAGGGGTGAATACATTTGCATCATGATTATATTCGTGCAAATAATTATTTACATGATACTGTGTCTGTCACTATAACAAACTAATCAATTAATGATAATTGATTGCGATTTACATGTAGATATCATTCAAAATAATTATCACATTGGCAACCGTTTTCTATGCCATATTTATCTATACCTGCACTTAACAATGTTCAATTTTTCATGGAAACGTAACAGCATTCTGTACTTACTTCGTCTTGTTCAAATATTTAATTTATTATTTCGGATTGGTAGGCGGCTTTGACGCACGAGTTCGAATCTCGACCGATCTCATGAAAAACGATTTTCTGAAATATGTTTTAAACATAAATGATTTTCCTAAACTAATATTTAGGTATAAGCACCTGACATCCTTTCACAAGAAAAACTGTTTAAGGCCAGACTGGTGTTTCGTCTATAACTCCAGATATACATTTAATTAATGCTTTTGTGATTTCATGATGCAATTGGACACAATTAGGCACAAAAAGATCTCATTAACCTGTTCATTGCCATGACATTGTTATCTGCTCCTCCTTATCGACTGTATAATTTCCTTTCCTTAGTTTTCAGGTCATATGACTAAATGGTCACACAAGTGATCCTAGAAAGGTTGGAACCTGGCCGAGCATCGAGTTGATCATCGTAAACTTAACTTAAAGTCTTTTCTGCGGCAAGGTATTTCACATCCGGAGTTTTATGGTGATGTGATTTACAGACTTCGTAAGATTCTTGGACATATGCATTTTCAAAACCTATTTGTGAAACGTATTAGATTTTTCCTCAAAAAAGATTATGATCCAACTATATTGCTGCGCACTTCACGTTTGGTTATCGATCAATCTACAATTGATAACTATGCTTTCCTCTTTTGTTGTGCGACGACAGACAGGGCTTAGCACTACATGATGATGTATCTCTAAAGCCGTCCTTAACCGGGGGAGTTATGTCGGATTTTCGTGCTTTGGTTTTTTTTTCTCCCTCTCTGTCGTACCTTAAACCCTCCCATGTCTTACAGTTACTCGTGACTACAGACTATTCGCTTGAGTACAATTTGACCGTTGCCATAGTGGGTTATTTTTAACACGGGCTTGAATGTTTAATTCTTTCCCGTGTTACTAATAATCCTGTCAGAGAATTTTGTTAGATGTTTTACATGTATTTACTTACTGTGCTGGCGGTCTTTTTGATTGTAAGGTTGTGGAACAGGGTTTATATTTTATGTACACTGTTCGTCGTTATAGGTGAATATAGGAGATAAGTGTGAGGTTGGGCGCCCCTAAACCCAGGTTTAACCCCCCAGTGGTTGTTGATAGTTAATTAACTTATAATTGATGGTTGATTGCTACTGACCGTACCAAGGCGGGCTCCTATGTTCACTTAGCTTTATGTTTGTCTTGCGTGTTGTTTTCTATTTAGTGTGTAGATGAAGGAATGGTATTGCGTGTGTGTGTGTGTGTGGTTGTGTGTGTGTGTGTGTATGCGTGTGTTTGTTATGGTATGGCTGTGTGTGTGTTCTGCTTTAGAGATGGGTGTATTGTTTGTGTTGCGTTTCCTGCTTGAGTCTTCTTTCGTATTTATTATTTGCTGTACGTGTCCAGGCTATGACTACATTTGTCATTCTAAGACTGCTGCTTATATAGCACAGTGTATCTAAAGTACGTGTCCTTCAAAGTTAAAATCCACAATTAAAAAAATATCTATGTAATGAAAATGATGCTCAAAACTACGCATTTCAAACAGTATATCTGCAAACACTGCAGAACCAAACAGATGGCCCAAGATACATGCGTGAAGTGTTCAGTAATAGCTGTATTTAACCCTTTACTCTCAATGAAGTCATAAAGAACATTTGCAAACAGTATTGATTCTGATCAGATGCCGCGTAACGCGGCGTCTGATCAGGAACAAAACTGTTTGCCACTTGTTTTGAAATGACGTAAGTTATACTGCCTTAAAACTTACTTTCAAACGATATTGCAGACAACAGTATTGAAGCAGACGGCATTTTAGCGGTGAAGGGGTAAAAACCTCACGATAAGTTTGAGGCAAGAGAAACACGTTTTGTACACATATACATTTTGAAACAAATTACTAAAATTCTCATATTTCAGATTGTTCTTAAATTTCCCAACGGTATTAAATATTTAATAAACTTTAACACCGCTGTCCTCCTCTTGGGAACTGTCATCTCTTTTATCAATGTATATAAGAGCAATTGGCAACAAGAATGTAAGAAATATTTTAGTAACCTTACTGTCAGTCTGAAATCATCGGTAATGTTTTGATAGATCGGTCACGACAACGCTTATGGATGCTGTTCTATAATAGAACAGAACAGATGCTTTGTTTGACTTAAACATACAAGGTCGTTATCAAAATACCAAACATTAGTGACACATTTAGCTGTGCAAGTTTAACATAGCTTATGTTTTGTATAGCGAGAGCGCTCATCTTAGATAGTCTACATACGTAACTCATCAGATAAAAGATAACATGTGTGTACAATGAAAAATGAGTATACATTTAAAACAGCATAAATATGTTTTAACTGTTTTAAGCAAACTAATAAATGTGTGCATGCTCAGGCAAGTTGAATTAAAACATTATACAATGGAGAACACGCTGTTCCCCCCCCCCCCCCCCCAATAAACGCGTTTACGCTTAAACTATTACTTCCCCCCCCCCCCAATAAACGCGTTTACGCTTAAACTATTACTTGTATTTCCATTGCAAACAGTTTGGAGCCTGATCAGACGCCGGGTAACCCGGTGTCTGGTCAAATCCTTAGTTGTTTGCCATTTAGATAAAGATAATGTGTCAGGAATGTCAAAATACTGCTATTTCCAATTGTTTTGCCTTGCATTTGCGTTTTGTTTGCGTTGGGGGAGAATGTTGTCTTCTTCAACGTACCTTATATTATCATTTTGTCGGTATATGGCTGTATATTTCATTGACTTGACTGCAATAACGGATACAATGTACTGATATATATTTAAATGTAATACACGTAACGATACAGTGTCGTATAAATTGAGTGTCACATTGTGCATATGCTGTAATAATTTACAAATCACACACATACTGTTTTACTACGCCGACTGTAATAAATTTCAGTTCAACAAACTTCGAACACTTTGAGTCAGCGAAACAGTTCCACGTGGCCAACGAGCTTATATCTATATTTTCTATAACACAATCAATGAGGCTTGGTTTGAAGTCATGTTCTGAAATTGCTGGACTTTAACTTTCCGCTTACAACAAAAGAATGTGTGGTGATTGTTACAAAAAGATTTTTATCAAGATGACACTCAAAGTAATTTGACATCTGTGTCTACCTGTTTGAATTTTGATTACCTTTTCATGACGAAAATTCGAATGAATAAAACAAGTCGTTTACTGACAATGACGCCAACAGGTGCCTTTGCAAACAGTTTGGGTCTTGATCAGACACCAGCATACCGCAGTGTCGAATCAAGATGTTAACTGTTTAACCCTTTCGACACTAAATGTCTCTTGTGGGTATCTATAATCCTTTTGGACTCTTCTAGTACAAAAATTTTGAACCAGTCTACTGTTGCATTTTTGGTAAGACAACTAAAACCAATAAAAATATCAAACAGTGCAGACCCTGATCAGATGGCTCCTATAGGAGCCCACTGATCAGGGTCTACACTGTTTGCATATGTAATCAGCAATCTCTACAGAGGGTTGTAGGATTGAAAGGGTTAACACTAGTTTCGAAAATGTTTCAGTCAGTCTGCTTTAAATCTAACTTTGAAACAATATTGCAGACGACAATGTTGGAGCAAACTACAATTTGGCGGTGAATGGATAAAAAGTTCACGATAATTTTGACAACGAAAGGGTTAAGATAGTTGGGGCAGGCAGCACATTTTGCAAACGATGATTACACAGCGTGCTAAAGACTAAAGGCTGTGATTACAATGAAAGGTCCCAATATGAGATTCTTATCGTGATTACGGCTGATAAATAACCTTGATTACATTCAGATCTGGACGTCTCCATGGCAATGTGAGGTTGTCAACTGTTTTCCTAGAATAATAAAAACATAATAACTAAGTGTTGTTTCACCTCCACTGCAGACATTGTCTGCTAAACCACTGCCGTTATCTGTTGTTGTTTTTTCAATTTAGACTAACAGAATTTGACTGAAAAAAAACACACACAAAAACATTTTGCATGACTATCAAAATTATTGGAACCTGATAACATGCCGTTTTACTCCTCGCATGTTCAGGGCCCAATGTTATAAAGTGTTTTGAATGAAGTAAGGCAGTCAAGGATTTAACAAAGACTTAATTGGTAAGGTCGACGACTTCTTTATCAAGCCGGTGTGGGTTATTTCAGCACATAGCTAGGTGGCACATAATCGCCTACGTATTCGCATGCTACTTGCATGAGTAAAACCAATAACTTCAGATGTCAATGTTAGACACACCTTAATTCAGTTATCTATTCCAGTTCAAGAATCGTTCTGTACACGATGCAATAATGTTTACTATTTAACTTCCATGAAAACGGTACAGTTCTCAAGCAGATTTGACCCATTTCGATTCATTTTCAATCAGCAAAGACTCTGGTATGGAACTAAACTGTTTGGCACACACGTAATGGTGTTACTTTTTATGTTTAATGAAATCATTTCCACAGAAGATGACGTAAGAAGTGGCGTTCTTAAGCCATGCTCAATGTTATCCCTATGAACCCTGTCAACTATTCTGTAACAACCCATTTATCGCTTAAGTTGTTGTCTAAAAACGTGTCGTCCTCAACAATTTACTGAGTTGTTTTATCTGCATTTCCCAGAAAATTCAGTCGGTTCTTGGTTATTAGTATCATATATAATATCTTCATTTCAGTCTCATCATGGATCATGATATATACATATACGTTTAGTCTTAAAGCAACATTAACCATATCATTCAAATAAGAATTATAAGAGATCAGTAATTATTGCAGCAAAATATTTCATGACACTTCTATTTCAAGTGTAAGCATTTCAAAACATAAAACTAAAACCATGTAAAAGAAAAAGTGCTAATCTCAAAACTAAAACATGCCATAAAGTTAACAATTAAAATTTGATATTCAAAAATTGCATTTATATGCCTCATTAAGTAGTTTTTGTAAGATATCCATTCTTACCATTTTCACACTAGATAAACATGGAGCACATTGTATTTGTTTTTGTATAATTATATTACGTATTGCACTCCGGTTTCCTCCAACAGAAATGACCATACACGCCACCATTCGAGTCATCAATGTTGATTTATTTCAGTTGTTAGAACCTTTTCATGATCTATGTAAAATAGATAAAGACCATTTTAAAAATATCAACATGTACAGTAAATCACACTTATAACTAAACCGCCTTGATCGTCTGTTTGTTTTCGTTATATCAAACTTTTTATATCTAGTCGTTTTTACTATACGTTCATTAGAGATGGTGAATAAGAATTGTTTTGTAGTATCCAATATTTCGTTATAAGCGAGCTTCATTGTATATCGTTAAACAATGTATTCCCCCGATAGACCTTCTACTACTTTGCTGATGTTCTCAGTCTTAATTGTCATAATGATTTTTGTTTCTTGACCGAGATTATCCTCTCTGCCATGAACTAAAAGGAAGGCAGGTCGATGGTTAGTTGTGATCCTTTGCGCTGCTTAGCAACGAATGAGATTAGACAAAAACCTCCTCCTGGACTAATTATTATATCATCTCATCATATCTCATCATTCATCGGCACTATATGACATATTTTGTGTCGCAGTGCCGTAAAACCCAACTCACCCATCCATACATTTTATACCGGGATATGGCTTTGACCTCTCCCCGTGCGCTTGCTAGAAGAGTTTTAACTTCTTAAAACTATAGATATAGATCTACAAGGGTGGTCTACAAACATTGTACTGTTGGTCCATATACTGCTGAGCAATTCATATGAAATAGCAAACAGTAAATACCTTGATCAGGGCATAGACAGTTTGCCAATGTTCTCCTAATCGGACACAAGGTTAGGGTGAATTGATATTATGTTTTACTAATTCGTTGCAAGAATATCGTCTACTGAAAATATCCGACAGTTAATCTTCTTGGTTTTTTTCTCCGATTGAATTTTCAGACGGTTTGACAGAACAATCGTCTAGATGTGTGTCAGTTTTGGCATGACTTAGGCCTCGGAGCGTGATTGCAAACTGTTTGAAAATGTCAGTGCAGTCAGGCAAAATCACAATAACAACCAAAAGGTTATTGCTCTCCCCATAGTGTTGCACTTTGCATACTATGAAAGCTAGGAAATATGGTCTAACAATAAATGAGATATCGGTGAAATGGAATGTGCATTACATTCTCCAAAACACAACAGTTGCATCAGATTAAATTTGCACAATGTCAAACCTAGTGCAGTGGAGAAAATGCCGTTCTTTGCCAAATAAACGCATACTTACAGGAAACATTATGTTATTTGCAAACAGTTTGGTCGATTCTGCACTAGTAGTGACTGATGTGGACGTCACTGTTTGCGTTGCGGTGGTGCCCTATTTCCAGTGACCCGGTCCATATAAGTAAACCTTTATATCCCTTTCATGATCAAATTTATCTAGAGTTATTTACCCCTTCAGCGCCATTGACTTGTCTGCTTCAATGTTGTTGTCTGCAATATCGATTCAAAGTTAGATTTAAGGCAATATGACTAACTAAATTTCGGGACGAATGTCAAACAGTTTGGGTCCTGATCAGCCGCCGCGTTTCGCAGCGTCTGATCAGGACCCAAACTGTTTGCAAACGCGCTTTACGACGTCATTGAAAGTAAAAGCGCTTTATACGATCTTACTTTTCCCCAGGTTATTCTTAAAACAAATCAATATAAAAACTAATCCTATCGGAGCGAATCAGCTTTAATAATAGACAATGCTTCGACATGCTTAACACGAAACTCTAATTATGGCGTAGCTTCTAAAGATTCCTATCTTACTGGAATTGTTTTTCGTGACTAACACAAATAACATCAAGATGCATGATCATTGCAAAGTAGAGAGGGCGTTATTCTTTCAGGTATGTACCCAATTCAATAAAAGGAAGAATATGACAGCTTGTTTGAAATTCTGGCGATTTATCTTTAGCTGTGTGGCAAACAACTTGGGGGAAAGGGTTATGGCCAAACACGGCTACACAATATACTGGTTCGGTAATTCGAGGTTATGACGCCTTGTTATTTTTAGGTGTGACAGAAATTAAATTAGCAGTCACTCGCGTATTTTACCTTGACGCAATTCCCTAAACGGGATAACTACAGTGGAGAATCTGTTATTCTTTCCCAATAAACGCGTTTACGCTAAAACTATAATTGCAGTGCAAACAGTTTGGAGCCAGATCAGACGCCGGGTAACCCGGCGTCTGATCAGGCTCCAAACTGTTTGCCACCAAGATAAACAAGAATTATCAGAATTGTCCAAAAGTTGTTCTTTTCTACGTTTTAGTGCTTTGCGTTTGCGTACGTTTGCGTTTAAACGGGAAAGAATAACAGATTCTCCACTGTATGTTAAACGCTTTTACTGCTGCAATATCGTCTGCTTAAAATTGTAACTATTAGTTGTTGTGCTGTTTTTTTACAAAGTCACATACAAGTGGACATTTTGATGGAATAGATATAATGACGAGTGACAAACAGCTTGAATCCAGATCAAACGTCGCGTTACGCGGCCTCTGATCTGGATTCAAGCTGTTTGAAAATGTAAGCCACATCTTAATGTTCCCTCTCTATAATAACTCCCTCCGAACAACACACACAATATGCGTCTCCCGTAGGGTGTCGTTGTAGATAGGGAGAGCACTGTAGTACCCGGTCAGAGGGCTACTAAGTATAGTACATGTACTCACGGATATATACAGTTTTCCCTATTGTTGTTTTTTTCTTCAGGGTCCGAGGTTATAAAGCTTTCGACTTGAGTTTTAAGTTGTTCTCAAGCATTTGATTGGTCAGATTTGAGCCTAGGCTCAAATCTGACCAATCAAATGCTTGAGAACACACTTAAACGCTTTAGCATAACCTCGGAGCCAGGTGTCTAGACACTCTAGCTAGTACAACTGAATGCGTTTAACTCTCAATCCTTTGAACCCTAGTCACGCATAAACGCGTCCGGCTTTGCAAATAGTGTGCATGTGAAGGGTACACGTGTCCAATGCAAACAGTGAAGACCCAGATCAGATTATAAAGCTTTCGACTTGAGTCTTAAGTTGTTCTCAAGCATTTGATTGGTCAGATTTGAGTCTAGGCTCAAATTTGACCAATCAAATGCTTGAGAACACATTCAGACTCAACTTAAACGCTTTAGCATAACATCTGAGCCAGGTGTCTAGACACTCTAGCTAGTACAACTGAATGCGTTTAACTCTCAATCCTTTGAACCCTAGCCACGCATAAACGCGTCCGGCTTTGCAAATAGTGTGCATGTGAAGGGTACACGTGTCCAATGCAAACAGTGAAGACCCAGATCAGATTATAAAGCTTTCGACTTGAGTCTTAAGTTGTTCTCAAGCATTTGATTGGTTAGATTTGAGCCTAGGCTCAAATTTGACCAATCAAATGCTTGAGAACACATTCAGACTCAACTTAAACGCTTTAGCATAACCTCGGAGCCAGGTGTCTAGACACTCTAGCTAGTACAACTGAATGCGTTTAACTCTCAATCCTTTGAACCCTAGTCACGCATAAACGCGTCCGGCTTTGCAAATAGTGTGCATGTGAAGGGTACACGTGTCCAATGCAAACAGTGAAGACCAAGATCAGATGACTTCTTAGGAGCTCTCTTCACAGGGTCTGCACTATCTGTTATTGCAATGCATTGACAATAACAAGCGCCAAATTTTTAAAAGTGGAATTGCCCATTTGACGTTTCAGGGAGGAAAGCATTAACCCTTACAATCCTAAATATCTCTTGTGGGTATCTATAATTTCTTGGACTCTTCTAGTACAGGTGTTTTGAACTACTGTTATTGCATTTTGGTATGACAACAAACAAGACAATGAAAATATCAAACAGTGCAGACCCTGATCAGAGGGCTCCTATACATGTATGAGCCCTCTGATCAGGTTATGTACTGTTTGCATATGTAATCAGTATCTCTACAGAGGGATGTAGGGTTAAAAAGGTTTATATGATATACCCCATTCAAATTACGTTACATTATGAGAGGAAACACGCATACTTCGAATACATTGTTTACGCTTCCAAAGACGTGTGCGAACTGTCAACAAGTATTGAAGATTTCTTCCACTGACCGAGATACAAAATGTGCTGGTTCCTTAGGACGAAGTCAAACCGTCTTGTTATGTGTAGGCGTGAACGAAATAATTCTATCAGCAATCAGTTGCATCTTTCCTGCTGGGCAAATGAGTTTCAGTGAGATTAACCATGTTACTAGAATACTAGGCAGCTGGTACTTGAAGGTAGAAAATTGCATTGATGGAAAGGGAATGAAATAACAGTGCTCCTTCCCTACAACGACCCTCCCATCAATGACTCCCTCCTTAAAACGACCCTTGCCGCAGCTTCCTAAACAGGACAATAATGTCTAACGCTTTTACTGCTGTAATATCGTCTGCTTACAATTGTCGTTTGCTGTTTTTTCTGACGGTAACATACTGAACATTTTGACAGAAAGAAACTTAATGGCGGGGGCAAACAGCTTGAATTCAGATCAGACGCCGCGTAACGCGGCGTCTGATCTGGATTCAAGCTGTTTGCAAATGTAAACGAATACCCCTCCCTACAACGACTCCCTCCGAACAACGCCCATATTATTTGTCTCCAATGGGGTGTCGTTGTAGAGAGGAAACACTGTACAACCACTAGAGTATTGTTCAGTGATCTGAAACCATAGAGTCGCAAGATAATACGCGTGTCAAAGACGTAATTTTTCATAGCATAAGAATTTGATACCCAAGCGATACGTTAGTGCACCTGTTATTGAAATTTTCTAACAAGTATGTATGGATAGCTCATTGCAATATCAATGCATGGTCGATTTAACCCTTTCACTCTCAATGACGCCATAAAGCGCGTTTGCAAACAGTTTGGGTCCTGATAAGACGCCGCATTTTAAGTCATACTACATTGAAACCTACTTTAAAATGTTCTTTCAAACAACAAAAGTGAAGCAGACGACAATGAAATGATGCAAGGGTAAAATTCTACCGAATAATATGAGCATGAATGGGTTAAACCATTTGAGATTTCATCAGAAAGTATCTGCTATATGTACAAGTACTGCGGCGTCATTAGATCGCCATTGTGTATCTACGACGGCCGTTCATTTAATGTTGTCATCAGGGGTGTATATGGCGCACTATTAATTGCAATCAAATACCGTTTGCTCTACCCTTCGAAGTATTCTCCCTTGGCGAAAAAAAACATATTTCAAGTCTGGAAATCCATTCCGCAACGGCAGAGAAGTAGGTATTTTAGGTTATACCTGGATACATTGGTAAATTGCACAACCAAGCACGCTTCGGCATTCATAACGACGACCAGAAAAGAAAATAGGAAATCGTCGCAGATAATTAGATCTGGCGCATAAGGTGGGTAAGGTTGGCACGATACAAACCACTCAAACCGGTTGCAGGTCCTCGTTCTTCATGGCGTACCTTTACTTTTGACAACATATTATTCTCCTCATGTCTTCATGTAAATTACGAACTGAGAGATATAAAGGAAATTGAAATTTATAAAATTTACCTGTAGTTTTCTTGCCATTTGGTACGGGTAGGTGAAGAATTGAGCCATCGCTATTAAAAACAAATACCGCATACAAACCTTTGCCGTTCTTTTGGCAATGAGCTTTGAAAGAGCGGGACGGGCAAATTGTTAATGTAAATTTTGCTACCTTTTCAATGTTTTGTTCAACATATACCTGGGAAACAGAAATAATAAGTCCAATGCGACCTTTGATGTAGGCCCTTTATTTCTTTTTCTTTCAGTTTTGAGCCAGTGTATATGATTAAACCAACTTGAACTTTCAAAAACTTTTGAAAGAACAATGGATTAGAAAGAAATGTCATACCCATTAAGGAAAACAATTCCCCTGTGAAATCACAGCAGTTTTCGTGTGCTCCTTCTCTTTGTAGCCACGCGATCTGAAGTGCAATGGGTGATACAATTAAATGAACGGCCTTCGTTTGTTTAAAGAAAATCTACTTCGACCCTGGAAAAAGCGATGGGGAAAATCTAAAATCCAAGTTTCAGTGGTTTTTCTTTAAAATGTTCATACCGATCATCATTTTTTTAACTCCATTAAATATTATGCTCGATACTGCCTCATATTTCATTTTCATTTTCGTTTTCGTTTTTTCTTTTCTAAATAAATGTACACCATCTGGATTTCAGTTTCTTTAAAATAAACTTTCACTAGGTGCGGACGACATCTTTAAAGCGGTCGATATTATAGCAGCCCATGAGTTTATAGCGTCTGTGACATTTTAGGTTGTTCAAAGTCAGGATATTACGTCGAACGGTTTTGTTTTATGATACCCATCTTCACAACAATTCTTGAAGAACGTCATGCATCGGAATAAAAACATACTGCAATGTCAGAAAGCATTGTAAATCTCGTACTCTCTAGTATAATAATTTCGATTCGTGTGTATACTAGTATGTTTAGAAGTTTAGTACCTCTGCGAAAACGAACTTACCCTCGCCCTGCCATAGGTGTAAACAATTGCTTTTGTAAGCAGTATCTATATCAGATAGCGATAAGAGATATTTCATAATATGTTATCCCATTTCCTGTTTTAGTTTCGAGGACAGGTTACCACTTATAGCAAGTTGAAAGGAAAGCAGAATACGTCTTAAGTCATATTCTGCTTAACTTTCAACTTGCTTTAAGTCACCATCTGTTAGAATATATTCCTAGAAAATACTTCCTATGATACATATTCTTGATTGTCCAAATTGAAACTATTTTCCTCAGTGGAGGAATATATTAAAGACGTAAAAATGATTATCTGTGGAGAAATGGGTGAATTCATCTTAAAATATAAGTTTTATTTGACAAGTGTTGCAGACTTTGATTTTAAGACAGACATTAAATATCAGGATAATGTAAGTTATTATTTGTATAAGCCTGTGCACGGAAATGTCAGAGACGTTTTCGAAGTGTTCCCTTGGTGATATTGTAGGTCATTGGCATTTGTGAATTGAATTCGTGCCACAAACAAAACAACAACATATTAGTTCGGAAAATAGATGGGAGACTTTATTGAAACAACGGAAGAACGGAAATAATTTGGATGCGTCCTAAATGTCCATAGAATATCGATATTTATTTGCCCTAGGCCATTTTTACTAATAACAGGAAAGTACAAATACAATTAAGTTCTTTATTATAACAGCCATTTTATTGTACTCAAAATACCCATTACGTCTGTTTTTTATCTTTATAATATGGTGCAATGTAGAAGACGGACTTTTTTCAATAAACGCGTTTATGCCGGACATCTGATCTGAATCAAAAGTATTTGCATCGGAGTGTTTAGTATAAACGCATTTACGTCTTCACTGTAAAATTAAAGAATCTAACATTTCTGGGGTCTGTTTTACTAAACTACTTACGCAAAATGTTTGCGTAAGTCAAAATCGTTTTACTCTTATTTTTCGATCATAATCGTTTGCAAACAGCAAATAGCTAGATCAGAGGACGCGCTTAAAGCGCGTCCTCTGATCTGGCTTTTTGCTGTTTGTAGCAAGTGATAATAAAAAATATAAATTAAAATTTAAAATTTTGACTTACGCAAACATTTTGCGTAAGTAGTTTAGTAAAACGGGCCCCAGGTCACCGTTTTATAACATATATAAGTCTAGTTACAAGTAACTTCTGAAATTATTTACGTTACCATAGTAACTGAGAATCAACTCTCTTGTCATGTTATACACGGATACATTTACAGTTTATAGCTGATTGCTTCCGGTAGCTTCATATCAGCTCTCATTAGGGAAATCGATCAGCTGCATTCTATCGTAGAGAAGGAAGATCAAATAGGTAAGTTTTCACTATTCTTCTTGATATTATGCATTTAACCAATTGATGCATATCATCCGCAAAATTTGACATTTGAAAACAGTGTATGCCCTTGATGAGAGGTTTAAGACTTCTAATCTGAGTCTGTACTGTTTGCTATTTCATATGAAATAACTTATTTCCATAGACAAACACTGTGCTCAGTATCTTTAGATCGCCCTTGTTTACCTATAGCAAGCATATAGGAAGAGTTTATTACAATATTTAGGAATGCATGTAAATGGGTTAAACAATTCACAATTCTAAACTCATATGATAGGCTGTTAAAGCACGGACAAACGCGTTATAAACGCAATAAAATGTAAAAAAAAAAAAAAAAAAAAAGAAAAAGACATATTTTTGTTAACGTTGACAATTCATTTACAAATTCTTACGAAGCAAAGAAAGACGTCCAGTGATTATAATCATGGCCATTAGTTAACCCTTTCGCTTTCAATTACGCTTAAAAGCACGTTTGCAAACAGTTTGAATCCTGATCAGACGCCGCGTTAGGCGGCGTCTGATCAAGATCCAAACTATTTGACACTCGTTCTAACATTTTCTACAGTCATGCTGCCTTATTGTTTAACTTTGAAACGAAATTGCGGACAACAAAATTGAAAAAGACAACAATGAAACGGTGAAGGGGTAAACTTCTTAGGAAAATAATAGCAGTGAAAGGGTTAATCAAGGGAAGCACATACGTTGAAATATAGATCTGCGGGACTTCCCAGTGCCACTGATTGATCGTGCCTTTGATTACTTTTCTTCAGTCAGACACAGTATTGACCTCCGACAGATAATTGAACGTCACCAGTCATTCATTGCTCACTCTTGTATAATTCCATTTTCCTCCAAACAATATTATATCACATGTGCGGAACAATCTACAACATATACCGGTATATAGAAAATATGCTCTGGACAAGTTTATTTTCTTTAAACGAAGACAACGGTCATGATCAATGTAACATGCCATGAAAATCGTATAGTCTGCCTACGGATCGAAAATAAGGCTCTGGAAAACGGGTATCATGGCATGTCGTGTAGACGGGCAACATCCACTTGATTTATGTTCAGCATATGCATACGAACAATTCTAGGGGGTGTAAAGTTCTTAGGTGCGTATTAAGGTCAGAAATAGGTCAAAGGTCATTGGGTGCAGATTTTAGAGATGTGATACTTTATTTTTTATGTTATTTGCAATCACTCATAGATAACCTACAATACTTTAATTTATTGAATGTATAATTGGTCGAAAAATTAAGCGAAACTGCACCATCTCAAGATGTAGGCCTACTCAAACACCGATTCGGTGTCCCTATCTTGTGTGGGGTAGGATATATTAGTAGGAAAGCTTTTGCAATAAAGGTCGTCGAAAGTCAAGGTCACAGTGACCTAAACATTGAAATCAACACCCCGCCATTCCGAGATGTATTCACACGCATATTTTGATGTCCCTGGTTGTTGTGGTATATGAAGTAGCCTCAGTATTAGACAGTTCTATTGTTGAAGTCTAAGGACAATGACAAAGTTGCAGGGTACCTAAAATGATACGTGAAACTCTTCTATACTTAGGTATCCCATGGCCGATGTGGTATAGGTAATAATAAGTTGGATCAAGTTCAGAGTGACCTAAAAATGTCACGTGACCCTCCTCCATGTCAAGATGTTCTCGTCCACAAAAGTTGGAAAATCCAGCTGATAGGACTGGTATAAGTAAAATTGCTCCACTCCATGTTTTTTTCTGTAATTGAATTTACAAAGACGAATATACTCGTCCCCGGAGTTCAATGGATTGAAGGCAGAATTTACTGCAAAATCGTTTGTACACATGACATCTAAAAGGTTTTACAGACCATTTCGTTTAGAAAATATAAGCAGAAGATCTCAGAATTGTTGTTTTAAATACAATATGCTTTCAATAGATTACCAAAAAGGGGCGTGTTAATCTACCTTTTCTAAACATTTTGATCCAATTCTACTTTACTCAGATCATGATTCTGCGAATATAAAAGTCTTAAAGGCCTTCACTTCCATGATGTCATCAATTTTAATCGATTTGTCGGCTGCTTTTATTTCTCAAATTTAAATTTTGGATATTTTGACTTATGAAATATTAAAATGAGTGGCAAACAGTATGGATCCTGATCAGACGCCGTGTTACACGGCGTCTGACCAGGATCCAAACTTTTTGCAAATAACCATTGTTCTCGGGGTATGGCAGTGAACGCGGTTCAATGGATCATCGGGAAATGGCAGTGAACGGGGCCCGATGGATCCTTGGGACATGGTAGTGAACGGGGTCCAATGGATCCTCGGGACATGGCAGTGAATGGGGCCCGAGGGATCCTCGTGACAAGGCAGTGAAGGGATTAAGTCACTGTAACAGACTCAACAGACGATAATTTCAGCAGATGATACTTGTTCAGTGTAATAGTGTTGATTTGCAGTGTAATAACGTCCGCTGATTGACAAGCTATAAAAGCGATTATTTCATGATATCTGTTAATATGACACCGCATGATGGAGTTCATTGTTTTCATATTAAATCACATTCAATGTCAGCAATATATAGCAGCTTGTTTTAACACGGAAGTTATCGATTTCTTTGTCACTCTATCCATTAACCCCTTCAATACTGGAAACAAGAATAAGTATAGTTTGCAAACAGTGTAGACCCTGATCAGAGGGCTCCTTAAGGGGGCCCTCTGATCAGGGTATGCACTGTTCGCCCTACTTATTTTATTTTTATTAGATATTTCTGAAACAGCTCTAAAACTAAATAAATTGGTCATTGTTTTGAAGTGGACAAGTCCATATGGACAATTTGGCATAAAAGGGATACTGCAATAAATGTGCTATAACGAGCGGCTGATATAACCGTATGCCTTTCATGTAAATGTGGATTCCATTATCCAAAAGTGTGTTTTAGTTATCACCAGTGTCTCCTTCAATACAGTAAAAGAGGCGTTAATCTTTCCCCTTAAGGGTGTATCAATGTCATAAGCCAATTTTTCAAAGTATCAAACTTTTTTCCTAACATTGTTTTTTTGGAAGAGCTGTTTATGATGAATGAAAAAATGAAAAAAAAATATATGGTGGTGTCCTTTTTTTTTTTAGCTACAGCGATTTGAAAAAAGTATGTCAAATTTGGACGGTTTTTCTTTTCAAATTTTACCCATTCAGAGTACAAGCTTCAGCAAAATTTATTTCAAAGCAAAACAAACATGATAATTTGGGTTTTCATTATTTATTTCATGTCTATAGTGGTATTTTTGCATATAGAAACCAACTTTAGACAAAGCAGGCACCAGGTTTGAACAATATGGATCCTTGAATATCAAAAATATGCTTTGTATAGGGCATGATTTTATTAGATTTTTTATTTTATAAAAAAAATTAAAAAAGTTTGAAAATGAAATAGTTCTAGTATTAAACTTTTTTTAATATTCTACCAGATGAAAGCCCATGCTAAGGCAGTTCAAAGTATGAAAAGAAATTGAAAGGTCAGTGTTGAAAGTTTTGAGTTATTAAAGTAAAAAGAGTTATCTCCCATTACAAAATTTACAAAAAAGTACCATATCGATGATATTTAGAGCTTTATAAATTTCACATTTGGTGCCTTTTTTTTCTTAAATTAGTTTTTGTATGAAGAAATACTACCATAGATAGGAAATAAATAACACAAAACCAAATTATCATATTTGTTTTCATTTAAAATTGATTTTATTGAAGCGGGCTGTTTGAAAAGGACAAAATAAGAGGAAGTGGGTGGGGTAAATTTTACATGGCCGTAGAGCCAACTGTTGTTCACCAAAATGTACACTTTTTCTATTTTTTCATTCATCTTAAATAGCTCTTAAATACAAAACCATCATAGAGTGTTTTCATATACTTTAAAAATTTCTTAAAGTCATGACATTGATACACCCTTAAATCTAAACTAAAAGCAATCGCAATGTGATAAGATGTAGATATAGCGCTCCCTCTCTACAACGACACCCAACGGGAGACACAAAAATGGACGCGTTGTTCGGAGGGAGTCGTTATATGGAGGGAAATTTGCAAACCGCTTTTTTCTGTCATAATGTCCATTGTGTAACTTTGAGAAAAAGCAGCAGACGACAATATTAAGCAGACGATATTGCAGTCGTAAATAGGTTGGACATAATGTGCATGTTTAGGGAACTGCGACAAGGGTCGTTGTAAAGAGGGAGTTGTTGTTGGGACGGCCGTTGGGAGGTAGCAATGTACATTGTAATTACTGTGATCTAAAATGTAGATTATTCATCGTAATAAGAGTGGCAAAAAGTATAGAGCCGATCAAACACCGATAATACATTCCAAACTGTTTGCATTAGATAGCAATGTTTGTTTTGATACAAACGCGTTTACTTGTACTAATAAATAATGGTGTTTTCCCATTGCAGTAGAATAAGTATTCTAACATGACACGCGTTTTGGTTACTATAAAAATAGAACAAGCTCATCGTGGTATACCTGGAACGTTTTACAACGCTATTCCCTACCCCGCGCCTCCCGCGGTTAAATGGCGTGACGTGTTACGTAAAGACCATATACTTTTAACCAGTCATGTAACTGTAATTTCCCCATTTTTCTGTCTTGTTTCATTTTATGTTTGTTCTCTGCCAGACGGTGGGTCGGTAAATGTATATTGTGTGTGCGAATTCTCTGCTGTACGTAACTTTGCTGTTGGGTGTTAGATTCTTGTAAAAGCCGCGGGAGCAGTTATTCGGTCGAAAACTGCATCCGCTGAGGAATAAGTTTGAAACATTTGATTTCCTTTCTAATAAATTTCTTTATATCTGGTCATGTTAGAATCGAAATAATCTATGTTCTACCGTTGTGAAACGGTATTTTACAACGGTTGGTCGTTGTGATGCGCAGGAATTGACCACTCAGGCCTTCAGCCTTCGTGGACAATTCCTGTGCATCACAGCTCCCAACCGTTGTAAAATACCGTTTCACAACGGTAGAACATACTATTATTAGATTATTTCTTAAAGCGACTCGCAACCAGATGGTGCATTAAAAATAGCAATTTGTAAATATGTGTCAAACGCTTATATAAATGGTAAAGAATTAGTTTAGGATAAGAAATTCTGTTTAAAATAATGTATTTCAATAAAACAAAATATTGGTCTCTGGTGGGATTCGAACCCGGGGCCCGGCATTGGCGGACAGAAGGCAAAATAGGGGAAACCGCTTAGACCAATGGACCACGGAACTATCCGTTTATCTCGGATCGATTTAACGTATTTAAATGTGTAGCGATCGAAAGTGCATACAACTTCACAATTCGGCTCGGGTTTATGTCTGAGCCCGTGTAGAGAAGCAACAACAACAACTATACCGTCTACTAGTCGGTATAGAAAAACGATGGAAAATATCTAAAAATCTAAGATTCGGTGACGATTCTTGAGACTTTTTTTGGACTGATCATATTTTTTTAATGTCAGAAGCCAAATGATGCCACAAATTTGCTTTTATTTGAGTATTTTATTTTATTTTGACAAGTACACCATCCGGTTGCGAGTCCCTTTAAATAGCTATCAAGCAATTTTATGGAACAAAATGTGAGGCCATTATTAATTTTCCATACAGCACGTCACGGTGATTTTACATAACTGACTATTTGTAATATCTGTATATCCAATCACGCTATATCCGATAATATTTGATATGTTAGCAGTGTCCTTAAATAAAAAATTATGTCAGCCGTGATAAGACCCTGCATGGAACACGTAAAGTCCATGATAAATACTAGTCCTTTTTCCCGTGACAAGAGTTATTACAGTGGAGAATCTGTTATTCTTTCCCGTTTAAACGCAAACGTACGCAAACGCAAAACACTAAAACGTAGAAAAGAATAACTTTTGGACAATTCTGATATTTCATGTTTATCTTGGTGGCAAACATGTTGGAGCCTGATCAGACGCCGGGTTACCCGGCGTCTGATCTGGCTCCAAAATGTTTGCACTGAAAATAATAGTTTTAGCGTAAACGCGTTTATTGGGAAAGAATAACAGATTCTCCACTGTAACCCATTCAATACAATGACGCCATCATCTTAAACCTATTGTCGTATTTTTTTTTAATTTAAATATAAATAAACTGATTATAACAGTATCGTTATGAGTGTCAAACAGTTTGGATCCTGATCAGAATCCAAACTGTTTGAAAGCAGTAATTGTTCTCAGAGTAAGACAGTGAAAGGGTTAAACAGTTCTAAGTTTGCCCAAAGATAATGATCTTTGAACACTGTGCACACATGTAGTTAGTTACAACATTTCAATAAATTTGATTTGATTTGATTTGTTTTGATTTTACGTCGCTTTCAACAGTATTTCAGTCATATCGCGACGTCCAGCTAATGGCAGGTGGAGGAAGACCCCAGAAGCCCTTTATGCACTGTTTCAGACACAAATCGGCAAATGGATAGAACCACCGACCTTCCGCAAGCCAACTGGAAGGCTTCCCCACATGAAAAATCCGAATGACCCTACTGGGATTCGAACTCACAGCGGTGAGGAGCTTAGTGATGCAAGTCACAGTGACTATACCACTAGGCCACGGAGGCTCCCAACATTTCAATAAAACATAACTATATAACTAAAAGTATGATGGATAATACATAAATATTAAACGATCTAAATGCAAGCGCAATCTTTTAAAAATTTCTTATCATTAGTTTTAATCTAACAGCAACCAGTTTTGAGCCTGCTCAAAAGCCAGATAACCCGGCGCCTAATCTTCTCAAACTTGCTGTAGATTAGTAAATAGCAACAACATCTATGTTTACCCACTTAACCCTTTACCTGATAGCATTGTTTCTAGTATTGAAGATATGTGGCTACTTAAAGCAGGTTGAAAGTAAAGCAGAATGCGCCCTAAGGCGCATTCTGCTTTACTTTCAGCCTGCTTTAAGCTATTAACTGCTAGAATAAGGAAAGTATTCAATATGACACATATTCATTACGGTATAATTTGGAACTAGTTTCTTCAGCGGATGAATAAAATGAATGTGCTAAAAGTCGCTTCTATAAGGGAAAGGGTTAAGCATTGTGTCTATAAAAGGGGGCATTGACAAACAGTGTAGGCCCTGGTGAGACGTCGTGTTAGTCAGGGCCTGTAATATTTGCTATTGCACATGAAATGTTCTGCTGCATGGAAAAACATAACAGTGTCCCTAGATCACCCATGTATATCTATAGTGCAATCTTCCAGCAAGCACATGAAGATGGTCCATTGCAATATACGGGTATAAATTTCCGGTTACTATTGAAAAGCTTTCTTAATATAGTTTTCTGCGCCATATGATCATTTTATGTTTAGCTGTGCCGCAAAACCCTACTCAAATCATCAATCAGGTATAGACAGGAACAGCGAGGTTTATTTACAGCAAAAACAATAATGGTTGTTCAAATAAAAATGATATGAAAAAGAACAGTTATTACACAAAAACCTTTTAATATGAGTTTTGCTTTTTCTCTTTTTTTCACTTTTTTCTTTACCAGCAGGTAGTGCTAGATCATACAGATATTTTTTACGCTTCGTACAAAATGTTTTTTGACAAGAAACTAAGCCATGCCGCAAGGGAGATGGCAGGTACTAGCAAGACAACAAAAAACTATTTATCAACTTTAAAACCTGCGATACAACACGTTTGGGAATTCTCCGATCATCTGTTTGTGTGGCTGTTTTTCACTTCTATCACCATTCGTTCAGACACTCCTTGTCTGGTATAGAAGGAATCGTAATTCTTCCTCTGTCAAGTTTTATCGTTTGCTTTAACCCTATTACCACCAAACTGTCGTCTGCATCGATGGTGTCGTCTGGAATATCTTCTCAAGTTAAGTTTAGGAATTTCTGACTCAAAAATATCTATAAGAATGCCAAACAATTTGGATCCTGATCAGGATCCAAATTGTGAACAAATTCGCCTTTGGATGCCATTGGCGGAGAGTGAGTTAACCTTCTGCACGCTATGCAATTGTCGTCTGAAAAATGTGTCGTCTGCAAGAATTCATTGAGGATTTTTTTGTTTTCATTTTCTTTCAAAATAATATCAGATACAGTAGAACCTCTCTATTTACGACCACTAAGTTGTGTCAAATATTAATCGTGTAAGACAGGTGACTGTTTAAAGCAATGTTAAAGTAAAACAGAAAGCTTCTACAGGAGCTTTCTGTTTCACTTTCACCTTACTTTAAGCTGTTACCTGTCCTTTATACGGACAATTAGCCTTCTATTTAGTGGTCGTGATAGAGGGGTTCAACTGTATATTGGTTCAGATGAGACTCGAAAAACTCGGAGTTTCATCTGGATCCAAACGGTTTACAAACGTTATCACAAATTCAACGACAGTATTCAGAAGTGACGCAAAAAAAAATTGTTTTTACCCGGACATGTTTTACAAGATGTGCAATGGAAACACACTATTCTAACCGTTTCAACAAACCTAACCGCAAACACAATAAAAAATGATATATTAGACAATGATATTATCTTGAATTTTAAATTTGAGTGGAAAACAGTTTAGAGCCTTATCAAACGCCGGGTTACCCAGTGTCTGATACGACTCCAAACTGTTTGCATTAGGCATCCGGAAATTTACTGGGGGAGTCTTCCCCGCTGTATAACAAACAAAACTTGAACATTTTTCTGAATTATCAGAGTGTTTGTCTGTGTAACTAGTATCCACTTTTATCCCAAAAAGCTACTCCGCGTCTGTAATAGAAAAAATAGTATCCTTCTGTACGAGCGTACAACCTGATGTTGTCAAGTACATGTAGTATAAACATACAAGGTTTATTTTACAATGCTCCCTCCCTACAACGGTCCTCCCAATAACGACTCCTCCTTACAACGACCATTGCATCTGTTTCCTAAACAGGGCAATTATGTACATGTATGTAACGCTTTTACTGCTGCAATATACCCGGTAGTCTGATTAAAGTTGTCGTCTACTGTTTCATTCAAAGCTACATAATGGACATTTTGACAGAAAAAAAACCTTAATAACGAATGACAAACATCTTGAATCCAGATCAGACGCAGCGTCACGCGGCGTCTGATCTGGATTCAAGCTATTTGCAAATGTAATCCCCCCTATAACGACTCCCTCCGAACAACCCACACAATGTTTGTCTCCCGTTGAGTGTCGTTGTAGAGAGGGAGCGCTGTATTTTCCTGTTTTATGCTGTTTCAACTAATTGCCTAAATGTGAATAGATGTGAATTCTCTATTCTGATAATTAATCTAAATCAGAAAACGAGATCTGATGTCTATTTAATCATCCAGGCATTCATTTAATAACGTCCTATTGCACGTCTATGTAATTGCAATGTTTTCAAATTACAACTGCAAATCAGGAAACTTTCTTCAATTAGTGATCTGATATTTAACAATTGTAGCGCTAAACTACAGTAACCTGACATTAACCCTTTGCCTGTCGGTGGCGCCTTGACTATTGTTTTGCAAACAGTGTTTTGGGGTTGTTGTCTTTATGTAAAATGGTGCCGAGTCAATTCAAAAAAGCATTATTTGAATAATAATCTGATTTTTATTTCGCTGTAACGCCTTAAAGCGACTCGCAACCAGATGGTGCATTAAAAATAGTAATTTGTAAATATGTGTCAAACGCTTATATAAATGGTAAAGAATTAGTTTAGGATAAGAAATTCTGTTTAAAGAAATGTATTTCAATAAAACAAAATTATTGGTCTCTGGTGGGATCGAACCCAGGGCCCGGCATTGGCGGACAGAAGGCAAAATAGGGGAAACCGCTTAGACCAATGGACCACGGAACTATCCGTTTATCTCGGATCGATTTGACGTATTTCAATGTGTAGCGATCGAAAGTGCATATAAATTCGTAATTCGGCCCGGGTTTATGTCTGAGCCCGTGTAGAGAAGCAACAACAACAACTATACCGTCTACTAGTCGGTATAGAAAAACGATGGAAAATATCTAAAAATCTAAGATTCGGTGACGATTCTTGAGACTTTTTTTGGACTGATCATAATCTTTTAATGTCAGAAGCCAAATAATGCCACAAATTTGCTTTTATTTGAATATTTTATTTTATTTTGACAAGTACACCATCCGGTTGCGAGTCCCTTTAAGATATATTGAAATATTGACTGTCAAACATTTAGGCCCTCACCGCGTTACGCGGCTTCTGATCAGGGTCAAAATTGTATACTCGAGGAAAGGCAGTTCAAAATATACTTGGTTCATAGACTTCTGGTATTCAGGATTCGGTTTTCAGGTTCTACCGTAGTAAATATTTAATGAGTTGGGTAACACATTTGTTCCTGCACTGACAAATGCCCTTTTGTTATGTCATAACAGCAATTAACGCTGTGGGATGTTCGTATTTGACTTTCAGATTGAGATCAATAGAAGAAATCACAGTGGAGAAGACGTGGTTCTTTCCGGTTAAAATGAAACTAAAGACGAACGCATTGCAAGAAATTGTTCAAAATGACAGCATTTTGAAATTGTTAAATTGTTAACGGTTAATATTTGCCTGAGACATTTGAACAAAACAAGTAGAAACTTTTTTTTTTAAGCCTTTCACTCTCGATGACGCCTTAAAGCGCGTTTGCAAACAGTTTGGGTCCTGATCAGACGCCGCGTAACGCGGCATCTGATCAGGACCCAAACTGTTTGACACTCTTATCGACATTTACTAATTCATACAAGTTTAAATCTAACTTTGAAACAGACAATAAAATTGTGGCAGACGACAATGAAACGGTGAAGGGGTAAATATGTAACGAAAGATTTAGCAGTGAAAGGGTTAAAGCAGATGACGTCATTGCAGTTACAGTGGAGAATCTGTTACTCTTTCCCGTTTAAACGCAAACGTACGCAAACGCAAAGCACTAAAACGTAGAAAAGTACAACTTTTGGACAATTCTGATAATTCTTGTTTATCTTGGTGGCAAACAGCTTGGAGCCTGATCAGACGCCGGGTTACCCGGCGTCTGATCTGGCTCCAAACTGTTTGCACTGCAAATAATAGTTTTAGCGTAAACGCGTTTATTGGGAAAGAATAACAGATTCTCCACTGTAAGGTGCTAAACAACCTTCACCAAAAATACTTCTGATAGAGGTCCCATTTATGAGAGTCTTAATGTGATTAAGGCTGATAAATAACCCCATAAACCTCAATTCTGATAGTTGCCATGGTTGCCATGATATTGACATAAATCTTGGATATAGAACTGGCAAGGCTGATTTATCACCGTTCATAAAACATACATGTTTTATCGCTGTTCATATTTTATTTATGATCTAATTACAGGGGAGTCATATTTGTTATTTACCCAACAGTAACCATCAAAGCATAGGCTATATTATTATTTAATAACGACCAGTATCTATAGCTATTCATTAACAATGAAAGTTACTGGACATTTCAATTTTAAGACGGAATTATTTGGATATTGTTAATATTATAAAAGAAATTTAATCCAGGATTTAGTAATACTTCTAGCAATCAAATGAATGGCAGACGTGTTTTATGGAAGGTCATATTTTATTTAGGAT
This sequence comes from Gari tellinella, assembly GCA_922989275.2. NCBI lineage: Eukaryota > Metazoa > Mollusca > Bivalvia > Cardiida > Psammobiidae > Gari > Gari tellinella. Next base: position 39,068,865 of record OV277864.1, on the reverse strand, counting down.
TCCAATTACATGGAAATTATATTTGTTATTTACCATACACGTCTAATCATCAGACATGCATTATTATTCGATCGTGATAAGGATTAGTATCTATAGCTATTCATTAACCTTGAAAGTTATTGGACATTCTATACTTAGGGTGGAACGATTCGGAGTTTCATCATATACTATAAAAAAAAAATCACGAATAATTAATACACCTACGGTGGAGATAACGTTATTCTTTCCCGTTTAAACGCAAACGAAACGCAAACGCATTGCAATAAAACGTAGAAATTGACAATCTTTTGAAAATTCTGACTGCTAGGTTTATTCTGAGTGGTAATCAGTTTGGAGCCTGATCAGACGCCGGGTTACCCGGCGTCTGATCAGGCTCCAGACTGTTTGCAATTGAAATAATAGTTTTAGCGTAAACGCGTTAATTGGGAAATAATAACGTTTTCTCCACTGTAGCAATCAGTCAAATAAATAATAAACAAAAAGTCATGTTTTATCGCAGTTCATACATTATGTAGGACCCAATCACATAGAAGTTGTATTATTTGTTATTTACCATACAGCAATTATCTAAGCATAATATATATTATTATGTTTATTTTGTTTGATGTTTGTTTGGGTTTAACCAGCGTCTGGTCTGGTTCCAAACTGCTTGCAATGGAAATACTAACGCGTTTGTTGGGAAAGACTAACGTCTTTTCCACTGTAACCAGTTCACACAGGAATATTGGATAGGTTACACTTGTATAGATATTTTATTGATACAAAAGGCCATATTGCTTCTTGTTAAACCGAGATCGTTTAATGAATGTGCTTTAATCTTTCACTCAGAGTTAATTGCATGTTATAAAATAGGAGACACGGTACTAAAGATTGTAAAAGCTTTTATCAAACCTCAAAGTTACATGTTAGCTGGCTGTAATAATGCTCTGTTTCTTGCGATGTGCCCTATAACTGGCTATATAAATTTTATAACCGTACAGGAACGGTAGTTTTATTTCTGCTTGAGAAAGTTACTTAAAGGTAATACAAAACACGTTCATATCCTTTGCTATGTATCAACATGTATAAATAACAAAAGTATGGCAAAAAGAGTATAAGCCCTAAATGATGAAATGATGTATGCCATTAATCTATTAATTAGTCTACGATATATCATTATTCTGAACGTGTTGGAAGTGTTATCGCCAATTGGTTCATCTCCAATGATGGTGGCAGTTTTGTCTTAACCCATTACTCCATAAGTTCGGATTGATTTATATCTCCACAGAAGTAAATAGTTCCAAATAATACAGTCATAAATACGTACCAAAAGAAATAGTTTCTACACCCTATCAGATGGTAGATCAAAGCTAAATACAGGCTATGGAAAAAAATGGCAACCCACCGATTGCTATTGAAGCTTACATGCATACCATAAACCCCCGTTTTAATGTCCAATTTGGCGATGTAATATTAAATTTCATTCTAACACAACTCGCGCACATCCCTATATAAACAGAGAAGGGTGCAACTGTGTTTACACGCAAGCGCAGTAACGGTTAAAATGTGATTTTACTGGCTTCGAAAATACATACGCCAAGAAATGAAGCGCCGTTGCGTGAGTGCAAATTGTGGTTAAATTGAAGTGTTAGAATCGAAATAATAAATTAATACGATTTTTTATTGTGTAATCGAACAAGAGGAGTCGTTGAGATACGTGTACATGTAATTAAATCACTCGGCCCACGGCCTCGTGATTAGATAACTGCGCATATCAACTCCTACCCGTGTTTGATTGCATGATAAAACACTGGGTATGAATTTATTGTTTCTTAAATCAAAAGTTAAGTTTTAATTCTTTGCACGCTATCGGAGAAACTGCATTATGTTACGCATTACGCGGCGTCTGATCTGGATTCAACGTATTTGCAAATGGAAGCCAATTTCCCTCCCTATAACGACTCCCTCTGAACAACGCACACGATTTTGTCACCCATTGAGTGTCGTTGTAGAGAGGGAGCGCTGTAGATATAAAAATCTCAAGTTTCGTGAATTAAGGCAGACGAAAACTGGAAGCAGACGACATCACGGTAGTGACTACATGCTAGACGAGTATTTCCGTCATAATGGCAGCGAAACGGTTAAACCCTTCACTGCCTTACCCCGAGTAAAAACGGTTTTTTTTTGCAAACAGTTTGATCCTGATCAGACGCCGCGTAACGCGGCGTCTGATCAGGATCAAAACTGTTTGCAAATAATTTCAATATTACATAAGTCAAAATAATTTAAATTTAAATGTGAGAAAAAGAAGCAGACGACAATTGTTTATAAATGATGACGTCATGGCAGTGAAGGGGTTAATGGTCTATCATAGCCTGCAAGTATTGTCATAAGGCCAGGAATGGATGCTAAATATGGCACGGATCAATATTGGAAAGAAACCCGTGCCTATCTAGGGAGTAGAGAAGAGATTAGCTTTCGATTTGCAGACGATATCAAATGTAAACCTAAGATGTCTTAAATCCTTATCCTTCCAGAACCAATTGTTCAGAAAAAAGGAGGCAAAACTGAAGGCAGCAACATGAATAACCCACAAGAGGAGATGGTAATCTATTTCGGACACAGCCAACGAGTCTTAATTTCTTTGATTATTAATTGCTATATATTTTGTACTTATAGTCGGCGACACATGCCACTGTGCTGTTGTGCCCGTAATACTCTTTAACACATGTGTATATGTTATTGAGTTTTATCTATACAGTTTATTAACGGAACGTCCCGACCTCATCGGCTTAAATTGGCGGAAAGCGATGCGTGCCAATTCAAAACATCGACAATAAACCCTAACATATTGTCCATAACATTGCGACGAGGGAATGTGCCCGCATTTGAAACACATTTTCTAAAACGTCAATGTGGGTGTGTTGGCAATGTGAGATGTTTTATTTTAGTTTCATGATGCGAGAATGTCAAGTACTTGTCATGATTCTTACTTAAAATAGAAAAGTCAGTGAACTTTATCAACTTAGTAAACCCCATATAAATGCAGATGATTGTAAACACAATTTTAGTCACTATAAAATGCAGCATTTCGCAAGGGAACGCCTGTTGGTGTGTCTAGTGGAAATACCCGAGTACAGTTTAATTAAGAGGTTGGTTCGTCGTTTGTACAATAATTTTCCGGTATTTTGTATGAGATGCGCAGCTATCCTAAAGTTATCATACTATATTTTTCTGTAGAATTGTGGGAATTCGTTCAAGAAATAAGACACAACTTTATTATGGCACTGACATTGTTAAACCCGGCATTGTCGGAAGTCGATGTCGGCACTCCTTCTTTCAACCATTATCCTAATGTTATATCGTTTACTTTGAAATTGTCATTTGCAAAATTTGTTAAATTTAGAGAAATGCATTTATGATAGAAGAAATGATAAAGTCTCAAACAGTTTGGATTCAGATCAGACGCCGCGTTTAGCGGTGGATGGTCTGGATTCAGACTGTTTGCACAAACCAATGAAGTTTCCAAAGGCAATCAAATAGTTAATTACATGTTCTACTATTGGCATGGTTGTACATTGGATGGTACATGTAGCTAGTCAACAATACCTGTCAACAACCTAGCCTTTCCAGACGTTTTATCGGTAACAGTCCCATCCGTCTATCGCTAACAGATTGCTTTGAGAAACAATCAAATAGATTACTTTGGGGAAAAGAAGGTTAAAATAAAAGCCTTTACAAACTACGGGATTCCGCTACGCTCAAAAGAACACTTAGTTGCAGCTTCAAGTGAAGAAAACAATATTCGTTCCCGTTTAAACGCAAACGAAACGCAAACGCAGTGCACTTAATGGTACAAAAATGACAACATTTTGACATTCCTTATGATTTATTATGATCTGAGTGGCAAACAGTCTGGAGCCAGTTCAGATGCCGGGTTACCCAGCATCTGATCTGACTCCAAACTGTTTACAATTTAAATGATAATAGATAGTTTTAGCGTAATTGCGTTTATTGGGAAGAATAACGTATTGCCCACTGTAACTTATCGAGCCCTGAAACTAATGATGAATGAACAAGCTCAATTTCCAATTAAGTCTAGTTCTATTCCGGTTTATAGTTGTTTCAAACCTTTGAGACCTATGTAGCCAGAGTCGAGTTCAAGACTCAGTCCTCGTCAGCTCATGAAAACAACATCTAATATCGGATACATACGTAGTATCCATAACCATCGATAAATCAAAAGTCGGGTAATTTTTTAAAAATGTGTTAAACGAAACGATGAAAACGATTTGAAAATGTTTGACAAAAAAGATTGCGTGTGTAGTTCAAAGAGAGTTGTTATAGGGAGGGGAAATTATAGCCTAGCTTAGAATGAATTATAAACATCAATTGGCTTACATTTGCAAAAACTTGAACCCAGATCAAACAGCGCGTAACGCGGCGTCTGGTCTTGATTCAAACTGTTTGTCACTCGTATTTATGTTTCTTCTGCCAAATGTTAAATACGTAACGTTGAAAGAAGCAATGGAATTAATTAAGTAGACGATATTGCAGCAAAGAAAGCGTTAGACATACAGTGGAGAATCTGTTATTCTTTCCCAATAAACGCGTTTACGCTAAAACTATTATTTGCAGTGCAAACAGTTTGGAGCCAGATCAGACGCCGGGTAACCCGGCGTCTGATCAGGCTCCAAACTGTTTGCCACCAAGATAAACATGAAATATCAGAATTGTCCAAAAGTTGTTCTTTTCTAAGTTTTAGCGCTTTGCGTTTGCGTACGTTTGCGTTTGAACGGGAAAGAATAACAGATTCTCCACTGTAATTGTCTTGTTTAGGGAACAGCGGCAAGCGTTATTGCGAAGAGTAAATCGTTATTGGGAAGGCCGTTGTATGGAAATAGCACTATACAAGTGTACTCGGTCCGTTAAAGGTACAGCGTTCCCTCCCTTCAACGGCTCCCTCCCAACAACGACTCCCTCCTTACAACGACCCTTGTCATTGTTCTCCCAAAAAGAAACATTTATGTCCAACTTATTTATGGTTGCAATATCGTCTACTTAAATTTGTCGTCTGCAGTTTTTCTCAAAGTTGCATATAAGTGGTCATTTTGATAGAACACATATAATGAGGAGTGACAAACAGCTTGCATCCAGATCAGACGCCGCGTTACGCGGCGTCTGATCTGGATGCAAGCTGTTTGCAAATGTAAGCCTAGTCCAAATGTTCCCTCCCTATAACGACTCCCTCCGAACAACGCACACAATTGTTGTCTCCCATTGGGTGTCGTTGTAGAGAGGGAGCACTGTACCAGTATTGACAGTAATTCTGTTGTTGGATTATACTTAATAGCTTATTCAATGCGAGTAAGAATGTGGTTTTTTACTGTTTTTAAAGAATACGCGTTTTTTATGTTGCACGATATATGAGTGAATTTCTCGTGTAATATATTTTTTCTATTATCCTAACTTACGTTATATAATTGTAAAATTTAACAAGTCCTTTGTGTGTTGTTAATTGTCATAAATAAAGTCCAAGCCCTTTCTCCTGAGATATGAAAACAATTATTGGCAATAACGCTTGTATTAGTCACTATTTACGTCGGTGTTATCATAGGATTCTAAAATGTATGCATTTAAATTGCAATCTTATTTAACCGTTAACTAGTATGACGTCATCTGCTTTCAACAGATTTCGTCTGCTTTTTTTTCTCAAATTTGAATTTTAGGTAAACTGGTTTAATTAATATCTTAATAAATGTCTATCAGTTTGGATGCTGATCAGTCACCGCGTTACGCAGCGACTGATCAGCATCCAAACTATTTGCTGATTACTATTGTACTCGGAGTAAGGTTAAAGGGCTTTAGCGGCAAATGATAAATAGATAAAAATTTATGCAGGACCAAAATTAAATAGATAACTCCCATGTTTAACCTTTGTAGTACTCATTATCCCCTGAAACTTTCAATGGACAATTCCAGTTTGCAATAAAGACTGGTCCATTTTAGCCTATTTAGGGTTGTTTTTGTAATAAATTGCAAAAATGACAAACAGTGAAGTTCTTGATCAGAGGGGCTCCTCTGATCAGGAACTTCGCTGTTTGCATAGGACAAGTGTATTCTCCACATGTACACATTTGGTAAAGGACGCATATATGCGTCACTAGGGCTCAATGAGTTAACACATTGAACCCTAGAGTCAAATGCACTTGTCATATACACAATATGTAATTGTGAAGAGTACATTTGTCAAACAGTGTGCACCCAAATCAGAGGGTTCCTAAAGGAGCCCTCTGCCAAGGGACTGCACTGTTTTGTCATTCAGCAATAAATTGTGAAATTAAGCAACCCTAACATGCAAAAACATGGACCACACTTAAGTGCATGAAACTGGAATAGTCCATTTGAAGCTTCAGAGGCGAATAAGTTAACACACTGATAGCTGTAATTCACTAAACTTTGAGTCATATTATTGCATTTCTCCCTCCCTATTATATGAGCATAAATGAAATAAAGAGACAAATCGTACATTTCAATAATTGGCTTGAGATGTATTTCAGAGGACTATTGGAGAAAACATTGTTATCCAATTTAATCATTTCATGTCTAAAACTTCACAAGGACAATTCTATAATATATTTAATCAAGTCTAGCGCATGTTTTATTATAAATCGTTTTTGTTTTTTTCAATGTACTGCAATGTGACACACAGGGAAAACCCTCACCAGAAGGCTTCTTCGCTGTTTGCATAAGGCAAGTGAAATCTTCACATGTACACTGTTTCAAAGGACGCGTACATAGGCGTAACTACACTACGATTCAAAGGGTTAAGCACAATTATTGCAACATACAATGAAATAGAATGTAGAACGTGACAGTACAAGTGCATGTAGTTTAGAAAATGATGACGACATACAGTAGAGAATTGGTTATTCCTTCCCAATTAACGCGTTTTACGCTAAAACTATTATTTCCATTGCAAACAGTTTAGAGCCAGATCAGACGCCGGTTAACCCGGCGTCTGATCAGGCTCCAAACTATTTGCCACTCAGATTTACATGAATAGTCAGAATTGTCGAAAGGTTGTCTTTTTCTAAGTTTTATTGCAATGCGTTTGCGTTTCGTTTGCGTTTAAACGGGAAAGAATAAAATTGTCTCCACTGTATATAAATTTTAGTGCTCACTAGCCCATGTAAGCCTAGTTTCTACTAAAAATGCCATTGGCAAACAGTGAAGACCCTAATTAGACGACGAGTAACGCGGCATCTACTCAAGGTCTGCACTGTTTGCTATTTCATATGGAATTTAATGCTGTATGGACAAACACTGCAGTGACGTCAGACCACCCATGCAAATCTATAAGGAAATATTCCAGCAAGCACACATGCGGAGTTCATTGCAATTCAGTTGTGTACAGATTTTGCTGGCAAACATCAGAACCACTCCGTATGCAAGGCTGCCATAAGTTGATCATAAAAATCCTAAGATTTCCAATTTTCAATTTTTCAGACGCAATTTTACTTATCGTACCTTTACCCCATAGTCTATGTCTTGTTTTGATGACACATGTCTGCTAAAAACAGGTTGAAAGTAAAGCAGAATGCGCCTTAAGGCGCATTCTGCTCTACTTTCAGCCTGTTTTAAGCTACGATCTGCTAAGATAAAAATCCGAATATTTAGGACAAATCCAGAGAAATGGCAGCCCTGCGTATGCCTGTCAGTTATACTTCTACTGATTGGGTTTCCTCTTTCCTAGTCACGGCTTTATTCACCCCTGAGACTTTTAATGGGCAGTTCCAGTTTCAAACTAAGCCGTACTCTAATTTGACTATTAAGAGCTGAATACATGTACAGTAGAACCTCTCTATTACGACCACTAAAATGAAGGCTAATTGATTGTATGAAAGACAGGTGACAGCTTAAAACAATGTAACAGTAAAACAGAAAGCTCCTGAAGGAGCTTTCTGTTTTACTGTCACCATGCTTTAAGCAATCGCCTATCATAAACACCTAATATTTGTCACAATTTAGTGGTCGCAATAGAGAGGTTTTACTGTATATTACAAAATGACAAACAGTGCAGACCTTACTAGAGGCATCCTGCAGCAACCCTCTAATCAGGAGCTATACTGTTTGCATAGGACAAGTGTATTCCTCACAGGTACGCTGTCTATTGATGAATGTGGTAATGCAGGAAAGTCCCTACATTATGAAAAAAGTTTGTTCTTTGTTGTGTTTACGGCTGGCATATAATTATAAAATATATTACTCAAATTTTGCTAAACACCACGGGTACAGTGGAGAATCTGTTATTCTTTCCCAATAAACGCGTTTACGCTAAAACTATTATTTGCGGTGCAAACAGTTTGGAGCCAGATCAGACGCCGGGTAACCCGGCGTCTGATCAGGCTCCAAACTGTTTGCCACCAAGATAAACAAGACTTATCAGAATTGTCAAAAAGTTGTTCTTTTCTACGTTTTAGCGCTTTGCGTTTGCGTACGTTTGCGTTTAAACGGGAAAGAATAACAGATTCTCCACTGTATACACCTTCATAGGTACCAATGCATTGACCCTATCACTTCCAACATTTTTGTTCAATTCATTCCATACTTGGAGGTAATTTTTGCGAAGGGTTCACGTTACAGATTCTCATAATTTGTACACTTGTTTACGAGGAAATTATCAAAATGTGAAATTTCTCAGATTTCACAAAAATTATCAAATCAATGGAATTCTACATTTTAGTGTTCTTAGAGATGTTGTTCGTTGGTAAAACATTGTTTTACCTTTCAATGTTCAATTGTACCAATTAATGAATTGTAAAGCATGCTCGTTTACTCAAAACACAGTTAGTAACTTTTGCAGTTTTTGGTGAAAATATGATAAAATTTACATGTGTAAGTCACATTAGAACCTGTAGAAAAGACTTCTGGCTATAACTGCTGCAAATTATGTTGAAATTGAACAAAATTGTGGAGAATCATAAAGTAAAAAAGTGATAGGATCGATGCATATGTTCCTATGGAGGTTATACCTTTGGTGCTCATCAAAGTACTCATTGAATTGAATGGCGCTTATAAATACGAGTCATTTACAGTGTACCTGTTAAGAGAATAAGCTAGTTCGAGTTATCGAAATTCAGCTGTAGAAATGTAGTTACATGTACATTAAGATCGGCTGCTAGTTCGGTTATATCGAGGCACGACTGTATTTCCCTGAAGATATGCTGCAAACGATGCAGACAAAATTGTCTTGCTATCAAGCTTTAAGACGTACCTTTTAACTGGTAATTGTATACAGTACACTCTCCTTTGACAGACCACTCTGAAATAATTATCATAACATTTAACACGGGTGGCAGCTTATAATGGAGGATAAAAGTAATGACGAAAGCTTTCTGTATTCATGTCCCTTATTCTGCAGATCTCGATTTGACTGGTGATTTCAATTAGTTTAGATCCAGATCAGACCATTTAACAACCGTATGACAATATGTTTCTTCCGTTTCGAAATACAAAACAAAATAGTTTGACAGGTTTTGCAGACGGCAATTCCAAAGGCAGGCGAAGTTACGACAGGAGAAGGATTGCGCGGCAACGGGTTTCTTAATATCACGATTCGTCCATACGATGTGGTCGCAGAAGACCAGTTTTACTGTATTTTAAAAGCATTGGATATTGTGGAGCCATTTATAAGCCTGCGGTATAATCTTCTCAGAGACACTTCGGTTATTATGCAATTTACATGTAACAGTCTTCTTGAAATATTACTTGAAACCCTAGTTGAACCCCTTTCACTACCAAGATATCGTCTGCTTTAAAATTGTCGTCTGTTGTTATTAGTTAATATTAGATATTAGGTATTTGGAGTAAAGAAATTTTGATGTGAGTGTCAAATAGTTTGAATCCTGACCAGACACCTACGCGTTTCGCGGCGTCTGATCAGGATTCAATCGTTTTGAGAATATAAGAATATAAGTCGACTCGTGGTAAGTTAGTTATAAGGGGTTAAAGAGCCTGACAACCAGATTTAAAAGTCTATATAACTGGATTGTATGTATTTAGAGCTGTATTTAAGTCTTGAAAGAGGAGAGAGATAAAGATGTTTTCCCGATATATTCTGTTTTGAAAAATAAAAGCAATTAGTATTTCTAAGGCTATGTAATATGTCAATAAATAAATAGATGTACCATTTGCTTAAAATGAACATCTTCCCTTTCTATGTTTTGTCAATTCACTACATGCTTAAAGTCTGTTTACAATACCAGAAATAGTTTTCATTCTGCAATTGCAAACAGATTGGATCAAATCAGGAAATTAATTCACCTGGCGTCTGGTCACGACTTTAAAGACTATTGCGGCACTTTGTTCGATTTTTCAAAACATTCAGTTTTTTTTTAAGTTTGCATATTGCTTGTATATACCCTGTTATGCAGAAATATGAAATAAAAATAGGGTGTCCCCGAACTGGATCTTTTCTTAATATCTTGTTTTGGGGTATACCCCTAATTATCCGGAGACAGTTGCTTTTGATTAATAAAATATCAGAAAACCTCTCTACAGTTTTGTAATTTACCTAAAATATTTGGTCATTCATGTGTTTTCATAAAATAGAAAAAAACTAGGAGCAAGTAGAGCTACAAAAACATGGAAACAATATATTATTAGTCAATAAAGAGAACACATCAAATAGTTAATTTGCAAAGTGTTTTCTCCTACAGTTCAAACATTCAGATTTTGACAATATTTTTTTTTTTTAAATATTGATGAAGCATTGATTTAATGAAATCACTAATTAAAATTATAGGTACCCGAACTATTTTATTTTTGAAAAATACAAATGTCAGCATAAAGAGTAACGCATGTCAATCCAATAACATATAGGGCTATCTGCAAATGATATGATAACCACTTTTAAATGCTAGAATGTATCAAAATCAATACTGTTCAATCGTCAACAATATATCACAAGAATTATTAGTATATATCACTAATCGTGGTCGCCAAATGCTGGTATGACCGCACAAGTTAGCTTACTGAGGTAGAAAAATTACAAAGTTCAAATATAAACTACATAATAGATAATTATTCAAAGGGAGACAATTCATCAAATAGTTTGCATGAATTGTCTCCCTTTGACCGTAAAAAAGTGAAACTGGCGCGATAGTCCTTAACTGTTTGCAAATACAATTCAATTTGCTCTTAACACAACCAAGCTACATGATTGTCTTACAGCTTTCGCAGTTACTTGACCTCCAACTCAAACAGTTTTCCCTTCAGACTTTTCTAAGGATGAATCAATATCTAAAGTTTCTTATCAGTAGGTATCAGATTGAACAATAGACGCACCCTTAAAACCAGATCTCTAATTAAGGCCTACTATCTCAGGAAAATCTTACAGAACTGTGGTGGCGTGGCGTGACTTCCAAGAAAGTACGTTTTAGTTTTCTATAACCCTTTGAATGCCGACTTGCCGTCTGCTTCAAATTTATCGTCTACCAACTTTTTCAATACAATGAGTTTTACATTTTTCGAAATCGAATCAAGAAGCACATAGTAGCACGATAGGTTTAACCCCATTCACTGCAAATGACGCCAAAAAACGCGTTCGCAAACAGTTTGGATCCAATTTGCTTGACACCCGTTTCGTCAGTCATACAGTCTTAAATCTAACTTTGAAACGATATTACAGACAACAATATTGAAGCAGACGACAATATAGCGGTGAAGGGGTAATCAAATAACGATACATTGAGAGCTTTCAAATTTAGATTAATTTGCTTGATTGTTAACGTCCGTTTCCGCCATTGGATGCCTTTTAAAATATTGTTGTTTACAATATCATTTCAAAGTTAGATTTAAGGCAGTATACATGTAACTGACGTAATTTCAAAACAAGTGGCCGCGTGAAACACGCGGCATCTGATCAGGATCTAAACGTTTGGAAAATGCGCTTTATGACGTCAATGAGAGTGAAAGGGTAAATGAACTTTACCAGCACACAAACTACGTGCATACAATTAGCCCTCTCAAAAGTCGAAGGATGTCTAAAAGACATTGTCTCATGGATGCATCAGAATATGTTGAAGCTGAACACTGACAAAACAGAGGTCATATTGTTTCACACAAAAAAGGTTAACATACCTGAAAACTTTCACGTTCAAGTCGGAAGCTCTAAAATCAAACCATCATTGTGTGTGAAGAATCTTGGTGCTAGCTTCGATTCCCAAATGGATATGACACAGCACATTAACACTGTGTGCAGGTCTAGCTATGTACAGCTGCGGCAAATAGGTCATATTAGACAGTACCTTTCCCCTGAAGCTACAAAGACTTTGGTCAATTCTTTGGTCACATCGAAAATTGACTACTGCAACTCACTGCTATATGGGATTCCCCAAAACTCACTACGAAAACTACAGCGTGTGCAAATTACAGCAGCCCGCATCATTACCAGGACGCCCCGGTACAATCACATCACTCCAGTCTTGAAGGAGCTTTACTGGCTTCCAGTTCAACACAGAATTGAATTCAAAATTCTGACACTCACATACAGAGCCATGTGCAATGATTCTCCAAAGTACATTGTCAGTATGCTTGACGTGTATAAACATCGAAGAGAGTTGCGGTCTGCAAGTAAATCAGTATCGCTGGTTGTACCGAGAAGTCGTTTGGTGAAGTTTGGAGATAGAAGTTTCATGCATGCAGTCCCAAAGCGCTGGAACACTCTACCATCAGACATCAGAGATGCGAGCTCAGTTGCAGTCTTCAAAAAACGTCTGAAAACACACTTCTTTAATTTTTTATTATTAGAACACATTAGGAAATGGATGACTGCTATCTTAGGATAGGCTATGTTCTTGCTGTGGATATTGTGGGTCTAAATGGTAGTTCTGGAGTTGTACCGTTTGTCCGTGCCTGTTTGGTGGATCTTGATGGTAGGGATTGTCCCTGATCTCTTTGAAACCAACTGGCTTGGGGTTTGCGGTATAATTCAGGGACAGCTTCTTATCTTGATGTTTTATAAAGTAAGGGTGTAATTTCAGCCATGGAACATGTAGGTCCCGCGGGTGTGGGGTGGAGAGGGTAGATGACTGCTACCCCAGGGCTGTGTTCATTCTGTATATGTTATGGGTCTAATTTTTAGTTCTGGGGTTGTACCGTGACCAATGCCTGTCTGGTGGATCTTTGATGGTAGGGATATGGCTCTGATCTCTTTTGAAACCAGCTGGCGGGGTCTGTGGTATAATTCTTGGACAGCTTTCACCATTTTTAATCATGTCATTGATCTTCTATAGAGTTTTTAGTTATGGTCGCATGCTATTTTTCCTAGTTATGTTACATTAGGCGGCTTGCATTGGGCGCTCTGCTATTATTTCTATTGGTCAGCAATCTTTAGCCGGTCGGTTCATTGCTGATTGATGGGAGTAATGTGGTTGCCATTTTTGGGGCTGTCTTCTGTATGTTTATTCATGTTTTATTTCAGATCTAATTATAGTTAGTTTGTCTTTTCTCGATTTGTAGGTACATTTATGTTATTTCATGTAAAGCGCTTTTGAACGCACAACCCCTGTGTGAAAAGAGCGCTATATAAATCTGGTATAATAATAATAATAATAATAATACTCCTTACATGTCATTCCTGAGTGTTCGCGCCTCTTAATCTGTTCTACGCTACATGGGAACGCCATAAGTAAATCATATGTGCCGAAGTTTGGATCCTGAACAAACGCCGAGTGACCCGGCATATGATCAGTGCCACACCTGTTTGTTTTTTCTTAATATAAAAATGACATGTTCAGAGGCCGGATAACCGTCACCCGGGGTCTGATCAGGTTCCGAAATGTTTGCCACTTAGATCATAATAAATCGTGAGAATTTTTCAAGAAGATGTCTTCATTGTTTTTACATTTTGTTGTATTACGTCTAATTTCGTCTTTAACCCTTTCCCCAATAGAAGCGCCTTTTAGCAAATATTATTTATTACTCCGCTGAAGAAAATTGCTCCAATTTTATTAGTCATGCTTATATATTGTAGGGAATATTTTCTATATTCATGCACATGACAGCTTAAAGCAGGCTGAAAGTAAAGCAGAATGCGCCTTAAGGCGCATTCTGCTTTACGTTCAACCTGATTTAAGTAGTCATCTATATTCAATGCTAGAAATGGGCTATCAGGTAAAGGGTTAACGAGAATAACATCTTCCCCACTGTAACAAAAAATCTAATGTATGCAAATACAAGCAAACATGGTTTACAATCGATAGCTATTTAGCTGTTAAGTTTTATTTCGCGTGTATAATGGAATTAAACACTATTAGGCAGTTTTCCTCTTTTATCAAAATCAGCATTTTCCATTAGACTTCCGAGTTTTCTATCTACATCATGTACCACATACAGTGGAGAATCTGTTATTCTTTCCCAATAATCGCGTTTACGCTAAAACTATTATTTGCAGTGCAAACAGTTTGGAGCCAGATCAGACGCCGGCTTACCCGGCGTCTGATCAGGCTCCAAAATGTTTGCCACCAAGATAAACATGAAATATCAGAATTGTCCAAACGTTGTTCTTTTCTACGTTTTAGTGTATTGCGTTTGCGTACGTTTGCGTTTAAACGGGAAAGAATAACACATTCTCCACTGTACACTAGTACGTCAATGCCTATATATATTACATTCAACCTGATAGGAATTTATGCAGATGTCTCAGACAAATCCCTTCAGAATATGTGTATACAGAAGAATGCATGTAATTAACTATTCGCATATAATAATAGGTGCTAAAATAGTTCATCCATATTATGTCCATTGCAAATAATTTAAAGTATGGTCAAATGCCGAGTAACCCTACATCCGATCAGGTGCCAAACTGTTTGTCACTCAGAAAAATATCGTCAAAATTGCTAAAACGTTTTCTACATTCCATTGCAGCAAGTTTACATTTAGTTTCATTAAGATTAATGTAACATAAATGGCTTTTTCTTTTTACAAGTTTCTGTAATAAACAGGGCTGCCATAAGTTGACATGAAAAATCCTAAGATTTCAAATTTTCACTTTTTCAGACGCAATTTTACTAATCGTACCTTAACCCCATTGGCTGTTTCTTGTTTGGGAGACACATAACTGCTTAAAACAGGTTGAAAGTAAAGCAGAATGCGCCTTAAGGCGCAGTCTGCTTTACTTTCAGCCTGTTTTAAGCTACGATCTGCTAGGATAAAAATCCGAATACTTAGGAAAAATCCGGAGAAATGGCAGCCCTGAATAAATATAATAGTCAGAGAGGTTACATGGTGAATGATCCGTGTCTCCTTGATATTAAATAACTTGATCATTAATTTCAACTAAAACTAACATTTAGGCATAGCTTCCGTCACAAAAGGTGTTCGTGATACAGTGCAAAACATTGTCTGACTAGGACATGTACTTATCGTTACAATTGAAGTTATTCTGTTCCTTAAAACCGAACAAAACCCAATCCAATTACAGTTAGAATATGGCAGCATCTTAAAATTATTGACGATTTATTTTACTCCGAATGGAAAACAGCATGGCGCCTGGTTAGACGTCCGGTGGCTGATCAGGCTGGATACTGCTTGCAATGAAAATACTTTATTTTAGGAAAAGTACGTTATTGAGAAAGAATAACGTATCTTTCATTTTAACTGGGACGTGTGATTTAGATACGGTGGAGAATACATTATTCTTTCCCAATAAACGCGTAAAACTATTATTTCCAGTGCAAACTGTTTGAAGCCAGATCAGACACCGGGTTTACTGTTTGCCACTCAGATTAAAATTAAAAGTCAGAATTGCCAACAATTTGTCATTTTCTGCGTTTTATTGCAATGCGTTTCGTTTGCGTTTAAACGGGAAATAGTAGCATCTCCACTGTACATGTGATATGTTTTTCAAATAGACAATGTTGATGTAATAGCGTCATGATCGATAATGAGGCAATATAAGCCGAAGGAGACATCTAGTTATATTAGCCAGATGCCAGTCGATTGGTGTCGTAAACCTGACTAGAGCACAGCTAGCTAATAAAACAGTAAACCCCTAATATTACGACCTATCACATAGAGGTCGACTTAACCCATTAACCCAACGAAACTTCAAAGACGATCGGACGATAATGACGCAAGCTGCGGGATCCTAGAACGTTGGGATGCGGCAGCTATTAGACGCACGAGGGACGCTAAACCTTAGCAGAACAACAACAACGAAACTTCAAAAGGATGCCCCCAGTGTCAATATATGTCTAGTCCATTTTTATGCCCCCGGCTTCAATAGATGCGGAGGCATATAGTGACTTGTCCTGTCCGTCCGTAACAAGGTTAACTAGATTGTACCGTTCCGTCTAGCATCAACTACGCTTACTCAACTACTTTGATATTTATACAGTTGTTGCTTTGGACCTTTCCCAATCCACCAATATCACCCAACATTGATTTTGACCTTGACCTAATTTGGACTTACAATATTTTAAATGGGCTATTTCTTGGTTAACTATGTTTTATCGTTTCGTCTAGCATCAACACTACGTAATTACTATGCTTTGATACTTATACAGCTATTGCCTTAGACCATTACCAATTCACCCAAGCTCAATTTGACCTTGACCTAATTTGGACTTCGAAACGATTTAGAATATACTATCAAGGATGCCATCAGGGGCATAACTTATTAAGCGTTCATTGAACGCAGTCTTGTTATCATTTAGGGTTGTTTTAAAAAAAAAAAGATACAATTACAGTGGAGAATCTGTTATTCTTTCCCAATAAACGCGTTTACGCTAAAACTATTATTTGCAGTGCAAACAGTTTGGAGCCAGATCAGACGCCGGGTAACCCGGCGTCTGATCAGGCTCCAAACTGGCTGCCACCAAGATAAACAAGAATTATCAGAATTGTCCAAAAGTTGTTCTTTTCTACGTTTTAGTGTTTTGCGTTTGCGTACGTTTGCGTTTAAACGGGAAAGAATAACAGATTCTCCACTGTATCTAGAAATAGCAAACAATGCAGACCCTGATCATAAGGCTCCTATAGGATCTACAATGTACACTGTTTGCATACATAGAAACAGGACATAGGATAAAGGGTTAATGGTGGCCTTATACAAGTTATACTGTTTTCGGCCTTCAGGAGCCTTCTGTGTACAGTGGAGAATCTGTTATTCTTTCCCGTTTAAACGCAAACGTACGCAAACACAAAGCACTAAAACGTAGAAAAGTACAACTTTTGGACAATTCTGATATTTCATGTTTATTTTGGTGGCAAACAGTTTGGAGCCTGATCAGACGCCGGGTTACCCGGCGTCTGATCTGGCTCCAAACTGTTTGCAATAGAAATAATAGTTTAAGCGTAAACGCGTTTATTGGGAAAGAATAACGTTTTCTCCACTGTATGTAGGCGTGCAAGAAGGTATTAGCAACCAGTTGTTTATTGGAATTCTTGGCAACAATAAGGAGGAATAAGCCATATCAGCATGACAGCGGAGTCCTGGGGTTATAGTATTGAAATTATGGAATCTGAGATTTAATAAAATAGCCCCGCATCATAATTCACTCCGCTTGAATGTCAAATTTATCAGTTAATTCACTTTAACTTCTGTGGGATACGGGCAACTTTGATATTACCGTTGCAAACAGTTTGGGTCCAGATGAGATGAGATTCCAATTAACACAGAATCTTTTCTGGACCCAAACTTTTTGACACTCTGACGTTATTGTCTGGAAGACAATGTAGACAGATCAACTATATCAGTTGCTGCATAGCATGCTAAAGGCGAAGGCCGTATTAGGCTCTTGTTGTTTTGCAATGCATTACATCAATATTAATTAAAATGGAAATACATCAGCTTCCTCTTAAAACTTTTCTCCTAAGAATCGCCATAGGGCATCTCTTTCTACTCCTCCACATAATAGATGTTACAAACAAATAAACATTGATGGTGTTCTATAAAACTGTCAGCCTTAACCCTTTACCTGATAGCATTGTTTCTAGTTTTGAAGATATTATACTACTTAAAGCAGGTTGAAAGTAAAGCAGAATGCGCCCTTAGGCGCATTCTGCTTTACTTTCAGCCTGCTTTAAGCTATTAACTGCTAGAATAAGGAAAGGATTAAATATGACACATATTCATTACGGTATAATTTGGAACTATTTTCTTCAGCGGATGAATAAAATGAATGTGCTAAAAGTCGCTTCTATAAGGGAAAGGGTTAAGCATGATGAAAGTAGAGGAGCATTCTGCTTTGCTCTCTACTCATCTTGCTTAAAGATTCCAGTCGCCAGGGGCCCGTTTCATAAAACTTCGTACGACAAATGTTGTCGTAAGTCAAAACTTTAAAATAAATTTAATCTCCGATTTCTCTATCAAATCCTGTCTTGTGACACCTTTTTGGAATCGTCTTTTCAAGACGATTCCAAAAAGATGTAACAAGACAGGATTAGATGGAGAAATAAATACTTATTGAGAGTTTTATAATCTGACTTACGACAACATTTGTCGTACGAAGTTTTATGAAACGGGCCCCTGAACCACAGTTGCTTATTGGCGATTTGCACTTTAGGCTGTATAAGAAAGGATTAACCCTATACTCCATAGCCCGTTTCTAGTTTTGAAAACAGGTGACCACTTTACTCATAAATACGCATTAAATTTATTCTTCCAGTGGAGAAGATAGTTACAATTTATACAGCTGTGAATATGTATAATATTGATGGAAGCTTAAGGCAGGCTAAAAGAAAAGCGGAATGAACCTTAAGGTACATTCTGCTTTACTTTCAAACTGCTTTAAGTGGTCACATATATTCAAATCTAGAAACAGACTATGGGTTGAAAGTAAAGTAAAAAGCGCTGTAATTATATGAACATTCTGCATTACTAATTTTAAGCCTGCTTCAAACTACTATCTGCTAGAATATTGAAAAATTTCTTATGATACGTATGTAGCGGCATGATTTGAAAAAAATTCTAATTTGAAAAATTTTAACAAATCATGTCAATTTTTTCAAATCATGTTTTCACAGTCGACATGATTTGAAAAAAAACACAATTTGAAATTTTTTACAAATCATGTCGAAAAACGACATCTGTAAATTTGATTCAACATGATTCGAAAAAAAATGTTTTTTAAAAAAAAAGTTTTTACATAGGCTGGTATTTAATAGAATAAGTATTTCCGGCAACGCAACACAGTGAATATAGTTGAGTTATTTGAATGTGAAATAAGACAGTCAGTAGAAATAATAACTTCATAAATGGCATGCATGTGTATCTCATGGGGCTGCACATTTTGAATGGATGCATGTCAAGGTCAAGGTCATCCTTGAAGGTCAAATATATAGGTGAATGTCATAACTTCTAAGCCAGTATATATAATTACTTAATAATTGGCATGCGTTTGCATCTCATGGAGACATGAATGGAGACATGTCAAGGTCAAGGTCATCCTTCAATGTCAAGGGCGGAAAGCCGGACATAGCGTTGTTTCACAAAATCATCTTGTTTCTTCTTTGTTTAAGGATGTCTTTTTTTTCGAAATTCTACGCACCTCCCCCTAACCGAAAACCCTAGACCCGCACCTGGATGTGCAGGCAACATGGCAGTTATGGTGTTGTTTGTAATGTTTGGAGGACAGCGTAAGGTCATGT
Source organism: Gari tellinella (assembly GCA_922989275.2). NCBI lineage: Eukaryota > Metazoa > Mollusca > Bivalvia > Cardiida > Psammobiidae > Gari > Gari tellinella. The sequence continues at coordinate 39,049,230 of OV277864.1, read as the reverse complement.
TGGATGGCGGGAGGTAATACTGACATGTGGTTGGACTGGCAGGCGGATGGGCGGGTTGGATTTATCAGTTCTCTGATGACGATTTTGAAATCTATTTGTTTTCATGCCAGCTGATTATGCATATTTCGTTGAATATCTTCATGGACGTATGAATTGCTTAAATAAACTGCTATGATGCTTTTCTTAAGTTAATGGTGCGATGATTGACAGTCCAATAAAATTTGAGGATACAGAATGTTTATTAAGGTTAGTATACAGTGTAAGGGTTTGGTCCATACTCCTAGAACTGGTACTATGTGCCCTCATTAAAAACATATAAACAAACAGGTAAATCTCTTTTATTAAGTTGTCCGATTTTTAATTTGCTTTTGTTTATTTCCGATAGGGTCGGTACTGATTTCCGTATATCGATAGAATTTGAAATATCGTATCGTACAACGTTACATTGCGAAATAGTATGAGACCTATGAACCACGAATCATTTATAACTGCCAGGTCAATGTAACAGAGCTTAATTTTCAACTGGACTAGGCAAAGAGTTATTCAATTTAGGTCTAAGCACCAACGGTGTAGCAACATGATTTGAGAAAAAAAAATATTTTGTTTTTCAAATCATATCAACACTATTTTAAATCATGTTTTCACACTTGACATGATTTGAAAAAGACCACATCAAACTAGATATTTTTCAATTCCTGATGCTACACACCAGCTCGAAAGGAGTTGGTCTTCATTTGTAAAAAAAAACAAAGGCATTTTGTTAATGATGACATTGTCATATCAAACACAGTTAAACAGACGTTAAAGACACATAAATATATCATATACATGTATATTATGTACGTTTGGAATGAGAACGAACGGCACATGATGAGATACCGGTACCGGACACAGTATTTCCCTAATAACTTAATGTACGACAATAGCATTGCATATCAAAGATAAGCGTACACCTAAAATGGCATTTAAACGTTTGGGTTTATTACAAGATTTAGTCATGTTATTTACGTTTATAATAATTTTGAGAAAAGCAAATTGCAACAATAGATCAAACATATCAGGTATACAAGGTGTCCCAATATACCTGACGCTACTTTCAAAATTTATAAATCGCATTTTCTTAGTCAGAATATCAAATACCAAATACCATTGTAGCAATGGATATTTGCCAAAGTAGTTCCCGATATTTTGAGACACCCTTATGTTCCAATACTATAAACTATTGAATCGGCATGCGGAATGGAACAGAGTGGATCGCATCAAATTTGTGTATCCCTTTTTAATACTTTGCAAATAGGCCCGAATCTGGTGAGACGCCAAGCAACTCGATGTGTCACTAGGCTCCAGACTATTTGCCATGTCCATTTTGATGTATATGCCTTAACGGCTATATAGATATTATGGAACAGGGAAAATCTAAAATTAATAAATTGCAGTGTAGTCTCGCATCGAGAAACTGTTCCGCATAATTGGCAAAATCCCGCATACAAGGGGCTGACCAATCACCACATTGTAGGACGACTCGCCTTCTAGATAAAATTATAAAATTAAGCAAACTTCGGGGGATTGGGGTCAAACGGCTAATGATGTATAAACATAGGCAACATGTAACCATGAATTGTTTGTCTTTAGATATGAGAATTCACCATCGATGCGGTTCTGCAGCATACTAACATGTCAACGCAGCTGTACATGCTCATTAATTATGAGCATTGCGTATTTTAAGGTTTATACACTAATAAACTAGGTTAACCCTTTCATTTGCGAGAGCTGTTTCAGTGCATTTGCAGAAAGAGTAGCCACTGGTGAAACAGCTTCAAAAGGAGCTGCTTTATCCGTGTTTAATCCTTTATACTTTTGCGGTGTTAGGGGTATACGGAAAACTGTGCAGCTCCATGAGATGCAAACGCATGCCAATTATGAAGTAATTATATCTACTGGCTCAAAAGTTATGACATTCACCTACATGTAAATATTTGACCTTCAAGGACGACCTTGACCTTGACATGCCTCCATTCAAAATGTGCAGCCCAATGAGATACAAATACATGCCATTTATGAAGCTTTTATTTCTACTGACTGTCTTATTTCACATTCAAATAACTCAACTATATTCACTGTGTTGCGGTGCCGGAAACACTTATATAAATTCTTAATATATGCATGCTATTTACCAGCCTATGTAAAAACTTTTTTTTTCAAATCATGTTGAATCAAATTTACAGATGCCGGTTTTCGACATGATTTGTAAAAAAAAAATCAAATTATGTTTTTTTTTCAAATCATGTCGACTGTGAAAACATTATTTGAAACAAGACTGATCGTTCAATAAACGCTTATACCCCCGGTGGCATCCTTGACAAGATGTTCTTTTCTAAGTCCCAATTAGGTCAAGGTAAAGGGTCAAACTGAGCTTGGGTATTATTGGTGAGTTTGTAATGGTCCAAGGCAATAACTGTATGAGAGTATTGAAGCATTGTAGTAAAAAGTGTTGATGCTAGATGAAACGGTAAAATCTAGTTAACCGAGAAAGAGCCCATTTAAAATATTCTAAGTCCAAATTAGGTCAAGGTCAAAATCAAAGTTGGGTGATATTGGTGGATAGGAAATGATCAAAGGCAGCAACTGTATAAGTATCAAAGCATGTGGGTAAGCAGTGTTGATGCTAGACGAAACGGTAAAATCTACTTAACCTTGTTACGGACGCACACACGCACGGACGGACGGACGGACAGGACGATTACTATATACTCTCGCATCTGTCGATGCCGGGTGCATAAAAATTGACATGATTTGATAAAAAAATTCAAATTAGAAATATTTTCAAATCATACCGCTACATACGTATTCATGACTGATTTTCATTGGAAGAATTCATCAAATGTTCATCTATGAAGCAATGGGTTAAGTAGTTGCCTGGACTACCTTACCCATAGTGCATTGATATTTGCAAACAGTTTGAATACTGGACAGATGTCGCGTAACTTGGCATCAAAGCAGGATCAGAACTATTTGATACTTATATATAATGTCTCTTTGGTAAAAGTGCCTAAATATTATTTGGACAAATAGCTTTGATTTGACTTTGCGACTTAACATTGCTTTTCAGTCACATCCCACTATCCAGCTCATTACAGGTGATGGAAGGGGCCTCCGTGGCCTAGTCACTGTGACTTACATCACTGAGCTCCTCACCGCTGTGAGTTCGAATCCCAGTAGGGTCGTTCGGATATTTCATGTGGGGAAGACTTCCAGCTGGCTTGCGGAAGGTTGGTGGTTCTACCCAGTTGCCAACTTGTGCCTGAAACAGTGCATAAAGGACTTCTTGGGTCTTCCTCCACCTTAGTCCAGCGGATAGATGAAAAATCGTGCACTTTGTGGTAAAAGCATGAAACTTGGCACACATGCATATCATGGCATAAGAAAGAAAAATAGCAATGATGCCAGTACAATTTTCAACAACATGTAGTTAGCACACTGAAAACAGCATTGAAATAGACATCAAACAGCCTGTATTCTGATATCAATTTGCTCCAGTAAAACTGAAATAATCCTTTATCTTATATCTTTTCTATTTTTCAAGAAAGGTGACCATGTAAAGCAGGTTGAAAGTAAAGCAGAATGTTCCCCAAAGGATGTTTCTGCTAACCAACAAAACTTCTCTATTACGACCACTAAAATGAAGGCTAATTGATTGTATAATTGACAAGTGAAAGCTTGATTTACTATTGCCTTGCGTCACCTGCCAAAAACACCTAATAATTAACACAATTTTGTGGTCATGATAGATTGATTTTACTGTACTTTTAACCTGCTTAAAGCTATCATCTGGATGCCTTCTGAGATTCTTAAGTGGGAATTTTTTATCCAAAAGTAGAGGAAATTTGAGACATAAAAAAGTATACTTATTAAGTAATGGATCAAGCATAATAAGGATTCATGTAATTTAAGATTCATTTTACATTTTGGAGCTTAATGATGTTATAAGTAGCTAGCGAACTTTTCACCAATAAACCTGTGTGGGTAATATTATTCAACACACGCTTTCACTTTTGACATTTAGGAAAGTTTAACCTTGTCACCGACTTGTGCCAACCGAATTGAAGTTTGCAAACAGTTTGAATCATGATCAGACGCCAAGTTACTTGGCATCTGATCATGATCCAAACTGTTTGACACTTAAGTCAATGTTTCTTCAGGCAAAATATTTAAATTCTAATTTTGAGAACATTTAATATGACAATTTCCAAGAAGACATTACCCTATTATTGAAGAGTTTAAGCTCAGCCTTTTAAAATGTCATTCTTATTTATCTATTAGTTTTCTATGAACTTTATTCAAAATCCATATTTAGTGCTCTAATGGACTGACTTTAGCACAACAAATTTAATTGCAAGCTCTGAAATTGTGTTAAAGGTATTCCATAATCACCATAGGAATTAAATCTGGGGTGCTTATTATAGAATGGTTACCCCATAGATGATTCTAGTTTTCAGGACAGGTGGCCACTCAAATCAGGTTGAAAGTAAAGCAGAATGCACACACTCTGCTTTACTTTCAACCTGCTTTAAGCTACCATCTGTTAGGATATAGAAAATATTTCTTACAGAGCATAAACATAATTGTAACAAGTGAAACCATTTTCTTATGTGGACAAATAAATTAAAGGTGATGAAAGTGTCAAAAAGTGGGGGAAAGTTTAATACTCATATGTACATTGGCCTAAATCTTTTAGCATTTTTAGCATTGATCCAACCCAAATGACAACTCCTACAGAACATTTCGATACACTAGTACCTAATATGGGGTAAAACAAAGTAAACACTTCTTTATGTAAACATATTTACTGACGCATGATACATAAAATGATAGACTATAAGAATCTCATATGAACATGACAATATAGTTTCATACATATGTAAACAGTATGATAATATTTTGATATATAGCCTACAGCTAAACTTGTATAAAACAGTCATTCATAACAAGTTATATGATCAGTATTTGTGTCTAATAGCAGCCTAGTACAAGACTTAACCATCGTCCAGTTAAGCAGCTATTAGTGCATACCAATGCTTTTGAAAACAGTGTAGACTCAGATCAGATCTCCTGATCACGGCATAGCACTGTTCTCATATCTATCTGATACAAGTTTGCACTCTTTTCTGGAATTTTTCTGCATTTTATTTGCCAAATTAGAAATTCAGATGATAGATACTTGTCAGGTAAATATTCAGCATTTACTGAACTACCCAAAATTCCAAGTAGACAGGTTAAATTTTTTAAAACTAAAATGATCCAAAAGGGAAAGTAATAACCCACAAGAGTTACTTAGTGTTGAAAGAGTCAAAGCACTCAAACCTTTCTCTAACAGTAACAATCACACATTTTCTGTGGCAGTAGCATTACTACAAAATTGAAATCATATATAATTAGTTGCTCATTCACAAAATGTAAATGTCTAGCATGTTTCATAAAGTGGAAAGGACATTATTCTATCCCAATAAATGTGTTTGCACTGAACATTTATTTCATTTTTAAACAGGTTGCCGTCCAATCAGACATGTCCTACTTAATCCTTTACCCCATAGCTTGTTTCTAGTTTTGAATACATGTACTACTACTAGTGCTTAAAGTAGGTTGAGAGTAAAGCAGAATGTGCCTTAAGCCACATTCTGCTTTACTATCAGTCTGCTTTATACTACCACCTGCTAGTAAAAAGGTAATACTTCTTATGATGCATATTCATGACTATATTAATTTATGTTTTTTAAATACAAAAACCTAAAGACAAGTGTCAAACAGTTTGGATCCAGATCAAAACTATAAACAGGCTATAGGGTTAAAGGTGCAAACTAAATGCAATGCAATGAAATGAACAAAATGGCAGTGTTCTGATTACATTGTATATCAATTACACAGTTAAATATGACAGTTTAAGCCTCCTATGACCCAAATTAAACAATTGACAAGACTTCAAACTGTTTACAATGGACACAATTGTTTAGCACTAAAGTAGATTTTCCCTGATTTTTTTCTTGCAAAACCTTTGCCTGTAGATGGAAAGCATAAATAAATATACAACACAAATAAAGCTACACTTTGGTACTCACATTCAGCTATTTTGAGCACCATCTTTTCAGCTACATTTTATGTCTTTACCGGAACATGATTTAACTTATTCAACACTAGGGACAAGTAAACTAGTATATGACAAACAGAGGTACCTTTGAAATGTACAGTTGTTCTATACAAACAGTGACGACTCTGATCAGAGGGCTCATGCAGGAGCCCTCTGGTCCACTGGCGCTTGAACAATGAGATAAGATGCATGCCCCCACTCATAGTTACTATATAGAGACATGGTGATCAAGTGCTGGGCCGAATCAGGGGACGGAAACGAAAGTTTTCGATAAAACACGGGAGTCGACGCCTACGGTACTCAGCGGTCAGAAAGAACAAACAGTATCCTTCATAGAAGCATTAAAATCATCGTCGTAAATGTACCTTAGTCTTATAAAATTGAAGATCTTTGAGCTGTGTTCTGGCTGTTATATTTCTGCATCTGACTTCTCATCAAATCAACTTCCGGTGACCTCGTTACTCAATCCGGAATTGTTGCGCGCCTTTTGATTGGCTGATATTGACCCCTGTGAAAAACTGTCTGCAAGCCGCTTAAATATTTTGCCGCACAAATACTTTCTGATTACCAGTAGATGCTCAAGTCATGAATGAGAAAATATCGAAAAGTACCAAAGAGGCTGGAATTATTCAATGGTAAATGTGTTTTCAATGCATGATCAATATAAATTAGTTCAGAAAGTATCGATATGTTCTATTCTGTTCTATTCACGTAAATATATGCGGCGCATGTTTTGGATTTGACAGATCGCGGGAACTTTGTAGACGCTTGATCATCCAATGAAATCGCCTGTTTCAACTGACACTGGTCAAAACGGAAGTTGACAAGAGGAGAAGATGAAGTAAACCGAGTCTGAATAATTGCTCAAAAGATCTTCAAATATATTTGACGTGGGTTCATTTATTGACAAGAACTTGTTATATTTGTTAATTTTAAGATGTATTTCAACTGACGAATGTTTAACATTAACGTTTGCCATACGGTTTATCGGTATTTTCGCAGTCGAAAATGTGTCCCCTGATTCGGCCCAGCACTTGATCTCCATGTCTCTATATAGTTACTATGAGTGGGAGCATTCATCTTATCTCATTGTTCAGGCGCCAGTGCTCTGGTCAGGGTCTGCATTGTTTGTCATTTTTCAAATAATGTGAAAATCAGTATATACTATATAGTCAAATATGGACTAGACACAATTAGAAATTGGCATTGTCCATTAAGTTAAGAGATGAACACTTATGAATACTCTTCATCCTCATAATACTGTGAATCTTGTATTAATGATCACTGAATAACTGATGTATTGGTAATCTATATTAGAAAGCTAATACAAAAGCTTAATGGTAAAGGAGCAAAGTAATGCAGAACGCCAAGTCAACTGTCTTTTAATCCTTTAGCCCATAACCTGTTTCCAGTTTGAAGACAAGTGAACCCTAAAACAGACTTAAAGTAAAGCTGCATGTGCCTATGGCACATATGGCTTTACTTTAAGTCTGTTTTAAACCAACATTCTGCTAGAAAATAGAAAATGTTGCTCATGGTGCATCTTGGTGACTATTTTCTTCAGTGAAAGAATAAATTAACTGTGTAAAAAGGTGTATTTAGGGAGTACTGGGTAAAGATGGCCATGCTTCCTCATTCAGTGATCACTTTAATACTAACTTTCACAGTAATAAAGTATTTTCACCAAGTCACTGAGCGAATATCAACACTTTTCTTTATAGCACAGACACAACCAAATGAAGTGAATGATTCATCAGCTGGGGGGTGTTAGGTCGGGGAAGACGATTTTGAAAATATCACTATAATGGCTGGCAAAGTGAATCTCTAGTCCTTTCACAACATAGTCAGGTAAATCAGCAAAGTCTTTCCTGTTCTCCTCTGGTAGTATAACACACTCCATTCCAGATCTCTTTGCCTGAAAAGAAAAAAGAAAAGATATTAACACACTCAACCCTAGCATGGGGTATTTTCTTCATATCCAAAGAGCGTATATGTGAAGAGTATATGCTGTTTGCCATACTTTTATTTAAATATTTCTGAGACAAACCCCTCAAGAGTCTTATGTAAACCGGTCACTATTTTGAGTTTTAGATGAGTTGGGTTTTACAGCTCTGCAACACAAAATAGGTCATATAGCGCCGGTGAATGATGAGGGATGATGAGATGAGATGATGATGGTTTATGAAGATGATTTCTGCTAATCCCATTCATTGCCTCACAGCACATGAAATCAAAAAGCCCTTCCTTTTAGTTTTTGGCAGAGGGGATAATCTCGGTGTAATCAATAGAAACAATTCCCTATGACAATTAAGCCCTAGAACTGCAGCTAAGTAGGAAGGTCTCTGGGGACTATTTAGAGTAAAGAAGAGCAGCAGTGAAAGGTTTAACTCATTTGTGCAGTCATTAGACAAGAACTGTAGCAACAATCAGAGCTCCAGATAAGGGAAGTATTTCGAAAAGAAAAGTCTTAACTTCTACATTAAATCCTATGGTGTCACTACTCATTAGAATCGTCTCTTTGAGACGATTCTAATGAGTAGTTACACAATAGGATTTGGTGCTGAAATGAGTGATGAAATGTTGGATTTGTACAGTTTCTGGAACCCTGAACAATAAAACAAAAGATATGAGATGTTTCTCTTCCTCCTTACCGCCATGATTTTCTCCTTGACTCCGCCTATGGGCAGGACCTTGCCTGTAAGGGACACCTCCCCAGTCATAGCAAGGTTCTGGCGACATGGGATATCCATGGCAAGAGATAACAAGGCTGTAACAATGGTACACCCAGCACTGGGGCCATCCTTTGGTGTAGCACCCTAGAGGACACAAACAGTGGAGAAAATGTTATTCTTTCCCTTTTAAATGCAAACGAAACACAAACGCAGTGCACTAAAAGGTACAAAGTGACATTTTGACATTCTTTATGATTTTTTATAATCTGAATGGCAAACAGTTTGGAGCCAGATCAGACGCCGGGTCACCCGGCGTCTGATCTGAATCCAAACTGTTTGCAATGGAAATAAAAGTTTTAGGGTAAACACGTTTATTGGGAAAGAATAACGTATTCCCCACTGTACAAAACAACAGAATTACATTTCACTAGAAAACATAGTAACCATATTAATCCCTTTACTCCATAGTCTGTTTCAAGATTTGAAGACATGCAACCACTTAAAGAAGGTTCAAAGTAAGGCACATTCTGCTTTACTTTCAACCTGCTTTAAGTGCTCACCTGTCTTCAAAACTAGGAGCAGGCTATGTGGTAAAGGGCTAAGCAGTATCCTGGTGTAAACACATTTGGCTAAAGGTAATTTTGCACACAGGGCTATGGAGGAAAAGTTTAATATTTATTACCACTGTTTGAACCAGTAATCAGTCTTCAGGGTAAAGATGATTTAATACAGAAACAGATTTCAATATGCTCCAGACAACATATCAAATATGAGGTGTGAACAAAAGTATAAAATACAAAAATAACCCAGTCAAAACAAAATAATTTTGAATATCTCTAGGAGTTCTTTCAGTTTCTTTCGCACCTTTCCCAGTTTAATTGTCAATATAAAATAGAACAGATTTTCAAAAATGTTTCTTGTTAAAGTTTTTGTTTGGTTTAACCCTTAATCCCACAACCTGTTTCTAGTTTTGAAGACAGGTGATCATTTAAAGCAAGTTGATGGTATAGAAGATGTGTGTTAAGGAACATTCTGCTTTACTTTCAGCCAGAGCTTTAAGCCATCATTTGCTAGGATATAGAAATTAATTCTTATATTACATATTCATGACTCTATAAATTTGAACTATTTTCTTCAGTGGAGAATAAATTAAAAGCATAAAAACTTAAGAAGGCTTAAATAATTTATGGAGCATATACTTTTGTGTTTAAACATATCAGATTTGAGTCTTCTTTTTGAGTCCTGTTACATGCAGATTTTACAGTGTGTACATATAAACCTATAATGAACTAGTTTAATCAGATTTCACAAATAAGAATAGCAAATGAAACTGTATGAAAAGTTCTCATTTAACCATTTACTCCATAGATACCATTACTTAAACATGTAATTTATTCATATTCTGAAGAATAGTTCCAATTTAAACAGTCATAAATATGTATCACGAGAAATAGTTTCTATACTCTAGTAGATTGTAGCTTAAACAGTTGAACTATTCTAAGAGAAAGTAGTCTCGATAAGGTGTGGCCTAAAAAAAATTCATGCGGTTATGAAACAAAAATTACAGCCAATCGCGACTCACCAAAGTTAATGAAAACAGACAGTTTTAAATTATACAGTCATAAATATGTATCAGGTGAAATATTTTCTATACTCTTGTAGATCGTAGCATAAAGCAGGCTGAAAGTAAAGCAGAATGCGCCTTTAGGCGCATTCTGCTTTACTTTCAACCTGCTTTAAGTGATCATCTAATTTCAATACATTTACTAGAAACAGGCTAAAGGGTTAAGAGTTGTGCTATAAGAAAGCTCACCTCTGGGACGTGCAGATGGACCTCTGTGGTGTCTAACATCTTATTGCTGGAGTCGTAGTGAGAGAGGAAGGTCTTGGAGAATGTGTAGGCCAACTGGACACTCTCCTTCATCACCTTCTTCAGATTACCAGTTATCTCCAGCTTACCCTTACTCTCCTTGTCCTTCTCCACTGTGTGGACCTTCTTCTTCACTGTCTCTATATACAGGGTCGAACCACCTGTAAAGAAACAAGTAAGGTATGTTGCTATATATGTGATGAATAACATTGTTTGTAAATGGTCAATGACACATGTTGCCAATTCATTATTGCCAGTAAAGTTGAGTTACCCTAACCCTTATCATGCTGAATTGTTGGCTGTTTCATATATATTGCCTGCGAATGTAAAAATCTTTTTTTTTACTTTTGCTTAAAACTGAAGAAGCTATGCATATGAGTATATGCATATGAATAGCAAACAGTTTGGATCCAAATCAGATGCCGCATAACCCGGCATTTGATCTGGATTCAAACCTTTTGCAAATATTAGTCAAGTCACGCTTAGCATGATAACGGCTAAGGGACAAAACATAATATGGTGAGAAACTCAATTGTTTACTATTTCATTTCAATCCTTTCCCTAAGAATTATTTAGGTATGTTAAATGCATTTGTATGTACTTGTAACTATTTCTGGCATAAGGTATGTTTTAACAACATTATAGTGTAAGTGTGTTGTTGCACTTTTCACAAAAGGTTTAAGACATCGGGTTACTGGGAACCCCATCTAGATCCAAAATGTTGGCAACATTTATCACAAATCCGCCTGTAGCATGCAGAATGTTTAATTTCTCTTATCTGGAGATAACAGAGCTCCTGATAAGAGGGAGTAAACCCAACAAATCTAACATTTTCTCGCTCATTTTAGCACCAAATCCTATGGTGTAACTACTCATTAGAATCGTCTCGAAGAGACGATTCTAATGAGTAGTAACACCATAGAGTTTAATGTAGAAATAAACATTTTTGTTTTTGAAATACTCCCCTTATCTGGAATTCTGAGAGATGTGTGTATGTTCTTACCCATGCCCGTCCATGCCAACCCTGTGACCACTCCTGGTGGTGTAGTGGCATACATTCTCTCTGTGGTAAACTTGGGCTTCCCGACATACTGCTGTAGGTTCTCCTCCGATACCACAATATCTTTAGTCTCTTCAGTCACAATCTTCAGTGCTGTCTTCCTCAATATCTATCAACAAAAGAGATGAATGCTTATCACAGGTAAGTACAGAAATACCCGAGTACAGTGGCAACTTAACCCTTTACCTGATATCCTAGTTATAATATTGAAGATAGGTGACTACTTAAAGCTGGTTGAAAGTAAAGCAGAATGCGCCCTAAGGCGCATTCTGCTTTACTTTCAGCCTGCTTTAAGCTATCATGTGCTATAATATAGAAAATATTCCCCATAATACATATTCATAACTGATTAAATTGGAACTATTTCTTCAGCGGATGAATAAATCATATCCGCTAAAAGGCGCTTCTATGGGGGAAAGGGTTAATAAAGAAACAAAGCACTCTGTAAAGACAGTTGACTGCTTCATGTAGGAGATCTGTAATGCATTACTCCATAGAAATGCATTTTTAGACATTTGATTAATTCCTCCAATGAAGAAAAAAATTATACAGTCATATATATATGTTGCATTAGTAAAATATTTTAAATATTCTAGCAGATGGTAGCTTAAAGCAGGTTGGAAGTAAAGTAGAATGTGCGTGCCCAAGGCACATTCTGTTTTACTTTCAACCTGCTTTAAGTGGTCATCTACCTTTATCACAAGAAACAGGCTATGGAGTAAAGGGTTAAGCTGAATTTCATTGGCCACTTAATAAAGATAAACAGTGATTTCTAAAGACAGTTGACTGGCTAATACAGGACAAATATAATTCAGTAGATTTCTGCAATACTGAATTAAACTGCCATCTTTAGTGATCAGTCAGTGATATAGGATCATTATCTACCACTGTACATGTGTTCATCTGTACCTATTCACATATAGTTAGCTGACCAATTATTCTACAGAATTTCAATGCTGGCCATCTGCCAAATAGTTGCTCCACATTTTTTTCTGGATGTAAACTATCTGCACATCCATGGCAAGACTAGAATCTTTGGCTCTAATTTTGTTACAAATACTCATGCATCACCCTTATTTTCCTGTTTTGGTAACAAATTCTACCAGCATATTTAGTAAAGTGTTTTTTTTAAAGACTTTCAAGATGTTCCAACATTGATTTTCATCACAGATGTGAGAAGACTCTGGTTCCCTGGTGCATTTACTAATCTGTTTCTCAGACTTGTTTCTTTGAAATGTTTCTTTTTACAACTTTAAAAATTTATGTTTCACACACGTATGTGAAAAATTGTACAATCAAGACAAGCAGCTTTCTGCAATACTTTTGTTCTGAATTAAGCTATTAACCTTTAGTGATGTATGTGTGTCATTCGTTACAAGCAGTGTATCAGAGAAGAGTACATTTGTGCTATGCAGACAGTGTAGACCCAGATTGGAGGGCTCTTGAAGGAGTTTAAATGCAATGCACTGATGGTCATTTTACTTTTTGGCAATAAATCCTACCGTAAATACAGTAAAAACTCTCTACTAGGACAGCTACTTGAGCTAAATGTTTTGGCATTTTGGGAAGGGGATTGCTTAAAGCAATTATATTTAAAGTAATAGCTTCCTGCTTTACTTTTTTCTTGCTTTAAGCTGTAACCTGTCTTAAAACCACCTTTTTGGACCCATTTTCAGTAGTTGAGAGAGGTTTTCCTGTAGTTAAAATTGGAAACGGGAATTGTCTATTTGAAGTTTCAGTGGAAGAATTTACTTTATATCATAGCTTCATGTCTATAGTACAAAGCCTTTATATTGTGACCACTTAAAAGAAAGCTAGTTGACTGGATAAAAGACAGGTGAGAGCTGAAAGCAAGGTGAACATAAAGGAGCTTTCTGTTTTACATTCACCTTGCTTTAAGCAGTCACCTGCCTCAAACACAAGATAATTAACACAATTTAGTGGTCATACTGGAAAAGTTTTACTGTATATGTTTTGCTTGTGGGCTGATTCGCCTATACCTACCTTTTCTATGTGTTTAAGTAGTGGTAAAAGAGAGGTTTACTGTATAGATTTCAGTTGTGGGCTGATTCCCCAATACCTACCTTTTCTATGTGTTTAAGTAGTGGTAAAAGAGAGGTTTACTGTATAGATTTCAGTTGTGGGCTGATTCGACTATACCTACCTTTTCTATGTGTTTAAGTAGTGGTAAAAGAGAGGTTTACTGTATAGATTTCAGTTGTGGGCTGATTCGCCTATACCTACCTTTTCTATGTGTTTAAGTAGTGGTAAAAGAGAAGTTTACTGTATAGATTTCAGTTGTGGGCTGATTCCCCAATACCTACCTTTTCTATGTGTTTAAGTAGTGGTAAAAGAGAGGTTTACTGTATAGATTTCAGTTGTGGGCTGATTCGACTATACCTACCTTTTCTATGTGTTTAAGTAGTGGTAAAAGAGAGGTTTACTGTATAGATTTCAGTTGTGGGCTGATTCGCCTATACCTACCTTTTCTATGTGTTTAAGTAGTGGTAAAAGAGAGGTTTACTGTATAGATTTCAGTTGTGGGCTGATTCACCTATACCTACCTTTTCTATGTGTTTAAGTAGTGGTAAAAGAGAGGTTTACTGTATAGATTTCAGTTGTGGGCCGATTCACCTATACCTACCTTTTCTATGTGTTTAAGTAGTGGTAAAAGAGAGGTTTACTGTATAGATTTCAGTTGTGGGCTGATTCGCCTATACCTACCTTTTCTATGTGTTTAAGTAGTGGTAAAAGAGAGGTTTACTGTATAGATTTCAGTTGTGGGCTGATTCGCCTATACATACCTTTTCTATGTGTTTCTGTAGGTTTCTGACCCCACTCTCCCTACAGTAGTGACTGATTAGCTCTGTGATGGCCAGCTCTGCTATCTCTACCTGTCCCTTGTCTAGGCCTGACTGGGTCTTGGCATGAGGTACAAGGTATTTCTATAAATACATCAGTGTAAAATAAATATAGATAATGCATTACTTTTCTCCTGCATTGACCCCTTTCCTCATAGTTTGTTTCCAGAGTTTAAGATACACAATTACTGTAAACAGACTGAGAATAAAGCAAATAGCTCCTTTAGAAGCTTTGTGCTTTACTTTGACCTTACATTCACCAGTCAGAAGTCAGAACCAAGGGTAAAGTTATCTAAGGTTCTTAATCAGGTCATGGTAGAAGAAAGAAAAGGCATTTCTATGAGGTATAGGTAAAGCCATCAATAAGTGTCTATATGAGGGAAAGGGAGGCACCTTTTTGCACATCCAGTTTATTCCTCCGCTGAAGAAAATAGTTTCAGTTTATACAGTAATGAATATGTATCAAAAGAAATAATTTCTTTATTCTAGCAAATAGTTGCTTAAAGCAGGGCTGAATATAAAGCCACAAGGGTTACATAGTATTGAAAGAGTAAAGTGTGTTTGAGTTAAAGAGATTAATTTTGCTTATATATACAAAACAGCAATCCTATACTCAAATAACATACCTGTGCTATGTTAAGTTTTTCTTCTCCCACATATCCCGACACTTCTATCAGTTCCATTCTATCCAGCAGTGGTTTGGGAATAGTGTCAGTTACATTGGCAGTGCAGATAAATAACACCTGAAATAGACGTATAGTTGGTAAATCAGCATTCTTTTCCAAACAAACTAGGTTTCTAGTCCAAGATTACTCACACATCCATTGTAAAAACAAGACACCAACTCACTTAATTGGCATCTGATTATGCTCCAATCTGTTTGACATTCAGATCAAAATAAAATGTCAAAATTGACAAGAAACAGTCATTTTCTACATTTTATTTCATTTCCTTTGTTTTAGCTTTGTTTAATCCAATACTCCATAAACATGAATTTTTTTCACCTTTAATCAATTTCCTTCACTCCACTTTATATAGTTATGATTCTTATGAATATGAACAGTAAGAAATATGTTCTACATTCAAGCAGATTGTAGCATAAAGGAAGATGGAAGTAATTTGCCTTAAGGAGTTTTAGGGACCATTCTGCTTTACTTTCAGCCTGGTTTAAGTTGCACACCGTTTCAGACACAAACTGGCAACTTGGTAGAACCACTAAAGTGCAAAGACAGGGAACTCAAACCCACAGTGATTTGAAGCTAAGAGATTGTCAGTCACACAGACTTCGATCCCTCACAAAAGGAGAACTTAAAGGATGGGAGAAATGTACAGGATTGGTACCTTAACAAATAGACACACTGTTTTTCACAAACTGTGAGACAGTGCTCAAAGTTTATTACAAGAAAATGCTTGACAACAGGAAAAAATAATTCAGATATAACAGCACCCTTAGGTAATTCAAATTCACTTCCTGGCAATAAATTTAACTTTAACTCTGATTTGCTGTCCGCTTCAATTATACCATCTGATAAAAAATTAAAAGTCAGTTTTAAATAATGCTTTTGAAACTGAAGAAATATTGAATACGAGTGACAAACAGTTTGGATCCAGATCAGACGCTACTTTATGCAGGGTCTGATCTGGACCCAAACTGTTTGCAAATAATAGGCAAGTCGTGCTTAGCATGATAATGGTTAAATTTTATTTCAGGCACAGTGTGGCTATAAACTTGTTTCCCTTATAATAAATTCAACATTTCCCCAACCCAGCATGCACTGATTGACTTTCTGTTTATGTCAACACACAAACCATACCCGTTGAACTCTAGCGACAAGTATCAGAGCAACAGATAAGGGTAGTTTTTCAAAACTTAAAATCTTTATTTCTGAATTAAACCCTATGGTGTCACTACTCATTAGAATCGTCTCTTCGAGACGATTCTAATGAGTAGTAACACCATAGGATTTGGTGCTGAAATGAGTGATACATGTTTGATTTGTTGAAATAACTACCTCTTATCTGGAGCCCTGAAGTATACTCATCCTTTACAGTGTACCTTTGAAGAATACACTTGTCCTATGCAAACAGTGAAGACCCAGATCATAGGGATCCTTTTGATCAAGGTCTAGTAATGTATTGCAAAAAGCAAACCTAAATAGCCATAAATGGACTAGACAAAAATTGGGAAATGTGTTATTAATTTAAGCTAGGTAGCAGCTAGATGCAGGATAAACATAATGCAGAAAGCTCCTGCAGGAGCTTTCTGCAATATAATTATCCTGCATTTAGCAAACATACTGTATAAGAATTTGCTTATTGCCATTGCAATGAACAGTTGCTTTATACAGGTACTGTACAAATCATTAAAAATATTGCCTATAAGAGACCACTTCAATATTTGCATTGTACATGTACTGAACTGTCACTTAGTACATGTTTTACTGTATTGCTCAGTGGGGGGTAATCCCTCAAGTAGGCTCCTACCTTTGACAGATCGACAGCCACATCAAGGTAGTGGTCCAAGAAGTTGGCATTCTGTTCAGGGTCTAGTAACTCTAGCAAGGCAGAGGCTGGGTCACCCTGGTATGATACCCCTATCTTGTCCACCTACAAAAACACACAGAGAATGTAAACATGTAAAAGTCATTAGTTTTGTATGCTTAAAAAATGTGCCTATAAAAATCTTATGAGAAATTCTTGAATCTTCTAAAATAACCCTTGCAAATTTTATGCTTTATTATATAAACTACCTCAAACCATTACCCCAAAGCTTGTTTTTAATTTTGAAGATAGGTGATTATTTAAAGCAGATTGAAAGTAAATCAAAATGCGCCTTAAAGCACCTTCTGCTTTACTTTCAACTTGCCATATGGGATTATCAGTCTTCAAAACTAGAAACAAGCTATGGGCTAAAGGATTAAAAACATTTACTGAAGTTATAAACAAAAGCCTCTTGTTAACCTTGCTTTAATCCTTACTCAGCACCTAATTGGGATTATAAATATTTTCAAATGTTTATTGACAAATTATTATGTCTATTGTTATTCTAAAGACAATGCTGACCTCATCTATTAGTACTAAAGGGTTCTCCGTCTTTGTTTTCTTAAGGCACTGGATTATTTTGCCTGGCATGGCTCCTATGTAGGTTCTTCTATGGCCCTTAATCTCTGCCACATCAGTCATGCCACCAACACTGAATCGAAAATACTGGAAAAGACAAATGTTCGTGTTTTACAACCTATTTGGTTATAAATTCTTTCTTTGTTTTACACACTTCATATTCTTGTTCTTTTTATCATACAGTCATTTATCATAATTTGAGACAACAATCATGTAAGTATATTTTTTCAAAGTCTTGCATCAAATTTTCAAACTGTTTGGATCCATATCAGACACTGTGTAAGGTGGTGTCTGATCAAATCCTGAATTTGGCATAAAACTGTAGGAAATAAGTGTTACAGTGGAGAATCTGTTATTCTTTCCCGTTTAAAAGCAAACGTACACAAACGCAAAACACTAAAACTTAGAAAAGAACAACTTTTGGACAATTCTGATATTTCATGTTTATCTTGGTGGCAAACAGTTTAGAGCCTGATCAGACGCCGGGTTACCCGGCGTCTGATCTGGCTCCAAACTGTTTGCACTGCAATTAATAGTTTTAGCGTAAACGCGTTTATTGGGAAAGAATAACAGATTCTCTACTGTAGCAGACAATATTTTGTCTGCATAAGGATAAAATTAGATGATTCAATGAGTTTAACCCATTACTCAATAAATACATGTATGCATTTCAAGCTACTAAAGGATCTAAATTTTCTGCACTTAAGAAATGTAGTCCCAATTTAGAAAGTCCTAAACATAAAATATAAAAGGCATACACCTTTCGTGATGGGAGCTTAAGGCAGGCTGAAAGTAAAGCAGAATGCTCCTTAAGACACATTCTTTTTACTTTCAACCTGTTTCAAACACTACAAATGAAAAGCCATTGACGCTGTTTAATATAGGTGGTAGCTAAAGCAAGATGAAAGCAAAGCAGAAAGCTCTTAAAGGAGCTTTCTGATTTTCCTTTCATCATGCATTAAACAGTATCTTGCCAAAACCATGGGTTACAACTGTTTAGGTGATATGCATTTTGGGAGATGGAGGCAAGTGTTAACCAAATCAATGTTGCAGTCTTACCTCTCTGGAAAGGGCCCTGGCTATAGACTTGGCAATGCTGGTCTTGCCTACACCTGGTGGCCCATGGAAACACAGGATCTTGCCCTGGGTTGACTGTTTCAGCTTGCTCACAGCTATAAACTCCTGCAATAAAACATCATGATTTATTATAAAGTAAAACCTCTCCATTATAACCACTTAATTGTGTTAATGATTAGATGTTTAACCCTTTTGTGTTCAAATTGTTCAGATGTTTACCCCCTCACCCCTTTATTGTCGTCTGCTTTAGTATTATTGTCTGCAAGACATGTTTCAAAGTTAGATTTAAGGTTGTGTGACTTAATAAATATCAATATAAGTGTCAAACAGTTTGGGTCCTGACCAGATGACGCTTTACGTGGCGTCTGATCAGGATCCAAACTGTTTGCAAGTACGCTTTTAAGCGTCATTGAGAGTGAAAGGGTTAAGGCAGATGCTGCTTAAAGCAAGGTGATAGTAAAACAGACAGCTCCTTTACTTTCAACCTGCTTTAAGTGGTCACCTGATCACAAAAAGAGAAACAGGCTATGGGGTTTGTGTTTCACATCATTTTTGGGATCCCCCGAGAGTCATAGTTAACTGTTTATATAAGGGCAAATAAATAATCATCTACTTGATTTTAACATTCATACATTTTAAAGCAAACACATCAATGTTTTATGAAAACATGTTACATGTAACAAGAAATCATTACACAAGAGAGCTACATGCAGGGCCCAAGATAAGAGTGTGTAAACCAATAATGTCAAGCCTTTTCTCCTTTATGCCACCATCAAACCTTGTGCTGTGACCAAACACAGCGATGATTCTAATGAGTGGTCACAGCATATGGTACGACGGAGACATAAAGATTTTAGGTTTTGAAATACTCCCCTTATCTGGTGGGGCCCTGTACCCCATGTATTTATATATATTGCTGCACATACGAGGATTCTGTTTTTGACATCGTCCATGCCATAGTGGTCCTCCTCTAGTATTTCCTTGGCTTTCTTTAACTCCAAGTTCTCCTCACTATATTTCCCCCAGGGCAAATTGGTCAACCAATCAAGGTAGTTTCTTGTCACACTGAAAATCAACCAAAACAAACAATACTAGAACACTGAACAATCAAGGTAATTTCTTGTCACGATGAAAAACAATGAAACCAAATAATTTAAAAACTGAAATTCAAATTTCCAGTACAGTCCATCTTTTTATAAGGTTGATTTTAACAATTTATTGCAAAATGACAAACAGTGCAGACTCTGATCAGAGGGTTCTTGTACTATTCACAGGTACACTGAAAATGATGAGTATACTTGTTGCTAGCAAACACCAGGGGCCCGTTTCATAAAACTTCTTACGACAAATGTTGTCGTAAGTCAGATTATAAAAGTCTCAAATATTATTTATTTCTCAATCTAATCCTGTCTTGAGACATCTTTTTGGAATCGTCTTGAAAAGACGATTCCAAAAAGATGTCACAAGACAGGATTAGATTGAGAAATCAGATATTAAATGTATTTTAAAGTTTTGACTTACGACAACATTTGTCGTAAGATGTTTTATGAAACGGGCCCCAGTATGTTTACTTTCCAAACAGTGTAGGCCCTGATCAAAAGACCCTTATAATAAGTATAAATTATATAAATTAAATAAATCCTGACAGCATTATAAATACAAGTTTAAGACTTTTCAAGAACTGTAGATCCAGTTAGCCATTTCCATGTTTGAACTAATACAGTGGATAAAATCTTATTCTTTCCCATTAACCCATTACACCATAGATGCTCATTTTCCTGATCTTAATTTATTCCTCCACTGAAGAAAATAGTTCAAATTTATACAGTCAAGAACAAGTGTTAAGAAATATTTTCTATATCCTAGCAGAGGGCTGCTTAAATCAGACTGAAAGTAAAGCAGAATGTGCCTTCAGGCACATTCTGCTTTACTTACAATCTGCTTTAAGTGGTCACCTGTCTTCAAAGATAAAAACAGGCTAAGGAATATAGGTTTAAACATATAGAGCTAAACCAACAATTTCCTTAGTATACAGTTTGGAGCAAGATCAGGCACTGGGTAACCCTGTCTCTGATCAGCCTCCAAACTCTTTGCAACTCTTTGTAAAAATTAACTGTCAGATGTTTTCAAGAAGCTGTCATTTTCTATATTTTGTTGCATTTCATTTGTTTTCAATTCCATTTAACCAATTACCCCAAAGATTAAACATTTTAAGCATTGAATCTATTCCTCCACTTAAGAAAATAGTCATGAATATTCAGCATAAGAGTTTGTTTTCTATATCCTAGTAGGTGGTAGCTTAAAGCAGTTTGAAAGTAAAGCAGAATGTGTCTATAGGCACATTCTGCTTTACTTTGAAACTGCTTTAAGTGATCATCTGTTTTCAAAACTAGAAACAGGCTATGGGGTAAGAGGTTAAACAGGCACAAATGATGTCTTCTCCAGTGTATATAGACATCAATGCAGGAGACTTACTTGAACTCTGATGAGTGGTTATCCAGTGTGGCTAGTTTGTTCAGTTCCTCAGTGATCACAGTCATTACATGTTCAGGCACAGTCAGTTCCTGAAACAACAGATCATACCAATCAAGACACTCTACACTTCTTTTAAACCTTATCCTGCTGTCATATCATGTTGTTAATTTTGTCGACCTCCCATCAAGAAATAAAACATTCATACCAGTGCATTATCGTGCAATAGACCATAGGTAGGAGTTGAGATGTGTAGTAATTAAATCTGAAGACAAAGTGATTTAATTACAAGCATCTCAATGACTACCCATGTTCCATTGCACGATAATACACTGGTTTGAATCAATTAACTCATATCTAACACTTCAATTTAACAACAATTTGCACCGCCACAACTGCACTACATTTCTTGGAGCACAAATTATAGAAGCCATATTACATAACATTAAACTGTTACAGCGCATGCATCTTTTACAGAGAATTCAAACAAAGATACATTTCTTCTTTGTTTATATAGTGGTGTGTTAGAATTAAACTTTGTATATTCTTAAATTTGAAGAAAAAACCCCATAAACACTAGTGTCTGACCAATCAAATGCTTGAGAACGATCTCAGACTTAACTCAAATGCTTTATAACCTTGGGGCCTGCTATTAATATTATATCTACCACATACCGCCAGTCTTGCCCTGAACTTCTCCTCAATGGCATCTTTATCTTCTTTCTCAATACCAAGTTCCTTCTTGATGATCTTCAGTTGTTCACGCAGTATATACTCTCTATGCTGTTTCTTCACTTTCTCCTCAACCTTACAAAGACACGACATTGACATTTAAACATAAGATAGACAACCACAGGCCCCAAGGCTATAAAACATTTGACTTAGGTCTGAGATCGTTCCCAAGCATTTGATTGGTCAGATTTGAGCTTTTGCTCAAATCTGACCTATAAAATGCACTATAATAATCTCACTCAACTCAAATGCTTTATAAACTTGGACCCTTGCATTCTATCTAACAATCAGCAAGTTGCAGGCAGTCATTCTTATAATCATTGGGTTACCAATAGAGATTAAAGGTCCGGATTTTGTAGTCTTCTTTGAACACATATAGGAGTCGCTCAGCTGACTTTAAGATAATTAACCTTACATGATCATTGGGCTACTTATTGAAACTGTTGTTTGAGTCTCCCTCGGGAGACTGTTTTGACTCCCAGATATTGCAGCAGACATATGGCGCCCAGGAAATTGGAGCATGAAACAGTCAATGCCCTCTCAGGGTAGTACCAATTCACACTTCGCTTCGGTGAAGCCTCAGTTAATTTCTTGTGCCCTGAGAAATTCATGTTGTGCTAGCAACAGGATTCAAACCAATGACAAGTCAGATGTTCTACCACTGGACCAAAGAGTCCTATAGACCAATGCTCCTCATATTAAGGGAAAATAGAGTTTCTACCAAAGGATTTGATTTGATTTGTTTTGATTTTACGTCGCTTTCAACAGTATTTCAGTCATATCGCGACGTCCAGCTAATTATAAGTGGAGGAAGACCCCAGAAGTCCTTTATGCACTGTTTCAGGCACAAATCAGCAATTGGGTAGAACCACCGACCTTCCGCAAGCCAGCTGGAAGGCTTCCCCACATGAAAAATCCGAACGACCCTACTGGGATTCGAACTCACAGCGGTGAGGAGCTTAGTGATGTAAGTCACAGTGACTATACCACTAGGCCACGGAGGTCCCTCTACCAAAGGAAAACACTAGCTTAACCCATTAAACCGTAAAGAGTATACTAGAGCTCAAGGTCAGGTGGGTATTTCAAATACATACTTCCTTAACCCCTTACTCCATGGCATGTTTTTAGTTTTATAGACAGGTTACTACTTAAAGCAGGTTGAAAGTATAGCAAAATGTGTCTTAAGCTGCATCTGCTTTACTTTCAGCCTACTTTAAGCTACCATCTGCTAGAATATAGAAAATATTTCTATGCTACATATTCATGACTGTATAATTGGAAACTTTTTTCCTTCAGTGCAGGAATAAATCAAATGTGTTACCCCTTTCCCCCATAGAAGCGACTTTTAGCGTATTTAATTTATTCCTCCGCTGAAGAAAATAGTTCCAGTTTATACCCTCATGAACAATTACCATCACAAATAGTTTATATAGCCTAGCAGATTTTAGCTTAAAGCAGACTGAAAGTAAAGCAGAATGTGCCTTAAGGCACATTCTGCTTTACTTTCAGCCTGCTTTAAGTGGTCACCTGTATTCAAAACTGTAAACAGGCTATGAGGTAAAGGGTTAAAATGGATATCTATGGAGTAAAAAGGTTATTGCTTCACTAAATTCTAAATTGTGAGATGTAACAACAAAGAGTTCTGGTGGAGACATAAGGGAGAAAACTATTGAAAATATTTTAGTACTTCTAGATAGGACTTGTGATGACAAACATGATAGCAAAAATGAAGGTTGTAGATGAACAATTGCAGAAGTTATGGCCAACGTTGAGATTTGAACAACCTTGATAAGCTCACTGATGTCAGAGTGACCTAAATAACTCATTTTTTCCTCGAAAAACAGACAAGCTAAAAAAAGAACTAGACTTTAATGATAGTGTTTCCATCAGTTTCAGGTGAGTTTTGCTGTCATTGTTTCTTACCTCTCTGCCGATCTTTTGCTGTAGTTTACTGAGCTCAAATTCCTTCTTTAACAGTGATAATGTTAGTTCCAGTCTTTTTGGTATCTGTAACAAGAAATGACATGTACAGCACTAAATAACTGTTGAACATGTTGTCTGCTAAAATTCTAAAACTCGTACACTCTTTCCTTAAGTTATATTTACAGAAAATGGTATCTGAATGAAAAAAATAGTTTCGATCCAGATCAGACCCCACAAATGGGGGGTGACGGGGTCTGATCCGGACCCAGACTGTTTGCAAATATCACCAATACAGATTTTCAGAGTTAAAAAAGGTAAACGCAGAGGAATTTCCATAAAAATGAGAATTATGAGACATGGAAATCTAGTTATTATATAAGACACATTTTTCAGATACAATATTCTCAGACAGCCATAAAAACTGTTAATCCTGCACTTTATGTTTCTGTTACAGACTATGATGGGAATAAACTCAGTATTATCTTTCCAGATACAGTACCATCCTGCCATAAATATGTCAATAGAAGACCCATGAGGAACATTTTATATATACAGTAAAACCTCGCTATTACGACCACTAAATTATGTTAATTATTAGGGTGTTTACAATAGGTGACCACTTAAAGCAAGGTGACAGTGAAACAGAAAGCTCCTATAGGAGCTTTCTGTTTCACTGTAACCTTGCTTTAAGCTGTCACCTGTCTATTATATACTCAATTAGCCTTCGTTTTAGTGGTCGTAATAGCGAGGTTTTACTGTATATGTAGTGCCATGACAAAACCTGCCTTATTGCATTGCAAACAGTGTAGACAAGGCCAGCCGCCACATCTTTGAAACTTCTAAGCTAAGGACTACTTTCCTTAGAGTAAGAATAATTAGAGATGTTAAAGGTGTATTTAAATTATGCAGTTATGGGTTAATATTCACATCATGGCTTGGCCATGTAGATAGAAGCTCTAGCTGGATCTCTCAAATTAGATGCCTGAACAGAGGGAGACTTCGTTCCAGACTGCGCAGCCAGGCCTCACCCTTATAAGAAGGATTAATCAATGGCCTAGTTAATCTAAACTGGATGATGATGATGATGATCAATACTGTGAAATCTTACATTGGCTTCCTCTATAACATTCTGCAAATCAACTGGTTCTGCTGAAGTTAGGGCAGCTCCTGTTGATAAAACAATACAGAACACTTGCACAACAAGTAGTTGAAGAGGACATAATTATTTTCAATTTAAGCATAAAATGTAGAAACTTACAATCTTTTGGAAAACCTAATGACTTACACAAGTTTTAATCAGAGTGGCAAACAGGTTATCCCACGTCTAATCAGACTTGTTATGAACATAATAGAATGAGCATAACAATGTTTATTGGAAAAGAATAACATCTACTCCACTGTTCCACAATGAGTATCCTTGATTCATGTCAATCCACACCCTCTTGTAAGTTTGATTCCTTTTGCAGAAAGTTTCTGCTCATGATCTGGTAGGTGTTTAGGTAACAAATTTTCTGAATTTGCTTCCCTTAGTTAGGTACAGGTATGTTCATGGAATCATTTTCCGCAATAAAAATTAAACCTCCAGAAAAAACTATCTTGTCCAATTCATGGACGGGAGGGATATGATAGTTCTAACTATCTAATGTTATTTTTTTTATTGATTATGATAAGTTGCATAAAGGTTTATTGGAAAGGAAACCATTCACAATTATCACCAATGTATGTTTCGATTGCATGTAATGGACTATAGAATTAGAACTGCATTTTTTGAAAATGACCATGTCATTTTGACCTCTTTAACAATTGACCAATCGGAGGATGTAAATTGACAAGTCAGCCTCCAGTGATCGAGAGTAGCAACCTAGTTATAAAATAATACATTTATTTTCACTTTGAATGGTTTTACCACTTTCGTTTGTTGATGAATATAGTTAAAAGAATCAAAAACACAGGTTACCAGGGTATGCTACATGTAACTGAACATGGATCATATTGCATAACACAGTCTTGATTTGAATTATTTCTCTTTTAATATTCCAAATACTTTTAAAATATAGAAATTACTAAAATTCAACTTATATATAATTTCTGTGCCACATATTCTTCTACTTTCACTTTGCATTACTGTTCACTCAACCCCTGCTATCATGATCACTCAAACCAAACATAATCTTCTTATATATCATGTAGTTCTAATAATTACAATTAAAACTCTCTGTTACAACCACTACAAGGAATGCTAATTGATTGTATGCAACAGACAGGTGACAGCTTAAAGCAAGGTGACAATAAAAAAAATTCACCTTGCATTAAACAGTCACCTGTCTTTAACCCCTTATAATGAACCCAATTTTGTAGTTGTTACAGAGATATTTTATTGTATATAACACATACCTAGGTCACAAATATAGACAGGATTATCCAGAGTTCTTTGTCCCGACTGTAACAACTGGACCAAGTTTTCTCTGCAAACAAAAATGTGAAACATGTATACACCAAATATCAAATTAATATAAAGGGAAGACTGTAAATATTTCTTTTGAGACATACAGAAGAAAGGTAGGAAATATACTATTTCCAGTTCTTATCTTGCACAGAGGGTTCAAGGTTATAAAGAGTTTGAAAATTGAGTCTGAGATCTTTCTCAAGCATTTGATTAGTGAGGACAAAAAGGATGTTGAATGCATCCTCTATGAAACATTTCAGATAAATGAACTTTAACCCATTACTCCATTAATATTTCTTATTAAGTCTTTAAATCATTTCTCCATTGGGAATAGTTTTAATTTATGAATATGGACCCTGAGAACATATTCTTTATTCTAGCAGTTGGTAAGGCACATTATGCTTTGCTTTCAACCTGCTTTCAGTTGTCATTTGTCTTCAAAAGAAGACACAGGCTATGTAGTAAAGAGTTAAAGTTCAGCTCTCTTTAGTCTGCAGGGCCTGAACTTTAGATTTTTTCTCACTTGCATTTTTTGCAAGTGATCATATTTTCTACTTGCAAAACAAACCAGGTTCCAACTTGCTTTTTCAATATGATTATCTACAAATTGATGTTTCACATCATTTTGATCAAAATTATAAGATAACATTACTTTGTTGAACGTTCATTCTGTATCTCATTCTGTGCTAGATTACTCATGTAAATAAAGTTTAAACAAGAGGGCCATGGCCCTAAATTCGCTCACCTGAGGTCATTGTGCCTTAGCTTAATAGGCAAGACAACATTTTAATATAGCTGTAAATGGAATTATCTTGCAGACAAAAAAAATCATGATAAATTGGAATAACTTAAAAAAATATTGTTGGCAGAGTTATGGCCCTTATCCATGACACTTCTTCTTATCAAGCTACATGTATTTCCATATGATTATTTATTGCGCACTCTGCTTTACTTTCAACCTGCTTTAAGTTATCATCTACTAAGATATAGATACTATTTCTTATATCTTACATGTTTATGACTGTATAAAGTGGAATTATTTTCTTTAGAGGAGGAATAAATTAAAGGCGTAAAAAGGCATATGTATGGGGTAATGGGTTAACATCAGTAGAACTGGAGTTATCTCAAAGACAAGAAAATATGACACTGGGAAATATCTCAAAAATGACATTGACCTTTGTAGGACATGACCCAAGTTATAAAGTTTCTAACTTTAACAAAGTTATGGCTAAGATTAAAGTTGTGGACTGACAAACAAATGGACAAACAGACAAAAAAGCAGACAGACAAAAACAATATGCCCCCAACTGCAGGGCATAAAAATATAGCAGACAACGCCATATGCTGCTTTTACAGTGAACCTCATCAGCTGACCAGCTGACCTGAGTTCAGTTATGTAACTCTGCCAGTAGGACATTTGGCTAGGGTCTAACTCTTATAATGCTGAATTGCTGTCTGCTATACATATTTTGAATGTGAATTATGACCTAGATATTTAACCTACCAGAACCATTTGAACAAACTAGGTAAAGGACATTTAGAAGTGTCACCATGCCAAATATCAAAGCTCTGGCCATATTAGTTTCAGTGGAGAAGACGTTTGAAATTTTCACTATATAACTCTATGTAAAACTGTGACCCCCGGGGCGGGGCCAATTTTGACCCCAGGGGCATAATTTGAACAAACTTGATAGAGGACCTGTAGATAATGTTATGTGCCAAATATCTAAGCTCTAGCCCTTGTAGTTTCAGACAAGAAGATTTTTTAAGATTTCCTTATTTTTTCACTTTGGTTGCCATAGCAACCAGAGTTCTATATTGTTTTCAATTCTTTGAACAAATTTGAAAGAGCTTGACCCAAGGAACATTCCTGTAAAGTTTGGTTGAAATCTATTCAGCCGTTTAGGAGAAGATGTCATTTGAAGCAATTGTTAACGACGACGCACGACGGACGACTGACGACGGACGACGGACACAGGGCCATCCCAATAGCTCACCTTGAGCCTTTGGCTCAGGTGAGCTAAAAATAATAATAGACTTTATTAGAGTGTGTGTCTTTTTGTGTATGTACAGTACTGTACAGTTACTATTCTTAACTTTGAATAAGTCTTTATTTGCAGTCCATCCCATATAGTCAATTTTCATTCAAAACAGCAAGGTTCGCAGATTAATTAAATACGGACTATAGTTGAAACTTTGTAACTGGGTCGTTTTGTCAAGGGGGCGAATAGACCGTGTTATATTTTCAGAGTTCGATGTTTATGGATGATTTTTTTTATCTTCGGTGAAGACAGTAGGCAGACAGGACACTATATTTGGACCAGAGGGTCACATTTCGCACACCTGAGGACACTGTACCATAGAATCTGACTGGGCAAGACAACATTTTGATATAGCTATGACCCAGGTGCCATAATTTGATCTTGGTAGAGGACCACAATGCGAAGCTACATGTCAGATATTAATGATCTGGGCCTTACGGTTTAAGAGAAGAAGATTTTTAAAGGTTTTCCTATAAAAACTGATAAGCCCCTGGGTGGGGCCAATTTTTGCCCGGGGGTCATAATTTGAACACACTTGGTAGAGAACCACAAGGCAAAGCTATATGTCAAATGTTAAGAATCTGTGCCTTACAGTTTCAGAGTAGAAGATTTTTAAAGGTTTTCCTATATAAGTCTATGTAAAACTGATAAGCCCCGGGGCGGGGCCAAATTTGATCAAGGGGTTATAATTTGAACAATCTTGGTAGAGTACAATAGGGCAAAGCTACATGTCAAATATAAATGATCTTGGCCTTACGGTTTTAGAGAAGAAGATTTTTAAAGGTTTTCCTATGAAAAAACTAATAGGCCCGAGGGCGTGGCAATTTTTGGCCCGGGGGTCATAATTTGAACGATCTTGGTAGAGGACCACAAGGCAAAGCTATATGTCAAATATTAAAGATCTAGGCCATACAGTTTAAGAGAAGAAGATTTTTAAAGGTTTTCCTATATAAGTCTATGTAAAACTGATAAGCCCCGAGGCGGGACCAATTTTGACCCAGGGGTTATAATTTGAACAACTTTGGTAGAGGACTTTAAGGCAAAGCTACATGTCAAATATAAATGATCTAGGCCTTACAGTTTCAGAGAAGAAGAATTTTAAAGGTTTTCCTATGAAAAACTGATAAGCCCGAGGGCGGGGCCATTTTTGGCCCGGGGGTCATAATTTGATCAAACTTGGTAGAGGACCACAAGGCAAAGCTATATGTCAAATATTAAAGATCTGGGCCTTACAGTGTCAGAGAATAAGATTTTTAAAGGTTTTCCTATATAAGTCTATGTAAAACTGATAAGCCCCGGGGCGGGGCCAATTTAGATCCGGGGGTCATAATTTGAACAATCTTGGTAGAGGACCATATGGCAAAGCTACATGTCAAATATTAATGATCTAGGTCACACAGTTTCTGAGGAGAAGATTTTTAAAGGTTTTCCTAAGAAAAACTGATAAGCCCCAGGGCGGGGCCATTTTTGGCCCCAGGGTCAAACTTTGAACAATCTTGGTAGAAGATCATTAGGTAATGATACATACCAAATATCAAAGGTCTGGGCCTTTGGGTTTCTGAGAAGAAGATTTTTTAAGATTTTCTTATGCATTAAAAGTTGTTTATAGGGTCATGTTAGAAAATCTGGTCCAAAAGCAAGGGGAATAACTCTAGCCAAAAACTTTGAACAAGATTTCGTTCCCCCTTGTCACTGATGCTTCTGACAAAGTTTGGTTGAAATCGAGTCAGTGGTTTCAGAGGAGATGTTGTTTGAAAATGTGGACAGACGACGTACGACGTACTACGGACGACGGACGGAAAGTATCACAATAGCTCATCCTGAGCCTATGGCTCAGGTGAGCTAAAAACGCTTTCACTATCG
Organism: Gari tellinella; assembly: GCA_922989275.2. NCBI lineage: Eukaryota > Metazoa > Mollusca > Bivalvia > Cardiida > Psammobiidae > Gari > Gari tellinella. The sequence goes on along the minus strand of OV277864.1, from coordinate 39,018,950 downwards.
TCCATAATATTATGTTCGAGAAAGATGTGCATTTCTTTCTACCATTTTTAGGACAGATTTTAGCGATACCGTGGTTCGTCCCACTTTTGCACAAAGCAATTAAACCCAATTACTTTGTGAGTTTCGTAACTTGGTTTGGAAAAGCTTTCAGCCTGTGTTCGGCTGTTCTTCCTTAAATGTCTCGTCAGCCTTCCGTTTATAAACGCTAGAAGGACGAGTCGACTGGAAAACGTTAATATTTGAGTTCCCCATTCGCAGTTTGTGGTCACTAGCTAATAGACTGGTTCCCCTTTTTCTGATGCTGATTTGGGGTTGGTACGTATGGAGCCGGGGTATCAATCATGCGCATGCGTTAAGTGCTGGGTTTCCCTAAGTTATAAATAGCCGAGATATGAAAAGAACAGGATGGGTGAAAGGTGATAATTATTTAAAAGAAAGGTTAGACACTGTGTTTGTCTTTACCAATTTAACCTTACATTTTGGAACGTCTGAACATCAAAATATACACTCGCATTTTTTTTCAAGTGCTGAATTTTTCAGCTCGCTTTTTCATAATTCAACTTGCATTTTGCGAGTTCGCAAGAACGAAGTTCGAGTCCTGAGTCTGTTTGTTTATACTCACTAAAAATGTGTTTCCTAAACATGGATGCCCTTTTGAATGTTTAACCACAAATAAATGACCTTAACGCAAAAACTTAACTAAGGTAACAGAGGTCAATAGTTAAGGTCATCATTCTGTGATACAACATGCTATATATATACCTATAGACATCCATAAGCATTTTTAGTTTCCTGACCCTAGCTGCGGTACTTAGTCAACATGTGACCCTAAATACAAAACTGTTAACCTTGGTTCATATGGACGTATTTACGTACAAAAGTAAAACTACAGTTGAACCCCTCCAAACCAGAACCTCTAAATACCGGATTCTCTCTAAACCGGACAAAAGCTTTGGTCCCGTTAAATCCAACCCTTCTTTATGTAATACACATTAAACCATAAATACCCCTTTTTACCTCTTTGATTTATTCCCATACTGAAGAAAATTGTTTATAGATTCTAGCAAATCATAGCTTAAAGCAGGTTGAAAGTAAATAGTACAGCATATTTCTGCAGATTTTGCGCAAAAGTGTTCAGATGTGGATAAAAGCATCAAATTTGGCCCATGGGTAGTTTAGGGTCTACTTATTAAATAATGATAGAGACCCATCTTTTAAAATTCAAAATGGCCGCCATTTTCAAGATGGCCGCCAAGGTATATCATAATATGAAAATTGTCAAATTTTCAATCTTAACTTGTTTCAAAATATACTAAATTGTATTTATTTTTGTGAAAACTCATTTATTATCAAATCATTTGAAATATAATAGATGTTTGAATTAAAAAGAATCCAAAACGGCCGCCATTTCAAAGATGGTTGGCGTTTTTTACAAAATCTGAAAATTACCTTATGTGCAGCAACACAATTCATATTTTGCATACATCAATCTTCATATATATTGGTTATCTTATAAGATATTTCAATAATGCATATATTAAGATATGGGGATGTTACTCTTTTATATCAGATGGGCTGCATCATGGCACTTAGATTCACTATTTCAGACAACATTTTACGTACAATGCAAAATCCAAGTTAGTTCATGTTAAATTGCATAACACATATATAAATCTAGACATTGTATTGAGATTTATAAAGCAATTGTTTCACAAACAGATTGATTGTTTTAATCACTCAACTAGTCGTGAACCACCATTGCCTGTACATCTGGGTCTTCTACTTCATGAGGAAACTAAAAAAAAGGGTCTCATCAACAAGCTGTTTGACCTTGGGCTATATATCAACTTCAATCGAGTCCTAGCAATATCCACTAAAAGGGGAAACAATGTATGTGCCAGATACAATAAAGAAAGTGTTGTGTGCCCACCCCAACTCCACAAAGGAAAATTTACCACAAGTGCATTTGACAATATCGACCATAACACAAGCTCCCCAACACCTCAGTGATTATTCCATGGTACAGGACTTCCCCTGTTACAGCACCCGAGCATTGAGAATGAAGGCGAAGCTCGAGACCAGTACATACGGAAAATTATTGTCTGGACTGCCCGATTCATACACTGTTGTGCCATCAGTAGCATTATAGAGCAAGGACACTATTGTCCCTGCCACATGCACAGGTCATCTACAAAACCAGTGCCATATAATAACTGAGGAAGTCCAAGTTGAGGACAGGTAATTTCATAATTTACCAAACCAAGTAATTGATGTTGCTAAAGAAAATGATTAAGTTATAAAGTTAGTATTTAGATAATGTTTCAAACGAGAGTAACTGAGATTTGTCTTCTATGCTGAGAAAATGATATCAAATAAATATTTAACTGCATTAGACCTACGGAACAACTGTTTGTATTTATAATGCACTGAAAAATGATAAGGTGACATATAGATATGATGTTTCAAATTTGAGTTGCACAATAAATATATTGATGTTGCTTTGCACTTGTAGGTGGCTGGAGCATGTTGATAAGGAGCTTAAAGCCGAGACATCTAGTGATATGAGTACATCCCGGTCTGCCTTTCACTGTAGTTCAGAGAGACAAGAAAAAACACTGAATACAAGTATGCTATTGCCACTGTTTCCAGAAGAGGCCAAGTCGACAGCCATGATTCGACATTCAATCGATGTAGTAAAGAAGTCAATCAATTTCCCTTAACCCTGGTCAGGTTCCAGTCATCAATGTGCCGTGTCCTGCTTATGTGAGAGGCTTCAAGGAAGGAGTCCAGCCGCTGTATGCAATTACCAAACAAATACAGTGATCTTTCAACAAAAGTCATGGGGGAAACCGTCTTGTGGTAGTTTTAGGCGGGTTGCATTATAGAGATGGCTGCCTTAAAAGCTGTTGGAAACTGGCTGTAGGGTAGCTTATGGACGAACGCCCCTTGTGCAGGCCAACGTCGCATCAAGTGGGAAGGCCGAATCATTCCTCAAAGCCTCTCACATTAGCAGGACACGGCACTGTGATGACTTGAACTTGACCAGGGTTAAGGGAATTGATTGACTTTGTTACTATGTCGATGGAGTGCCGAATCATGGCTGTCGACTTTGCCTCTTCTGGAAACAGTGGCAAAAGCGCACTTGTGTCCAGTGGTTTCTTTTGTCTGTCTGAGCTACAGTGCAAGAAACGCAGACCGGGATGTACTCATATCACTGGATGTTTCGGCTTTAAGCTCCTTGTCAATATGCTCCAGCCACCTACAAACACAAAGCAAAATCAATTTTGTTATGTATTTTATTTATCCGTAGGTCTAATTATACAGTTAAATATTTATTTGGTATCATTTTCACAGCATTAAGACAAATGTCAGTTATGTAGTTTCATTTGAAATATTATCTTAATACTAACTTTATAACCTAATCATTTTCTTTAACAACATCAATAATTTGGTTTGGTAAATTTTGAAATCACCTGTTCTCAACTTGGACTTCCTCAGTTATTGTATCACACTGGCTTTGTAGATGACCTGTGCGTGTTAAGCAGGGGCAATAATGTCCTTCCTCTGAAATGCTACTGGTGGCACAATAGTGTATGAATCTGGAAGTTCAGACAATGATTTTCCATAGCCAGTCACAGTGATTCCAATGTCCTGGTCTCGACTTTTGCCTTCATTCATAATGCTTGGGTGCTGAAACAGGGAAATTCCTGTTCAGTGATTTGATCCCTGAGCTGTTAATTGAGGAGCTTGTGTTATGGTTGATTTTGTCAAATGCACTTGTGGTAAATATTCCATTGTGGAGTTGGGGTGGGCACACAACACTTTCTTTATTGTATCTGGCACATACATTGTTTCCCCTTTTAGTGGATATTTTGCTAGGACTCGATTGAAGTTGATATATAGCCCAAGGTCAAACAACTTGATGAGACCCTTTTCCTAGTTTCCTCATGAAGTAGAAGACCCAAATGTACAGGCAATGGTGGTTCACGACTAGTTGAGTGATATACTTATGTATGCTCACTGTGACACTTAAAGCTGCATAGAATTGCATCCACTGGGAGATGCTGAAAGATACTTGTGAGTCAGCCGGTATGCTAGGCACATGTTCAATGTTTGCACCACTCAGTATCATATTCACTATTGAGAGGAGCTATGGTGGTACTGCATCCTGCTGACAAGTTATTGAAAACCTTGGTGGCTTCTCATGACCCTCCAGATCCCTCCCCATTGGGATGGTAACGCAGAGCTGATCAGATGTGGGAGCCAACATGGACATTACTTCCACAAGCTTCAGAAACGTGCCTTGAATTTTTGACGTGTGGATGTGATGTTGAAAAGGGGTGCAGGGGACGGTGCAAATGTGTTGCTGCTAATGGATTGTGTACCGCACTGTGCAAATGTTAGTGTAGCTGTGACCGGGACTAAAGCTTAATGCACAGAATCATGAAGCTACCAAAACACATGATAGAGTGTTGAAACTCCTATCTGGTGATTAAAACATGCAATCTGTTTGTGAAACAATTGCTTTATAAATTCAATACAATGTCTAGATGTATATATGTGTTATGCAATTTAACGCCATCACTCATACAACACACGTGGCTGAGCTAGTATACAGCAATTGTTTGAGGAGTGTGATGCTTCACGCCCGGGAGACTTGGCCACTGTCAAAGCCGAATTTCCGTCTCCTGCGAAATGATCGTGCTATGGTCAGACAAATCTGCAACATCAAGCCACAGGACATAGCCAACATCAGGTCGAAAAAGCTCCTGGTGCAGCTTTGCCTGGATGACCTAGACATCAGCCTAAAGGAAAGAAGGCCGAGGTGGTACGGCCATGTGGAGAGATCCAGCGGGGCATTGAATGCAGCTGTTACACACATGTTGCTGGCAGACATGGGCCTGGAAGGCCTAGGATGACATGGAAAGGGTTGACAGAGAGGGATTGCAGAGATTGGAACCTCTCTGCAATTGACCCTCGCGAGAGAGAGACACCTGGAGATCAGGTGTAAGAACTGCCATGGTGCATCAATCCAGCTACCTGGAAGGGGGCCCACTGATGTGGATATTGCCCCTGAGCCTGCACATAAAAATCCGATAGTAGTAACATGAACTTAAATTTTGTATTTGCACGTAAAATTATGTCTGAAATAGTGAAAGTGCCATGATGCAGCCCATCTGATATAAAAAGAGTTAACATCCAAATCTTAATATATGCATTATTGAAATATCGTATAAGATAACCAAATTATATTAGATTGATGTATGCAAAATAAGAATTGTGTTGCTGCACATAAGGTATTTTTTTAATTTTTTGTTAAAAACGTCAGCCATCTTTGAAATAGCGGCCATTTTGGATTATTTTCAATTGAAACAGCTATTACATTTTATTTGATTAGACAATAAATGAGTTTTAACATAAATAAATAAAATTTAGTATATTTTGAAACAACTTAAAATTGACAAGTTGATAATTATCATATTTTTATACACCTTGGCGGCCATTTTGAATTTTAAAAAATGAGTCTCTATCATATTTTAATAATTAGACCCTAAACTACCAATAGGACAAATGTGTTGCTTTTAACCACATCTGAACACTTTCGTCCAAAATATGCAAAAATATGCTGCATGTGCAGCATATTTGGGGAAAAGGTGTTCGAAAACACTCAAAATGTGGCGGCCATTTTGAAAACAGCGACATATTTGAATTTTTCCTTATAATTTCCATCTTAGATAAATCTTAGGCTATAAGACAGCAATTTAGAGAAAAATGGTGATAAAATTATCTTTTAAAGAGACAAAACTCAAACTCCTTTCGATGTGGCGGCCATCTTGGAAAATGGTGGCCATTTTGATTTTTTCGAATGGGGTCTCTTTATCATTTTTGTATAAGTAGGTTATAAGCTACCTTTGTGGAAAGTTTGATGCTTTTATCCACAACTGAACAATTTTTTCACAAATATGCTGCACTAAAGCAGAATGCGCCTTAAGGCGCATTCTGCTTTACTTTAAATCTGCTTTAAGTGGTCAGCTATCTTCCATACTAGAAACAAGCTGTTTGGTAATGGGTTAAACCCCCTCTAAACTGGAAACCCCTCTAAACCGGATCATTTTGTTGTCCCCACACATGTCCGGTTTAGAGGGGTTTCACTGTATATGCCCCACACCACCTCATAGCAGGGCATCAGAAAAGGTAATCTTTACCAAGGTAAACTTAAAAGGAAAGCTGATCATCTCTTTCCTAATTTTCTTCTTTATATCTCCACCAAACCTTATGATTTCTCAGTAGAATTGTGTCGAAGAGTTTTTAATGACAACCACATTTAAATATTTGAAATATTTTCTCCTTATCTGGACCCATGTAGAAAATCAAGATATGACAGACTTACCTGTATAGGGGATTCAGGGCAATGATGTCTTTAATGGTCTTAACTACTTCAGCCATCAAAGCCTGCAACACAAAACAGTAGTCAGTCTTGTATAAACCAAGAATTGTCAATTCAGTTAAGGCTAAACATTGAGAGCAAAAACCAAGCATTCACAAGGAAACAATTTTAATTTTTTACCATTAAAATGATTAAATCCAAAAAATGCCCAGTGGATTCTTCCATGCTTATATATTGTATAAGTCCATTTTTGATGAAAGGGGTGCCTGGTCTAAATTTTCATTTTTGTTTTGTTTTATTATGAAAATTCCTATCAGTAAACAGGATAGACTCCGATCAGACACCACATTATGTGGTGTCTGATCGGAGTCTACACTGTTTAACTATGTCCCTTTAATGGGATGCTAGGCACAAAAGGGTTAAAGTACTTATCAAGATTTACAGGTCACCTTAAGATGATCATTTGAGTCATATGGCTCATGCTGGAAGTTTTCAGTTTCCACCATTAGGACATCTCCCAGCACAGCACTGTCTTTCAGCATTTCTTCCCTGGGACTTTCACCTGAAATACAAACAAAGAATCACACACTCAAGCCTGTCCACAGCAACTGTTCATTGACACAGAAAGACAGCTGGCCATATAACTCTTTCAACACTAAGTAACTGTTGTGGGATATAAGGTTCACTTGTGGATCTATTTAGATACCAAAACATGAACCAGTCTACTTGGGTAGTGTAATAAATACTGCTTAAATTAGCAGACAGTAGGAACCCTCTGATCTGGGTCTACACTGTTTGCAAATGAAATTAGTAATTATTTTAAACAGGTCCAAGGTGGAAAGAGATAACATTTCCTCCATAGCTTTTTCTCAATATTTAAGTCACATAGTTGCTTAAGTTAAGGTATATACAAAGGCTGTAGGAATATTCTACTATGGCTATTTAAATAACAGATCATAGAAGAAACATGGAAAGTTTTTATGAGGAAATAGGTAGTTTGATTTGTTTACTTCGCTACTACATTAGTCATATTGCAATATCCAGCTAATTGCAGGTGAAGGAAGATCCCTAGAAACCCTTTATACACTGTTTAAGGCACAAATCTGCAATTGGGTAGAACCACTGTCCTTCTGCAAGCCAGCTGGAGCCTGGAAAGCATACCCGCATGACAAATCTGAAGTGCCCAGACAGGAATTCAAACCCACAGCAGTGAGGAGCTATGTGATTGTCAATCACAATGACTATAACTTACTAAATGACTTACATACAAATGTTCAGCTTTCAACTCACTGTCCGCATTTAGTAATTTTATCAAATTTGTTCTAATAGATCACTATGTGAAATGAACAGAAGAAGACCATGAAATGAGATGAATCGCCAGAAAAAAGGCAAATAAAATCTATGTTATAGCAATGAGAAATAGTGCAAAGTTGAAGCTTAATGTTGGAGCTAAATATAAATGAGCCGTGCCATGAGAAAACCAGACTTATTGCATTGCAAACAGTGTAGATCAAAGCCAGCCGCCGCTAGCAGTGTACACCAAACTCAGATACAGCACCTAAGATGACAGCTGTGCTTGTTCTATGCAATGTTGCAATGCAATAAGGCTGGTTTTGTCATGGCAAAAGAGCAATACCTTTATCTTGTTTACACCACTTCTTCACAGTAAGATAAATTAGATTAAAGATACAAATGCTGTACAAAAATCAAAGCATCAATTTCAAATATTCCATGTGTGAAAAGATATCAATCTTTTTTTCATATATTGCAATATATCTATGGTTATGCCACCTGTATAAATCACCAGTGATTAATATCTACATGCACTAAAGACATTCTCTACCATTGGAATCTTCATCTGTTGTGGTCTCTGCCGTTTGCTCTGTTAGGACATCTTCGCTGCCATTTTGTCTTTCCAGCCTTCTCGATTTCCTTGTTTTCCTCCCAGACCTCTTTCTAATTTGATCAGCTAACAGCGGAGAGATAAATACAGGGGGTGAGTTCCAGTCTTCAATATTCAACACTACCATGAAAACAATTGACCAATTTAACCCATTACCCCATAAATACGACTTTTTACTTCTTTCGTTTATTCCTCCATTGAAGAAAATAATTCCAATTTATACAATCATAAATATGTATAATAAGAAATATTTTGTATATTCTAGTTGGTGGTAGTTTAAAACAGGCTGAAAGTAAAGCAGAATGTGCCTGAAGGCACATTCTGCTTTCCTTTCAACCTGCTTTAAGTGGTAACCTGTCTTCAAAACTAAAAACAGGCTATGGTGTAATGGGTTAAGCCAACAGGTGCTTCTGTAGAGGGGACTAGTGACTACAACAAGCTTACTGTGCATACCCAAAGTCATACTGAGCATTGTAGTGTCTATTGTCTATGTCTGTACTGGAGACTAGCATTCAAAGAGAGATTTGAATTTCATGGGTTTCATTAGACACAATGCCATAGTTTGAATATGCAGCTTTCACTTGATCTCATATACTATAATTAATTTTATAAATTTCCTACATGTGTTTTTTAATTTTAAGTTTAAATGCAAAGATAATAGCACTTTAAATTCTGAGCAGACATTTTGTTAAAAAAGATGTCAAAATGATTATGTAATGTATGCTATTGTGATATGAATGAATGAACATTTTGATTCATGAAACCCTTCTCCTGCAAAAGTTTTTTTTAATTGCCAATAATTGCAAACAGTCTTGATCGAAACCAGAATGAAATGCTTTATTGGAATCGCATTGTTGATCCAACATTTCAAGGATGAATGAATAAAATGAGCCTAAAGATATAAATGTACTGAAGACTGGCACTCACAGGAGAAATACACAATACACACCCATGCCACTGCTGTACTACTGTATATACAGGACTCCAGAAGAGTGGGTAAACTGAAGGGTTCCAACATTTTCTCGATTATGTTTCCACCAAACCCTACATTGTTACTGTTAATTAAAACTGTCTCGAAGTGACGATTCTAATGAGTGGTGACCACATAGGGTTTATGAAAGAAATAAGAAAGTTACTATTTGAAATATGCACCTTTTCTGGAGCTTTGCTATATAAGCAATTAATGTCTGTATACATTCACTGAAGCTTTTCATCATGCTTGCTAGAAAAATCCATTTAATAGAGACGTTCCTTAACAGTCTATAAAAAAAAGCTAATCAAACATGGCCATTGATGGCGTTATGCACCAGATGAACACTTAAAGCAGGATAAAAATAAAGAAGAAAGCACCTACAGGTGCTTTCTGGTCTACTTCAACTTGCTTTTAAGTTTATACACTATTACCTACCTTGAATTTAAGGAATAGTTCAAATATTTATTGTGTCCACGGAGGTATGAGAAAAAAACCTGGTCACACTGTATGAAACCGCGAAGCGAGTGCCCTATCAGGGTACAGATTGTTTGTCATGCTTCTCCTGCTTTGTGAATATGTAGTAATAAACCAATTTCAGAATTTAAGCAAACAACAGTAAGAATGATCATATTGTAAGAGTAACATTTAGTTATAGACAGCTACAGAATGATACATTCCTAAGCTACATGTACAAGTTTACAGAATGAAAATAAATGACATGCAAACCGTTTCCCGCAAACTTATCTAAAACACATTGCAATTTAGAAAAGAAGCACTCTAAACTCTCATTTCACTTATTGTAATCAAGAATAATGAAAACATTCAGTTTCTAGATGCTATTTATATTGACCAATCACTCCAGAGATATGCCTTTAATCCATTACTCCACAAAAGAAATAAGTTCCAATTTATACAGTCAATAAATGTTTTTTATCCAAACAGATGGTAGCTTAAAGCATGCTGAAAGTAAAGCAGAATGTGCCTTAATAGCTCGGCACATTATTACAAAAATCATGCACTTGATGATACAAGCATGAAATTTGGTATGTATACTGGTATGACCCTACTCTCAACAAAACGCCCGTTAGCCACTTCAAAAATTCAAAATGGCCGCCATTTTTCAAGATGGCCGCCATTTCCGGTTGTATTATACACTTTTCTCTCTAAAATATGATATAATTGACCGCTTTTCAAACTTTTAGTGTCTAACTATATGTTTTTAAGCATAACGTAGCTAAATATGTGATTTATAGACTCGTTAGAAGTTGTTTCAATCATATAATAAGCAAAACTGTGCAAAAAGCATTGTGCGTGAAGGTAAAAATCAAGTTCAAATGGTTGACCTTGCTTGGGTCATACCCTCATTTTATCTTGTGTCATGTTTTAATCATATTGTTTTCAATTGCTTTTGTCTGTAGATATTAGTTTTCAAATTCACAACTACATAAACCTGTACAGGAAAGGCCAAACCGATAACACTTGCATCAGTCACTGCATTCAGTTATACATCCACATTTTGTAAGCTCTTTGCAACTGTCTGCGATTGGTGGAATTTTTGTCCAAAGTACCTGCCACAATGTTCCTTGTTTCCTCCTCCCCCATTCATCTGGATTCTGATCTTCCATTTGGCGTAAGATTGATAGTTCCCAAATACAAGCTGCTTGATATGCAACACGTTTAACATGTTCAAACAGGGCTCCTCGAGTTGGAGGAATACTATTAAATTCTCTTTGCTTTCGGGCAAACAAGTCAATTCTAACACAATCAATATCAATAGCAGAACTTGGCCTGTCATACATTGTGATCACAAATCTTTCAATGAGTTTCATATCTTCATTTGTGAACACTGATGGATATATACTCTACTTCGAAAATGCTGCAGATGCGTCAGGACAAACATTCCAAGTCTGCCAAACAGCCTTTTTTCCTTCCCAATGAATGTCAGAAACGATGTCACAGCCAGTGAATGCATGAAAGAAAAGAATACCTTTGAACTATTCTGGGCCAATAGCATTATGCATATCATGTACTGGAATCCACCATAAAGATGACCCTAGACCAAAAGCAATCCATAATGTTTGCAGGCCAAGATCTTACAGCTGTGGAAATTTACTGACAGCGATGACAACTACATCCGTTTCAGTTGCTTTTAAATGATACTTGTGTGTCAGCTTCTTTGTGGTTATTGGGTGTCAGTTCTTCAAGACTGATATGTCTGTTACACATGGTCCGTTCTTCTCTGGTAACAACAACAAGGTTTTGCATACACATCGCAACTATCTTATCAGCTAAATAGCAGAAATGTGTATTGTAGTCATTGTTCCTTAAGAATCTTTACCAGTAAAGCGGTAGTTTTCCTTTGTCGATGACTCTGCGCCTTAAATTGCGCTTCGACCTAGCTTTATTCTGAGTTCAGAATTCAGACTAGATTGCCTATAGACATAAAATATGATGTTTGTTTTCGTGTATATCGAACAAAAATTCTGTATTCGTTTGACAAAGTCAATCCGTGCATATTCTTCGAATGGTTTTGAATATAGCGGTGGTAATTTTACGTTAACCAGAGATGAACTATATTTTATGATTACAGACACTTTTGGTTCTTAATCTGAGCATCTGATATTAAGCTCTCAAGAATTGTTGTGAGCTGAGTCTTTTGTCACTTAGAGCAGCTGGGAAGGACTGATTTGCATGACGAAAGAATTCAAACTCTCTAGACTGGCAAGATATAAACAGTATAGAAAAGAGATGACAGTCATCCTTTAATGTCTGTTGCTTCAAAGCTTTTGAGTCTGGTTCGATTTTCTATTTAAAGAAATTAAGTTGGATTCTTTTGATTAGTTCGTAAAATGTACTACAATGCTCTTTTTATAGCCCTTCCATGAATTCAAGGTAACGAGTAACCAACTCTGCAGGCTCTCCTTGCAAAGGATTCCAAATGTCTTTGACGACAGTGTGCAATTTGTTAACCGTCTCAAGGAATTCTTTTTGTACATGTTTTGTTTTGTTCATAGTTCTTGAGACATGCATTTGTCTTGCCACAGACACACTTTCATATTTAGCAATCAAGCGACTAACTTCGGGTCCAGCTACCATCCATCTCCTTAATTCTGACGGATCTTCTGTAACATCAATAGCCCAACTATCACATTTAATTACAGCATTTTCCTGTTCATGTGCTTGGTCGATGACCATAGCGGAGAATGGTCGATTTGATTTGAACACAATAAATTTCCCTGCTTGAAATTACTGATACAGATGTGGGTGAATGTGTTCTAAGTTGAGCATGTTGTTTGCAAAAAGGCAAGGCATTAGGGCTGACAGCGACTGGTGATACAAAATGAAATTGGCCTCACGAAAGGCTCGAACCAAAGATAAAATGGTCAATTCCATGGATTACACTAAATGACAGTAATTTAACTGTGGACTTTCCTCCATGCGATTCTCACACCTTTCATCAAAGATAAGGATCGCCTGCTCCAGTTTTCAGCCTATTGTGCAGTAATACTCATATGCTTCTTTTAATAGTTTGTAGAGACTACAAGCTGTGACCTGGTGCATTGATTGTTTTCTGGTAACACTAGACGCATATAAAAATGATTCTGCAGTTCCAGGTGTAACTATTTCAGCTTCAATGATTGCCCCTGTCCACCCGCTGGACTGAAGGAGATTTCCAACAGACTTCAATGTAGCCATTTCAATGTGTAGGCCTCCAAACATAACTACAAGTTTGTCTTCACCATACTGCTCGGGCCAGTGCCACTGTATTTGCTTTGCAACTGCATAGATTAGGTGATCACCAGTAATAACAGGAATTTGTCCAGGGTTAAGGTAACTGATTCCTTCACCTTATCCATAATATGCCGTAACGTGGCAACAGAGTGAGCTAATTCACGAAGTAGAGGTTAAAGTGAAGTAACGGTCACGTCAATGGCAATACCTCTTTTTTCGATGGATGATGTGCAGACGAAGTAAAACTGATAGTATCATCAATTGTCAGAGTCAAATGGACAGTTTCAAGCCACTGAAACTCATTTGTAAGTTGGAGGTTTGCAGAGTCAATACCAGGGTATTATAGGGTTTATACAGGGTTTATATTTTATGTACACTGTTCGTCTTTATAGGTGAATATAGGAGATAAGTGTGAGGTTGGGCGCCCCTAAACGCAGGTTTAACCCCCAGTGGTAGTTAATGATTAATTTATAATTAATTATTGATTGCTGCTGACCGTACCAAGGCGGGCTCCTATGTTCACTTTGCTTTATGTTTGTCTTGCGTGTTGTTTTCTATTTAGTGTGTAGATGAAGGAATGGGATTGTGCGTGTGTGTGTGTGTGTTTGTTATGGTATGACTGTGTGTGTGTTCTGCTTGAGAGGTGGGTGTATTGTTTGTGTTGCGTTTCCTGCTTGAGTCTTTCGTATTTATTTGGTACGTAAGGCAGTCAGTTATTGTAGGAAGGCCTGCTTTGTGGTGAAAACTGAGTGATGAATGTTTGTAAAGGATTCAGGAAGTTCAGGAACTCTCATTTAACTTTGTCTCTGATACAGAGAGGCCCTCGTCTTTCACCCTAGTTTTCTGGGGTAGGGTATTGAAATAGAGAAACGCTTACAGTGCCATGAAATGAGGTGCTATCTGTTGTTGATATTGGATTATGATCTATGTTGTCCAAGGCCGCTGTTGTGAAGAGTCCTGTTCCGAGAACAGAAGGACATACAGCTTCTTCATTCATGTATCTTTCAATAGCTGCATCGCCTAATTGAGCAGATACTTTAAACCCTCCGTCGTATGGCATACTAAGACCAAGAAGTAGGTCTACAAGAGCCATCTTACGAGTTTTGGCATACACAGACATGCAAATGAAGACAGATAATGGAGTTTCGCGGTCCATAGAATGCCTAAAGGTTGATGTGGCGTCCCTGTATTTTGCATAACAGTTATATTGCAGAAGTTGTGCCATGGTTTAATCTGTTTTAGCTGCACCAAATCTTAATTGCGTTTAATGTCAACGCCATGCTTAATCATGCAAACAAACTGAGGAAGCGCAGATGGAATAGCATCTTCAACACACCCGTCATGAAATCTACCATTGAATGTGTATTCATGGTCAATCATGTTTCTTCTCAAGATCTTGGCTGCTTTACCAAGTATTATGGCCTCTGAATAGTCTGAAACCTGCGCCGGAGCTGGCCTAATGTCTTTCTTGAAAGACAAACTTGTATCTCTTCCACTTTTATAGGCTTTGAGCTCAGGAATTTCTTCCAGAAGCCTTTCTTAAAATCTTGTTGTTGGAATATCGGAAGCAGATGTAGCTATCCCGAATTGTTCCAAGTCGTTGCTTGTATAATAGAACAAGGTCTCAAAGACGAAATGCTACTAGGCCATCCGTCTTTGATTTTGTCTCTACTATGTAGATGAGAAGCTCTGAAAATACCAGTGGATATATTTGGCTTATTTTCGAAGCATCCTTTGCTTACCTACAGGTGAACGCATGTACAATATCATTAAACATGACAGAAGATAAAATGAGGGTATGACCCAAGCTGGGTCAACCATGTGAACTTGGTTTTTACCTTGAGGCACATTGCTTTTTTGTACACTTTTGCTTATAATACGATTAAATAAACTTCTAACGAGTCTATAGATCACATAATTAGCTGCGTAATGCTTGAAAACATATAATTAGACACCAAAAATTTGAAAATCGGTCAAATATAACATATGTTGGGGAGAAAAGTGTATAATACAATCGGAAATGGCGGCCATCTTGGAAAATGGCGGCCATTTTGATTTTTTCAAGTGGCTAACGGGCTTTTATGAAATAGTATACATAGAAGTGTAAGTGTGCCAAGTTTGATGCTTGTATCACTAAGTGCATGATTTACCAAAAAAAATGTAATAATGTGCCGAGCTATAAAGCATAGTCTGTTTCACTTTCAAACTGCTTTAAATGTCAAGCTATAAGGGTAAAGGGTTAAAAGGATGCAACTTTTAGTACTAAAAGATATGTGAGAAGGGAAGAACAAAATGTGCAAACTGCGTGTCTGTTGATTAATATGATATGAAATTCATATCCTACAATATTGAAATCTGTTAGTATTTCTCTATGCATATACATAATTATCTTATATACCTATAACCCAATACCCCATAGCCCGTTTCTAATTTTGAAGATATGTGACCACTTAAAGCAGATTGAAAGTAAAGCAGAATGCGCCTTAAGGCTGTACTTTCAACCTGCTTTAAGTTACCATCTGCTAGAATATAGAAAATATTTCTTATGAAACATGTTCAATACTATATAAATTTGACTTATTTTCTTCAGTATAGGCACAAATAAGAGTCATAAAAAGGAGTATTTGTAGGGTAATGGGTAAAATTCAAACACAAGCAAAATACATGCTACTGCGCTGGAGTATATGTTGTAATGGGTTAACTTAACTGCAGTCAAGACACACAATAACTGAGCTGTAAAGGTGGCTGTTTAATAAAGTTTGCTGACAATAATTAATACATGTATACAAATGCAAGTGCACAAAACTACAGTAGGCAGATACAGTGTCAGATAAAGAGGGCTGACCAGGTAGTTAGGCCTGAGCTGAGCGACTATTCAAATTAAGGAGCAGTATTTATTTTTTCATAAACTGTCTTAACCCTTAGCCTGCCACTCACGACTATAGCTCCATATGCAAACAGCTTGGATCCGGATGAGACGCCGAGTAACTCGGCGTCTCATCCGGATCCAAGCTGTTTGACACTCGGACAACATTTTCAGCAATTTTGAGTAACTTTGAAGCACTTTGAAACTTGAGGCAGACGAGAAATATAGCAGACAACAATTTATTTGGCGGGCTAAGGGTTAACTGCAATGACACCATCTACTTTAAAAAATTAATTTCTGCTTTAACTCAAATTAAACTTTTATGAATTTTGACAATGGATATACATTGAAAGGAGTGACTTGTCAACAGTTTGGTTCCTGGTCAAAGACTGCATTACACATCTTCTGATCAGGGTCACAACTGTTTGAAAATAACCATTGAACCTGGGGTAAGGAAGTGCTGTGGTTAAACCATTACCCCATAGGCTGTTTCTAGTCTTTAAAACAAGGTACTACTTAAAGCAGGTTGAAAGTAAAGCAGAATGCGCCTTAGGCGAATTCTGCTTTACGTTCAGCCTGCTTTAAGCTATTATCTGCTAGGATATAGAAAATATTTCTTATGGTACATATTCATGACTTAATAAAAAGAAACTATTTTCTACAGTTGAGGAATATGTTTAAGGCTAAAAATGCGTATTTATGAGGTAAAAGGTAAAACTGCAATATATATAGAAAGTTCCATACATTCTCATAGAACAGTCGCTCCACTCAAGTTTGCCTGTATTATACATAGTATCAATATCCTACCTAGATGCTCAGTTCCAGACTCTACATCAGCTGCAATATGTGGCTCATCTGTCAGCTGGTTTAGAATTGATATCCTGTAAATATATACCACAGAGCTCCAGATAAAGGGAGTATTTCAAAAACACAAATCTTTATTTCTGATTCAAACCCTTTGGTGTTACTATTCATGAGAATCGTCTTTTTGCCTCATAGGTTTTGGTGCTGAAATACGCGAGAAAACGATGGATTTGTTCAATTTACAACTCCCTCTTATCTGAAGTGGCAGGCGATGCCTCAGCAGTAAATGGTTATCCTTTCTTTCATAGTGCTCTATCATTGCAAATCATCTATATCCAATTGATCTAGCATATACATGAACTGCTATGAAATCAAAGCAATTTGCTACTTATAAACACAAAGGGAAAGCAATGCAATGCAATAAATTGTAGACAATTTCTTCAACTGCTTAAAAACTTTTAAAGATTATTTTTAATCTGAGTAGCAAACAGTATGGAGCTAAATGCAATGTAACTTTTTGTAGTACAGGAAAAGCTCTCTATTACGACCACTGAATTGTTTAAATTATTAGGTGTTTACAACAGATGACTGCTTAAAGCAAGGTGACAGTGAAACAGAAAGCTCCTAAAGGAGCTTTCTGTTTTACTATCATCTTGCTTTAAGCTGTCATCTGCCTTTTATACAATTAATTAGCCTTGGTTTTAGTGGTTGACATAGAGATTTTACTATATGGACTTAATCAAAACCCATCTTTAAGAGATATCCAAACTAATTCAGAGATAGATTGTACAGAAGAAATAAAGCATAAAGCATGTTACCTGCGATGTCCCATGACAATCATTCTGATCTTGTTTTCTTGTTCCTGAAGTTCTGTGATCTGGACAAACGTTCCAACTTTGTGAATATCTGAAAGTTTTCCTACAACATCCCTTTCATCACTGAAAAATATGTACAAAGAATGAAAGCATTCTATATCACACAAAAATGTCAGAAAAATTAAAGAAACCTTCAGTTTTACAGTTTGAAATTTGCAATATACAACCAAAAATTGCCATCAGTTTATCAGTATGCTCATTTTATGATTTTAAACATTTAAAGTGGAATGTTCCATGAATTTGATTAATTTTACAATGCGTGAAACTTGTAGCACCAGAATGACCAGATATAAATCCCTTCACTGCCATGTCGTCATATGCTTTATAAAATTAGTTGAGTTTGAGATTGTTCTCAAGCATTTGACAGGTCAGATTTGAGCTTTTACTCAAATCTGACCAATAAAATGCTTGAATCTCAGACTCAACTCAAACTCTTTAAAACTTTGGACCCAAACAAGATAATTGCTCTGTGTCTGTTTGTTCTGAGGATGATACAAGAAATACTGAAATTAACATTAACCATATAAACAGTTTACATTATATAATCTATAACCTTCTATATATAGATATTTTAAATATTCCACAAAGGATTACTGTAATTAGTGTAATACCTGTCATTTGTTTTTAGAAAAACTCCTGCATAAGGCTGATTAAGTTTAACTTTTCTCTTAATCAGCTCACAAAGTTTCTTGTCATTGACCTGAAACAAAACAGTAATGTGTAAATATTTTACATCAATTTCAATGAAAATATTATTAACATTTCAAGCAATTATGATTATTTATAAGTAGTTAAGGTATACTTAGCAAAAATAGAAACTTTACATTCTTAAGAGCCGATTTAAGCGATGTTTTAATGGCGTTTCATGAAATATATGCATATTTCATAATGGAGTAATCGATAAAGACCATACAGAGCCACATTCTTGCTAAGTTGTACCGCGAACTACGTAGCACGCTTTCCACTTCCGGTATTTAGCACTGACAGCGAGTTTACCTATTCAGCGTTGATTTCAAGTTTATTTAATGCAACAGATGCACGCAGGCTTAAGCCAAACACCGAAAAATCAAAGTTGTAAACATTTTCGAATCAAAACTGGGATGCCACAGCTTTCTGAAAATCACAGAAATCAGACCATTTGGCATGCTTACGGCGGACGCGTCAGTAACTGATGTTGCGCATCATTTTGTACGCAAACGGTAGACGATTCAGATGCTGACTACTCGTTACAGATTTACTGGGTAGGTCTAGGATCTCCGAGAACTTAAATAATCTCTGAATAATCTATTCTATGCAGGTCAGATGACGTCACAAAAGAGATAAAAGGTCAAATGATCGGTAATCACGACTTGGGATGTAACAACCGATTGACAGCAACCTAGCGATAATCCGGTCACCAGTACATCATACCTCTATCATCTTAACAAATCTAGGAAATACTGGTCCTCTCTGTATGGTGATAACTGGAACATTAGGGAACAGGTCTGGTACTGACATGAGGGCCAGTGCCCTGGAGTCATAGGAGTTGACCACAGGAGCAACTGGCGTTTCTGCCGGCTCTGGATACTCGCCGTCATCGCCCTGATCTGCAGAATCACTGCTATAACAACATGCTTGAATAAATGTTGGTGTATTCCTTAAAACTTGTGTTGACTGTAAAATACCACCATTATGTGGACCACTAAGAAAGTGTTTTCTAGAAGCATCTTTACATAACAGCTGATGCAACGACCTCTCGTGTTTGAGGGCGTTTATAGGTGAAGTGTTTGATCGACATGTAGAATATGTTCTGTATATAGATGAAAAAGAAGTGTATGTCTTATTTATGCTTGATATATTAGCTAAAATGTTCGGTCGATACGAAATGCACTTTATATTTCTCCGACAAGCAAAACATGCTCGCGTGAAGGTCGCCATTGTTGATCAAAGTTCTGTAGACGCTTACTGGATAGGGCTAAATCTTACATAATGTTCAAGAATGAAGTTGCGGTATTTTGTTTGGCCTCTGTGAACATTTTTTTCAGCGGAGCTGTAGATCTATGGTATCTATTGAGATCCAGCATTTGCACTTTCTCAACCAATGACAAATGATCAGAAATCTAGGTTAATGGGCACCTGCTTAAAATTGAATGGATAGAGGATAAATTGCGTGCTGGCTGGTGTACCCAATTACAAGTTTTACTGGAGATGAATTGGGAGTGCAAAAGTTTTAGACACAGTCTGCATGCAATAGCTTTTCAGCATTTCTATTTTTAGATATGAAGTCTGTTCATATATACTTTGTTTGAAGAAACTATAAATGAAGTGTAATATCATGGAGAAAGGTCCTTTCGCCATGCCAATATTTAAAGCTGACCTAGATTTTGTCAATACTTATATTCTAGTAAAACTTGATAAAGATTAGGTTACAATGATGGCTGCTAAGAGTGGTTATGAACTTTTTCTAAGATTTGACCTTGTGACGTGTATTTTGACCCCACCTGACCCACATTCAAAGTAGACCAAATATTGGTCAAGATGATCACTCTGACAAAAATTCATCGACATTGGACAAAATTGTGGCTAGGTACTATCTAGACTGTTCATAAGTTCTTTTTCTATGATTTGACCTATTGACCTACTTTTTGACCCATATTCAAATATGACCTACAATTTATCGAAATGATCGTCTGACCAAGTTTGATAAAGATTAAAATTGGGCTAAAATTGTGACAACTAGATTGTTCACAATCTTTTTCAAAGATTTGACATATTGACCTGTTTGGCCCCCATAAGCCATATTCAAACTTAACCTAGATATTGTGAGGATGGTCATGCTGACAAAGATTGTGGGCGAAAAATATGTCTACTGCAGTGTTCACAAGATTTTTCTGAGATTTGACCTAGGGGCCAACATGACCTATATTTAAACTTGACCTAGACTTTGTCAAGGTGATCATTCTGAAAAGTGGGCTAAAATTGTGGCTACTAGAATATTCACAAGCTTTCCCTAAGATTTGACCTAGTGACATAATTTTATACCCCATATGACCCATATTCAGAGTTGACCAAGATTTTATCCAAAACATAATTCCGATCAAGTTTGATAAGCATTGGGGTAAACTTGTGGCCAAGTCAGTGTTCACAAGCTTTCAACTTGGTATTCAAACTTTACCTAGGTTTTCTCAAGATGGTCATTCTGACCAAGTTTGAAAAAAGATAGGGCTCAAATTGTGGCTACTAGAGTGGTCACAAGCTTTTTCTAAGATTTAACCAAGTGACCTTTTTTTTAATGCCATATAACTGATATTCATTCTTGGCCTAGATTTTGTCAAAATTATCATTCTGCCCAAGTTTGATAAGGATTTGGGCAAAACTCTGGCTACTAAAGTGTTTACAGTTTTTAAGATTTAACCTAATTACCTATACATTTGCTGGGAGGAATTCAGATGGGCTGTTGTTGACAGGTGGCTGTTGTTCGGAGGTGACCGCTCACACAGGTTTGACTGTATTTGGATCCGGCATGACCTATATTGGAACTTGGCCTAAATTTTGTCCAAATTATCATGCTGACCAAGTTTGATAAAGTTTAGGCTAAAATTGTGGCTACTAAGATTTGACTTAGTGACCTACTAATTTTGACATCATCTAGCACATATTCACTCTTGACCTAGAATATGTCATTGATTCTGACCAAGTTTGGTAAAATATTCTGCTAAAATTTTGGCTACTATAGTTCACAAACTTTTTCTAAGAGTTGACCTTGTGACCTACTTTTTAACCCCACATGACCCATATTCAAACTTGACTAGATTTTGTCAAGATGGTCAATCAGGCCAATTGGGATAAAATTGTGGCTACTAGAGTGTTCACAAGCTTTTCTATGATTTGACCTAGTGATCTATAATACTGAGCGAAAAAAGTTTAGTCATACATTAAGGATGCAAACCATGTCTCTGCGGTTCAATTTATCACTTGTATTTTATAATGACATAAGTAACCGAACTTCAAAGAACAGAGAAAGAGATATCGACTAAGCTTTAAACATCTGGGTATAGGAAGGTAACTCGTCTTCTATTGCAACTGCTTAACCAGTCATACACGAGATGCCAGTCATGGTTTCCTCACAAAAGTGAGCAGTTGTGTTGGAAAAGTAGCCAGGAACAAAAATCCAGCTCTTTGGAGAACCATTTTACAACTGTGTGTACAATCAATTTCTCAAATTAACTCCCTTTTCATTAAACAAGAGCCACAAGCGGCCCTAAATCGCTCACCTGAGGAACTATTGTGTTATACTCGATGCATAATGAAGTTTGTCATTGCATGTATTTGGACTGGACTGTTGCATGAAACTGAAACAACTCGGAATTAGGTTTTCCTGTAGAATTCTATGTAAAACTGATAAGCCCCGGGGCAGGTCCATTTTTTACCCTGGGGTCATGATTTGAACAATTTTGGTAGAGGATCATAAGGCAAAGCTAGATGCCAAATATAAAAGGTATGGGCCTTACGGTTTCAGAGAAGAAGAATTTTAAAGGTTTTACTACAACTCCAGATGAAGATCTCTATCCACCCAATACCAGATCACCAAATCCTGAGAGAAACCAAGTCAGCCAGACAAGAACCACAAACAGACAGGCTACACAACAGAGAGAAAGTGTCTTTCTCCGACTAGCCACAGACAGTTCTTGTATGAATGCCTCCACACATTTACATTTACAGAACAGAAGGGACACCTATTTCAATATTATAGCAAAATGGGACACAAAATCAGGCAATTACTGTCTATGTACTTTCTGAGAACTATGAACTTATCTCTATTGTACAAATTCAACAAATTACCAAGAATCAATATGACAATATCTTGATTTTCATTTTAAAATATGCTTTTTATGTTTTTAAAGACCATAATATTGATTTACACTTCTAAATAGTGTTTACAAGAAGTATAATTATAAACAAGATCCTGGATAGATTAATAACACACTTTACTAATATTTAGAGACTCATTTTCTATTCTTAATGAAAACTAGTGTTAAAAGGCTCTTTAAACTGAAAATAGACTATCATTTATAACCTCATCACCATGGAACTATACTGATGTCATCTTAGTCATCATGACGTCATCATGACGTCATTGTCATGACTACTCTTTGTTTTAGTAATGAGGGCTGATCTATCTTTATAAAAGGTCACATGACAAAAGTACCTAAAAACCTGCACTTCAGGGACAAGATTTTTGTATAAATTGTGTTTCAATTTTTGTACCACCCTGATGAAGGCCTTTGTAAGGCCGAAACGTTGGTGAATAAAAAACAGTCAACACAATACTGCTTGATCGTGTCTTCTACTCCTTTGGTGTTTTTGATTACATAAGTCTTTGTAAAACTTATAAGCCCCGGGGCGGGGCCATTTTTGATCCGGGGGTTATGATTTGAACAATCTTGGTAGAGGACCATAATTTGATAAGGCAAAGCTAGATGCCAAATATAAAAGGTCTGGGTCTTAGGGTTTCAGAGAAGAAGAGTTTTAAAGGTTTAATATTCCAATATAAGTCTATGTAAAACTGATAAGCCCCGGGGCGGGGCCATTTTTGACCCAGAGGTCATGATTTGAACAATCTTGGTAGTGGACCATAAAGCAAAGCTAGATGCCAAATATAAAAGGTCTGGGTCTTAGGGTTTCAGAGAAGAAGAGTTTTAAAGGTTTATTCCAATATAAGTTTATGTTAAACTGATAAGCCCCGGGGCGGGCCATTTTTGACCCGGAGGTCACGATTTGATCAATCTTGGTATAGGACCATAAGGCAAAGCTAGATGCCAAATATAAAAGGTCTGGGTCTTAGGGCTTCAGAGAAGAAGAGTTTTAAAGGTTTTCCTATATAAGTCTATGTAAAACTGATAAGCCCGGGGGCGGGGCCATTTTTTACCCGGAGGTCATGATTTGAACAATCTTGGTAGAGGACCATAAAGCAAAGCTAGATGCCCAATATAAAAGGTCTGGGTCTAAGGGTTTCAGAGAAGAAGAGTTTTAAAGGTTTATTCCAATATAAGTCTATGTAAAACTGATAAGCCCCGGGGCGGGGCCATTTTTGACCCGGAGGTCATGATTTGAACAATATTGGTAGAGGACCATAAAGCAAAGCTAGATGCCAAATATAAAAGGTCTGGGTCTTAGGGTTTCAGAGAAGAAAAGTTTTAAAGGTTTATTCCAATATAAGTCTATGTAAAACTGATAAGCACCGGGGCGGGGCCATTTTTGACCCGGAGGTCATGATTTGAAAAATCTTGGTATAGGACCATAAAGCAAAGCTAGATGCCAAATATAAAAGGTCTGGGTCTTAGGGCTTCAGAGAAGAAGAGTTTTAAAGGTGTTCCTATATAAGTCTGTGTAAAACTGATAAGCCCCGGGGCGGGGCCACTTTTGACCCGGAGGTCATGATTTGAACAATCTTGGTAGAGGACCATAAAGCAAAGCTGGATGCCAAATATAAAAGGTCTGGGTCTTAGGGTTTCAGAGAAGAAGAGTTTTAAAGGTTTATTCCAATATAAGTCTATGTAAAACTGATAAGCCCCGGGGCGGGGCCATTTTTGACCCGGAGGTCATGATTTGAACAATCTTGGTAGAGGACCATAAAGCAAAGCTAGATGCCAAATATCAAAGGTCTGGGCCTTACGGTTTCAGAGAAGAAGATTATTAAAGGTTTTCCTATATAAGTCTATGTAAAACTGATAAACCCGGGGCGGGGCCATTTTTGACCCTGGGGTCATGATTTGAACAATCTTAGTAGAGGTCCATAAGGCAAAGCTACATGACAAATATAAAAGGTCTAGGCCATACAGTTTTAGAGTAGAAGAGTTTTAAAGGTTTTCCTATGAAAAACTGATAAGCCCCGGGCAGGGCCATTTTTGACCCGGGGGTCATTATTTGAACAATCTTGCTAAAGGTTCACAACATGATGCTACATGTGAAATTTGGTTGTCCTAGGACTTATAGTTATTGACAAGAGGATGTTTAAAGTTTTTACTATAGTTGTCAATATTACGTAAATACGGAAAATGACCACGCCCTCTGGCGGCCATGTTTTTTGACGGATCAAAAATCTTTTAACAACTTTGAAAGTATATTAACTGAGAAACATTTTGGTGAAAACCAAATGTAAATCGGTGCAGTCGTTCTTGAGGAGAAGATTTTTTTAGATATCGTGCATGGTTGCCATGGCAACAAGACCGATGGCCGCACCCACTTTTTTTAACAACTTTTGAAGCTCACAACTACTGTATGTATCTGACCAAGTTTTGTTAAAATTGGGCCATTGGTTTCAGAGAAGAAGATATTTGAAACAAATTGTGAACAGACGACACCAACACCGACACCAACCGACGGCGACCGATCACAATAGCTCACCTTGAGCACTTTGTGCTCAGGTGAGCTAAAAAGGAGTACATGTACATTTTTAATACTTGAAAACAAATGATTGCAACGGATGCCTCTCGATGCCATCCCTTAACCCTAAACCTTACTTTATTTTCTGCTGTTCCATATTCCTTTGATATTGCTTTCCAGACCTACAGAAAACTGGGAATGCAGTCTATTGCAAATCCCATGTTAAACAACTGTCTAAACTTTTTTTACTCAGTATACTTTAACCCACATGATCCATATTCAAATTTGATCTAGTTTATGTCAAGATGGTCATTCTGACCAAGTTTGATAAAGATTGGATCAAAATTGTGACTACTAAAGTGTTCACAAGTTTTATAAAATTGGACCTACATGTAGTGACCTATTTTTTGACCCCATCTGACCATATTTTAACATGTCCTAGGTTTTGTCAAGATGGTGATTCTGACCAAGTCTGATAAAAGATTGGGCTAAAATCATGGCTACTAGAGTGTTCACAATCTTTATAAATCTAAGCTCGACCTAGTGACCTTTTTTTGACACCACATACAATACATGTACATGTATATTCAAGTCCAACCTAGATTTTGTCAAGATGGTGAATCTAACCAAATTTGATAAAGATAGGGCTCAAATTGTGGCTACTATCTAGAGTGTTCAAAAGCCTTTCTTAGAGTTGACCTAGTGACCTACTTTTCCAACCCACATTTCCCAAATTCAAACTTGATTTTGTCAAGATGGTCATTCCGACCAAATATGATAGTTATTGGGTCAAAATTTGTGGCTACTACTATATACAGGGTTCATGAACACTTTATCTCTTATACAGTGCTCGCAAGCCTTTTCTAAGATTTGACCCAGTGACCAAATGTTAAACCCAGCATGACCCATATTTACACTTGACCTAGATTTTGTTAAGATATTCATTCAGACAAAGTTTGATAGAGATTGGCCTAAAAGTGTGGCTACTGTAGTATTTGCAAACTTTAACTAAGATTTGACCTAGTGACCTACTTTTTGTTCCCACATGACCCATATTCAAAGTTGGCCTAGAATTCAGACTAAAAGTGTGGCTACTAGTGTGTTGACAAGATGTTCACAGGGGAATGATGCACACCGACACAGGATACAGCACGATCACAATAGCTCACTGACAACAATATGCTCAGATGAGCCAACAATCTGGTTAAAAATAGTAAATAACATACAACAAATACTTTGTATCTTTTTATTTGTACATCCAACTTCCTTAACCCAACTTGACATGCATTTGCTAACAGTTTACATCCAGATCAGACACCAAATAACTAACCATCTGACCAGAATCCATACTGTTGGCACATAATATTTGTTCATTTAAACCCATCACACCATAAATGTGCCTTTTTAAGCCTTTAATTCATTCCTCTACTGAGGAAAACAGTTCCACTTTATACAGCCATGAATATGCACTACAAGTAATAGTTCCTATATTATTCTAGTAGAGATAGTAGCTTAAAACAGGCTGAAAGTAAAGCAGAATGCACCTTAAGGTGCATTCTGCTTTACTTTCAACCTGCTTTCAGTTGTTTCCTCTCTTCTAAACTAGAAACCGGCTATGGTGTAAAGAGTTAAATAGACAGAACTCAATTTGAAAATGATTGGAGACATCTATAAAGAGGCAGACAACTACCTGGTAATTAGCATTTTAATGATTTATCCCAATTAAACATGAATTACTTCATTGCACATACATTTAGTTTAACCCCTTCACTACCTTAGAAAGAACATTTTGATTATTTGCAAACAGTTTGGATCCTGATCATATGCCACACTATGTGACATCTAGTCAGGATCCAAACTGTTTGACACTTATTACAGCATATTAGTTTCAGTTGATTGTACTAAAATCTAAAGTTGAGAAATCAAAACAGACAACTGGTTGAAGTAGATGATGTCATTGCAGTGACAGGTTAATCTTTTACCCCTGATATTTCAAAAGGCAATTCCAGTTTCCAATTAAGTACAGTCACCTTTTTTTTAATTAAATTATGAATTTTTCTTTAATATATTACACAATTACAAACAGTGCAGACTCTGATCAGGTGGCTCCTTTAGTACCTTTCTTAAGTGATACAATGTACTTGGTCACTGCAATTGTCCAAAAATATTTTAAAGTATGGCAAACAGTGCAAACCTATTCCTTTAGGAGCCCTCTGTCTGAAATGGGCCTACACAGTTTCAAATTTCCAAAGGACGTATATTTTCGGGTAAATTTCACATAGAAGATTATTCTAACAAGAGGTCATTACTAAAAAAGAGACAGTGATTGACAGATAAAATCCCTATAAACCTGACATTCTTTAGAACAGAAAGACAGTTGTAGACCACAAAGAGATAAAGACAAAGTTAGCGCTGGACAAAAAGAAAATCAGAAAGCTTCCACTGGAGCTTTCTGTCTTAATTTTATCTTGAATTAAGCCGTCACCTGTTACCAGCTGGTTTAGAGACCAAAAATGTTGTTGTTTTTGGTTAGTCCATTACCCCATAGCCTTTTATAGATTTGAAGACAGGTGGCCACTGAAAGCAGGTTGAATGAAAGTAGAGCAGAATGCACTTGAAGGCACATTCTGCTTTACTTTCTGCCTGCTTTAATCTAAAATAAACTAGGATGTAGAAATATTTCTTATAGTACATATTTTTGACTATATCAATTGGGACCAATTTCTTCTGTGGAGGAACAAATCAAAGGCGTAAAAGGGCATATTTAAAGGGTAATGGGTTAAGAGAATCTGATGTTTTATTGTACATGTATTTCAAATTCTTAGTTTGACCTTTCTTATCTGGAGATCAAGACAGAAAATCTTATATGTAAACTCAGTCATCAAACTTGATTGACTTATTTTTTGAAACATCAATAAAGTTTGTTTTCCCTTCCCCAGGAGGTTTCCTGTACCCAAAGCCTTTGCCTCTCTTAAAATGAAAATCCCTTGCTTTTTCATAGTCATTTTCCATAGTTTGCATATAATCATTTTGTTGCTTCCAGTTCATTGAAACATTTCCACAACTCTGGTCCTTAAAGTCGTCTACCTCAGCCATGCCTATACTAAACAGTTTCTGCTGTATACCAGAAATCTTCTTGTCTTTTTCCTTTTTACCTCCAAGAAGTTTGATGAATTTCTCTTGTCTCTCTGCATTTTCAAACGCCCCTGAGCTCCACTGTCCTATATCAACTTCTTCCTGAGTTTCACTGCTTTCCTCATTTTCCTTGTCTTTCGTTCCATTGACATTGTTGCATGTATCATTCCCCAACTTATTTCCTTTCTTTTTCTTTACCAGTGGTTCATTGCTTTCTTCCACTGGTTTATTTTGGTCTTTACCAAGCTTTCTCTTCTTTTTCTTCTTGTTCTCGTTAGTTTTTCCACCTATCTCTTTATTGGTTTTTTCATTGTTGACCATGTTATTCACTGAATCAGTGTTACTTTGCACAGAATCAGATGAACTAGTTTTAAGTTGTCCAACCTGTTGATTCTTCTTTTTCTTCTTCTTTTTCTTTGGTTCTTCACCTTGATTATTACCATCCAATACAGTTTCTTCTTTAGCGCCTGCTTCCTTATTGTCTTCAAGGTTGTCACCTCCGCTCAAATCATTCTCAGGGTCCACTTCATTCAAACTCTCATCCATTTCATTGACATTATTGTTGCCTTCAGAAGGACCTGTATTCTCAGAGTTCACTGCTTTTTTATTCTTCTTCTTTCTCTTCTTTTTCTTTTTCTCCTCTACAATAGAACCAGTATCATGTTTGTCATCTGTCTGTTTGTTTGTTTCTGGTGAACTGGTTTCCTCTTCACCTTTTTCTTTCTTCTTATTTTTTAGTTCTGTATCTTTATCTTGATTGTTCACGTCATTTAACTCCTGCTTCAGATCTTCAGTCGTTTTCAAAGATGCTTCTGGGAGACTACCATTTTGTCCTTTAACTTTCTTTGCCTTTGTTTTCTTTCCCATTGTTGAAAAACTTCAACCTGAAATGTAACAATCTGTACATGAACCCAGGGCTCTAGATATGAGAGTAAACAGAACAAATCCATCATTTTCTCACTCATTTTCACCCAAATCCTATGGTGTAACTACTCATTAGAATCGTCTCGAAGAGACGATTCTATTGAGTAGTAACACCATAGGGTTTAATGCAAAAAAAAAAGATTTTAAATTTTGAAATACTCTCCTTAACTGGAGCCCTGCATGAACCATTTGGTAATTTATCCATTACTCCAAAAGCTTCAGCTAAGGAGAGTATTTCTAAAACTAAAATCTGTATTTCTGCATTAAACCCCATGGTGTGACTACTCATTAAAATTGTCTCAAAGAGATGATTCTAATGAATATGGTAACACCATAGGATTTTGTGCTGAAACAAGCGAGAAATTAAATGCTGGATTTGTTCAGTTAACTCCCTCTTATTTGGTTCCCTGACTCCATAGATATCATATGCCTCTAACTCATTTCTCCATTGACAAAGTAAACTTTATAGTTATGAATATGCAACATAAGATTAAGAAATATTTCCAATACCCCGTTACCCTAGCAGATGGTAGCTTAAAGCAGGCTGAAAGTAAAGCAGAATGACCCTTAACCCATTACCCCATAGCCTGTTTCCAACTTTCCAGTATTGAAGATACCCTTTTAGGTGACCACTTAAAGCAGATTGAAACTTCAAAGTAAAGCAAAATGTGCGAATCAAGGCACATTTGGCTTTTTTTTCAGTCTGCTTTAAGATTACATCTTCAAGAATATATAAAATATTTCTAACTATACTTAATCATGACTGTTTAAATTGGAACTATTTTCTTCAGTGGAGGAATAAGTTAGAGGAGTAAAAGGGTGTTTTTATGGGGTAACGAGTTAAGGCACATTCTGTTTTAAGTGGACACCTGTCAAGGTAGGCAATGCAGTGCATGTAATCATAAATGGGTAAAATGTAACATCAAAAGTTCATTTATAGATAGATGCTTTAAAGGGACTCGCAACCGTATGGTGTACTTGTCAAAATAAAATAAAATACTCAAATAAAAGCAAATTTGTGGCATTATTTGGCTTCTGACATTAAAAAAATATGATCAGTCCAAAAAGTCTAAAGAATTGTCACCGAATCTTAGTTTTTTTTAGATATTTTCCATCGTTTTTCTATAGCGTCAGCTGACGGTATAGTTGTTGTTGTTGCGTCTCTACACGGGCTCAGACATAAACCCGAGCCGAATATGTATAGATCAATCGCTACCAGTGAAGTATGTTAATTCGCTACCATATAGATAGAGAGGGGTCCGTCGATTCACCCCACAAAACCCAATAGACACCAATAGTAACCAACAGATACCAATAAAACCAAATATGAGTTAAATCTACTACATATAGGCATTTATATCAATTTATAAGTATTCTATTATGAGTTTATGGATATATTTAAGTTATATTTATCATTTGGAGTAAAAAAAATCGACCAAATATACATTAATACCGATCATAACCATACCGCTCCAAATCGACTATTCACCCAACAAAACTTTTGAGATGTGGTCACGTCGCAAAACGAGTTGAATCTACTACATGTAGGCATTTATATCAATTTATAAGTATTCTATTATGAGTTTATGGATATATTTAAGTTATATTTATCATTTGGAGTAAAACAATCGACCAAATATACATTAATACCGATCACAACCATACCGCTCCAAATCGACTATTCACCCAACAAAACTTTTGAGATGTGGTCACGTCGCAAAACGAGTTGAATCTACTACATGTAGGCATTTATATCGATAAATGAGTATTATAATCAAGGTGTATGGTCATATTAAAGGTTTATGTATCATTTAATTTTAAAAAATCGATCATTTGATGCATTTATGGCAGTTATAACCCTAACGCTCAAAATCGACTAAATTGTCTAAAGAAGTCATATGAATATATTTAAATCTTGTGTTTAGCGGCCACTCAATGATTTGTGATTGACGTTTTAATGTATAGTCTCCGTAGTATTTCGATTATAATAAAATCAATATGTTTTAAAATTAAAATGTTAGAAAAGCAGACGACAAAATATTAACATAAACTAATCCTGAAACTTTTTGTTAGTCATCAATACAGGTGATGACCAAATTTAACCAATTTAACAGGCTGCCGGCACACTTTTGTCATTAAGCTACCTATTAAACGAGAGTATATCCAATTAACGCTCACAGCATGACACTGTCCACTTGTGAATAGGGGATTAATGGTAGTCCTATTTGATTATTGACATCAGCAAATAACCCTTTGATATTCACACCAAATGCGGTGTATTTGTGAAAAGTATGTATACAGACCATTATGCCTTATAATTATATTAATATGTAAAAACGAATAATATTTATAATTTAGTTGAAATAAGTTTTATAACTTTATTAACAGTAGTACGGTACCGTT
Organism: Gari tellinella; assembly: GCA_922989275.2. NCBI lineage: Eukaryota > Metazoa > Mollusca > Bivalvia > Cardiida > Psammobiidae > Gari > Gari tellinella. Next base: position 38,987,582 of record OV277864.1, on the reverse strand, counting down.
AGGCCTAAAAGCCCATCATGAAAATACATAAACAAATATGCGCGTGAAATATACATTTTAAAAAATCTGTCAGGTCAGATATTAAATGCGCCTTTAGTTTGAAATTGATTATTTGTCTGTTATGATTGAGTGGTCGATATACCCAAGATTTATATTCTGTTTTAAATACAGATCATGAAGAAAGAACCTGGAAAAAAGCATGGACACATTTAAGAAGAGATGACATATGAAATGAATACTAAATATACTATATATAACTATATTTCTATAGATTTATTGAATATGATTTTTATTGAATATGATACAGTTAAGAAGGAATGACATATGAAATGAAGACTGAATATACGATATAACTATTGCTGATTTTAACAGTTAAACTGAATAATTAATGATTGATTTTTAGCTAAATGATACATAAAATTTCAATATAGTAATAAACTGATTATAATACAATGTACTCATTTATCGATATAAATGCCTACATGTAGTAGATTCAACTCGTTTTGCGACGTGACCACATCTCAAAAGTTTTGTTGGGTGAATAGTCGATTTTGAACGTTAGGGTTATAACTGCCATAAATGCATCAAATGATCGATTTTTAAAACTTAAATGATACATAAACCTTTAAAATGACCATACACCTTGATTATAATACTCATTTATCGATATAAATGCCTACATGTAGTAGATTCAACTCGTTTTGCGACGTGACCACATCTCAAAAGTTTTGTTGGGTGAATAGTTGATTTGGAGCGGTATGGTTGTGATCGGTATTAATGTATATTTGGTCGATTTTTTACTCCAAATGATAAATATAACTTAAATATATCCATAAACTCATAATAGAATACTTATAAATTGATATAAATGCCTACATGTAGTAGATTCAACTCGTTTTGCGACGTGACCACATCTCAAAAGTTTTGTTGGGTGAATAGTCGATTTGGAGCGGTATGGTTGTGATCGGTATTAATGTATATTTGGTCGATTTTTAACTCCAAATGATAAATATAACTTAAATATATCCATAAACTCATAATAGAATACTTATAAATTGATATAAATGCCTACATGTAGTAGATTCAACTCGTTTTGCGACGTGACCACATCTCAAAAGTTTTGTTGGGTGAATACTGAATAGTCGATTTGGAGCGGTATGGTTGTGATCGGTATTAATGTATATTTGGTCGATTTTTTTACTCCAAATGATAAATATAACTTAAATATATCCATAAACTCATAATAGAATACTTATAAATTGATATAAATGCCTACATGTAGTAGATTCAACTCGTTTTGCAACGTGACCACATCTCAAAAGTTTTGTTGGGTGAATAGTCGATTTGGAGCGGTATGGTTATGATCGGTATTAATATATATTTGGTCGATTTTTTTTACTCCAAATGATAAATATAACTTAAATATATCCATAAACTCATAATATAATACTTATAAATTGATATAAATGCCTATATGTAGTAGATTCAACTCATATTTGGTTTTATTGGTATCTGTTGGTTACTATTGGTGTCTATTGGGTTTTGTGGGGTGAATCGACGGACCGGATAGAGAGCCCCAGTAGCCGTGTGGTTAAGGCGTTTGCCTTTGTTTTCATCAGAGACTTAAAAGCCAGAGATACACGACTCCCTTATTTTCCTTCTTTCCCCATATAACAGGTGTCCGTTGAGAGGCAGTGACGTATGTCGATGCGGTCACGTGACCAGCACAGGTAATGACAGCGTCGCGATAATGGGAAAAAATACACATATCGACCAGTTGACTTATAAATATTGACTTTCTTTCGTTTTTATACAATATTTTGTGATACTAATCGAGTGAAACCAAAATATGAGTTGTGGATTAAACCGAGAAAGTGTATTCCTGGCTCAAAGGAAGATACGTTGCTGCGTGGTTGCTGGTAAGTTCCAAAAAAATGAAGATCGATTCAATATCGTCTTGCCGTAAACGCTTAAAACTTCAGTATGAACATTCAAACATGGATAAGAATGAATTATCCATGTAGTTCAAACTAAGATACAGTTTTGGCAAAATATTCATGTCAATCTGTCCACGCATTTTGCTATCAATTAAATTTTATTGAGGCCACCAACTGGTGCTTCGATTGAAGATCGATGCAATATCGTCTTGCCGTAAACGCTTAAACTTCAGTTTGAACATTCAAACATGAATAAGAATGGGTTGTCCATGTAGCTCATATTAAAATACAGTTATGGCGAAATTTTCATGTCAATTTGTCCACGCATTTTGCTATAAATTAAATTTTATTGAGGCCACCCACTGGTACTTCGATTGAAGATCGATGCAATATCGCCTTACCGTAAACGCTTAAACAGCAGTTTGAACATTCAAACATGAATAAGAATGGGTTGTCCATGTAGCTCATATTAAAATACAGTTATGGCGAAATTTTCATGTCAATTTGTCCACGCATTTTGCTATAAATTAAATTTTATTGAGGCCACCCACTGGTACTTCGATTGAAGATCGATGCAATATCGCCTTGCCATAAACGCTTAAACAGCAGTTTGAACATTCAAACATGAATAAGAATGGGTTGTCTATGTAGCTCATATTAAGATACAGTTATGGCGAAATTTTCATGTCAATCTGTCCACGCATTTTGCTATAAATTAAATTTTCATGAGGCCACCCATTCACACCTTCGTGCAAACTGCCGTCACTTTTCATTGAATCGGCATTTTCCAAACACTAATTAACGTGTGTGCGGTGCGCAGAGGGGTTAATTGATGCTCGGACTTTATTCTTATTATTCTTTTGTGTTAAACCTCGAAAAAGAGGCTTCTTTAAGGAATGTTTGTATTGTAAAATAACTGTAGACCGTATTAACGCAGCAACTGATAAGTAATTCCAAATATCGACTTTTTTCCCGATCGTCGCTAAAGCTTATATAACTCGCGATGACCTGTTCTCGCGAAATCTCGCTCAACGGTCTCGTATGTATAAATCATTCGAGTCGTGTATCTCTGGCTTTTAAGTCTCTGTTTTCATGTTTGTCTCCGCATGGAGGGTCACGGGTTCGAATCCCACCAGAGCTTCTTCCTCTTTTTTTTTTTTTGAAATGCATTTTTTAACAGAATTTATTATCCAAAACTAAATCTTACCCATTTATATAAGCATTTGACATATATTTACAAATTACATGTACTATTTTTAATGCTAAATCCGGTTGCGAGCCTCTTTAAAGTGTTGTACTTTAACATCATTTTTTGTTTCTATTATACATGTTTAGGGTCAAGATCTACCCATTAACCACAAAATATGTTTCTGCCATCTTTGGGCTATAATTGGACGTCGTACAGAGCATGGAGAAAGGACAAATGGAGAAGTATCCGGCCTGCTCGCGATTTATCGTGTCGTTCAATCAGCGGCGCTCGCTGGCGGCTAGAAAACAACGTTTTTCCGAAAGTTTGGTGTTAATAGAAATGCTTTTAATGTTATCTTTTCGTTATAAATTTTAATACAGATGTTTCATTAGACCATGATCTCACGACTAGTACAGACTTTGAGGCGATAGCTTATAATTTGTTTGTTTAGTGAGTTTGTGAAAATGAGAGAGAAAACGTACAGTACTGTATTTTCCGTTTTTCCTACGAAAGTTTGGTGTTAATAGAAATGCTTTTAATGCTATCTTTTCGTTATAAATTTTAATACAGATGTTTTATTAAACCATGATCTCACGACTAGTACAAAATTTGAGGCGATAGCTTATAAATTGTTAGTTAAGTGAGGTTTTGAAAATGAGAGAAAAACGTATTTTTTCGTTTACCTACGAAGTTTGGTGTTAATATAAATGCTTTTAATGTCATCTTATCGTTATAAATTTTAATACAGATGTTTTATTAGACCATTATCTTACGCGTAGTACAAAATTTGAGGCGATAGCTTATAAATTGATAGTTAAGTGAGGTTTTGAAAACGAGAGAAAAACGTATTTTTTCGTTTACCTACGAAGTTTGTGTGTGTCTATATTTCTCTGCCACTGTCTGTATTTATGTCTCTGTTTCTCTTTGTGACTGTCTCTCTGTCTGTCTGTTTTTCTCTTATCTCTGTCTGTCAGTCTCTCGCTTCTTCTTTTCTGTCTCCATCTTTCTGTATGAATGTCTGTCTGTCTCTCTGATGATCCTCATGCGGAGAAAAGGTAAAGTGTGTCATAAAGAGCTTAATTTGAAAAAGGGGTAACTATATTTCAAGAGACATACTCTATGAATCCGACATTTTTGCAGCCTGGTCTGGATTACAACTGTTTGCAATTGCAATAGTCATCATGTTACTGGTATTCAGTAATGAGAGGGTTAATCCAGTCATCAACCATACCAGGTGCATTGATGTTGGGTTTTTTTTTTGTTTTTTGTTTTGGTTTTTTTAATTCAATTCTATTATCTTTATTTTTTGTGATTTGTATAATATATAAACAGCATGCGGTTACAGAAGTCAAGAACACATGTTCAAGTTACACGCACGGGTAGCATTGATCGTTTTCATTAAAGTAGCAACCCGCTGGTGTGACTGTCCATCTTCATAGATAATCGGCATGTTCAAGAAGCATGGACTTCAGGCTGGGACAGTTTTATGACGCTGATAATTGTCCTGCTAATTTGGTGCGGGTTCTGTATACGGTTACGTAATGTGTCACATTCCTTTGTGATGTGTAATATGGTAGACATTTTGTAAGTAAATAAAGCTAAGGACGAGTGTCAAACATTCTGGATCCAGATCAGACGCCGTGTTACGCGGCATCTGATCTTGATCCAAGTTGTTTGCAAAAAAAAAAAAGTAAAGTTGCGATCAGCAGGCAAAGAGTTAAGCAGTCAGTAAAATAGATTGCTTAAGGCATTGGCTGCTTTATAATTTACTCCGTTATATAAGACATAAGTAAAGCAGAAAGATACGGAGATCTCATGTTATCATGTTTGCAATTAATTTCTGAAGATAATGCAAACTGTTACCTCTTTCATAGAAATGGGACGGATAATATGTATATTTTAGTCTGGCTGTAAAACTAACCCTAAATTCATTTTTTTGAAGTAATATGTTAATAATTCTAATTTTCCTTTCAATAATAATAATGATCACATACGACATAATAATACAGTTACAACTTTGGCCGTTTTGGATTTTGGCCGTTTGACGCGCACTCCTTTCAAATGTCTCATTACATACAAAATGGATTTTTATTTTTGCTTCCAAGGAAATATTTCCTCCATGTAGAACATTGTAACAATGCATGAACACATTTTTAGAAGTTTAGAAGTTTGCTTAAGTTTTTATACGGAAGGAATTCTTTTCTTACGCGAGTTGGTCTAGTCATATCATTAGCCAGCAACCTTTGTAGGTCATCATTACTTTTTTCGCTTCAAGAAAAACCCTGGTATTTTAACAACCGAAAGATAAGTGTCACGGCTTTATATCAAGACCTTTTTTTTTAAATATATAATATATATCGGACGAAAATTATGGATTAAATTCAAGTTTTTGAAACGGGACGTAGTATATATTTCGCGATCGCCTGCTCTCGTTTATCGACTATTTCATTTGGCCATCGCTCTTTAACTCGCCATAAAATTTGTCGATTTCGAAAATAAACACTTGCATTTTTACAACTGAAAGAAAAATATCTAAGCTTTCCTTTAAGACCATTTCTTTGAAAATCGGTGGAAAATTGAGGGTTTTATGAAAGGTTTTGTAACGGGGCGTGATATATTTATGCCCGAGTGCTTGCTCCCTTTTATCGGCAAATTCATTTGGAAACCACTCTTTAACTCGCCATAAAACGGATCAATTTTAAAAAATAAAATCTGTTATTTTTACAAGTGAAAGATACATATCTTAGCCTTCTTTTAAGACCATTATAATGAAAATCGGGTGAAAATTAAGGATTTTATGTAACTTAAACTAACAGTAGGTAACCATTCAACACGATAAAAAACGCGATAGCCCTCTATCGGCGTACCGGTGCAGTTGAATTATCGATCGATTAAGCGTTATCGCACATACAGGTAACGGACGACACCATTTTCGGGAAAATGCAGATTTGAGTATAAGTTACTTCTCCATTTGTCCTTTCTCCATGTACAGAGAGAGGGGAGCAGATACAGAGAACCCGGGTGCGATGCCCTACTCTTATTATCAACAGAGTTATCTGGTTCTTTTACATGCCCAGTGTAAAGAACTGATACATCAGACCTTGGTTTATAAATTCTCAACCGGAGGACTATGAGCCGATTCCCTGTGGCTGTTGTGACTATGGGATTGGGAGGCAACGGTTATGACGCCTGACGGTCCACTCAAAGAGGTCTACTTCTTAAATCGTACTAATAAAGTCCCAAAATTATCATACATAAAGTTCACTCTATGTTACGCTCATTGGTTACAAAATTACCTTTACTTTTCTGTTAAAATCTTTTGGAATTAGCACGACAATCTTCCGCTGTCAAGTGTTGTTCAACACGTGGGTTTTGTTGTTGAAGGGAAGTAACTCTCAACACATTGAACGTGACTAAAACACTGCGGCGCGGTACTTTCTGCTGTATATTATTCTTTTTTTCTGTTAAGGTGGTTCGCAGGTCTGCTTATTTGTTGTCAACCCTCATTGACACCTTGATTTAAATTGAATATACCATAAGGAGAGTGAAAAATTGTTAAAATAAAACAAAAATACAGCACCGGGTTTTTTTCTTTCTGACAGGACCTTTTGTCGAGAAATTTTCCATTTTTAATAAACAGGAATATTTTCTTTATAAAATAACATAACTAAATATTTTTTATACATTCAAGAAAGCTGTACTGACTACTGACAATGTGTGATATCGTCCAAACAAAATTTGTTCATGAAATATTTTCTGGATATAGATCTATCAATGTTTTAAAAAAAAGGTCAAATTCTGAAAGTCACTTAATTTCAAATTACAAAAAATATACCTGTGGAACATATATCTAAATTTAGATATTAAATAGGTATTACTTAGTTCTACTAGTTAAAAATATTAATAAAAATCTAGAATTTACAGCAGACTTTACTTTTTTACATGATTTCCAGAAATTCAGACAAAAAAATTACACATACTTAGTTACCTCCCTTGAGTTAAACTTCAAAAGGCCATCAGCTGTAAATAATATAAGTCAAACCTAGCTGTAATAAGGGATCGATGAATATGAAAGCCTGTTTATATTTAAAATCAGATGACCGCTAAATGCATGACAAAAGTAATGCATAATTTTAAGCTACTTTAAGATTTATTTTTGGGGGACATTATCCCTTTACAACCGTTATTCGAACACAACCAAAAATCGAACACCTGAATCATTTCGCGTGACATCTATGGTTACAAACAAATTTGCATAACCGCGCGTGGCATTTTGACAGTAACACCGGTAGAAATGTCAAGAACACAAAATCGGCAAAAAATATCAGTAAATAAGTGAAAGGGCATCTGTTGAACTTATCTGAGTATACATATTGCATTTACATCTAATCCCAAATTTCCCAATGCATAATTTTGTCACAAACTACATTTTCTGTCATCAAAAATGACCAGTGGTGTATCGGCTGCAAAACTTTTACATTTATCTCATTCCTAATGGTCCGGATAAATAATATTGAGGGTTCAGACCACTAAATTTGATCAAATATCAAACTATGGGTCCTTATCACTTTTTTTCACTTTTTATATTTCCTAATTGTGTTTCATATAAGAATTAACACCTTTATATTAGCATAGTAGTTTACTCCGAGATTAAGCGTATTTGTATTTTTTATCACTTCAATAATTATAATTTAGTAAAATGATGAAAAGACGACGAAGATAACGAGTCTAATAAGTTTGATGTTAATGATGGCGGTGATGAGTAATTTTGTAAAAATAATATGTATATATATATATTTTTTTTATCTTCTTCTTCTTCCGTATAAAGGACAGGAATCAATTGCTGGAATGTACTTTGTCCTATTTGGTTGGACTTTAAAGTTGATATATTATTAAATCTAAATTTTGTACTATTATCATTTGAATCACTGCTAAAAGCGCAACTACTCCGTCTGCTACTAGATATATATGTACAGAGACAAAACGTGTGTTCGTTGTTCAGAGGGAGTCGTGATACGGAGGGGAAAATGTTTACATTTGCAAACAGCTTGAATCCAGACCAGACGCGGCGTCTGATCTGGATTCAAGCTGTTTGAAACTCGTCATCAAGTTTTTTTCTGTCAAAATGTCCAATATGTAACGGAGAAAAAAACAGCAGACGACAACTTTAAGCAGACGATATAACAGCAGTAAAAGCGTAGGACATATTTTTCCTGTTTCGGGAACTGCGGTAAGGGTCGTTGTAAAGAGGGAGTCGTTCTTGGGAGGACCGTTGTAGGGAGGGAGCACTGTACTATACTTCTGCTGCTGTTGCGTCTGTTACTATTAAGACGAACTGAGAAAGTCCCTCGAAATTGTGACAGCAAAAGAATGGAAATCTTTGTGATAGGGATCTTTAACCCTTTCTCTACCAAATTTTCCATGAGCTTTTTGCCTCTTCACCGTTTCATTGTCGTCTGCTTAAATGTTGTTATTTGCAAGATCGTTCCAAATTAAGATTCAATGTAGTATAACTTAAAACATATCGATTCGAGTGTCAAACAGTTCGTATCCTGATCAGACTCAGCGTAACGCAGCGTCTGAACAGGATCCAAACTGTTTGCAAAAGCGTTTTCAATCGTCATTGAGAGTGAAAGGGTTAATTCCGAAGATGAGTTGGACTGACAGCATACCACAGACACAGCAAAACTGTCAATATCGCAATATCTATGACAAATTTACTAGCTTTGTTGATGGCTCCAGTCTCACTCAAATGATTTTAGAACCCACCAGAGAAGACAATATTTTAGACTTATGTCTGACTACAAATGACATTAGTGAATAAGGTCTACATTTTTCCTGGATTCAGTAACCATGGATGTGTCTATGTCAAGACAAGTCTGAAACCAGTACTGCGTAGAGCTAACCCTTTCACTCTCAATGACTCCTTGAAGCGCGTTTGCAAACAGTTTTGGTCCTGATCAGACGCCGCATTACGCGGCGTCTGATCAGGACCAGAACTGTTTGACACTCTTATCGATATTTTCTAAGTCATATAATCTTAAATCTAACTTTGAAACGTGTGTTGCAGACAACAATACTGAAGCAGATAACAATAAAGCGCTGAAGGGGTAAAACTTTCTCGAATGATTTGATCATGAAAGGGTTAAACCAAAGAACATTTTAATATACAAGAAGGGTTACTAGAATAACCGGAATACACCGGAATACACCGAAATACACTTAAATATACCTGTTATAGATCATAAAACAGTTTCAGATGATGTATTTACACATTTTGTGTACTAATATATTAAGTTTGCACAGGAAATATGCAATTTGTGAGTTATAAATGGTTTTCTATTGAAATCATAACCGAAATACACTTTGTAATGTGTCATGTGAGAATTACACATGCGTGAGAATTCACAGTGTATTTCGGTTATGATTTCAACAGAAAACCTTTTATGACCCACAAATTGCATATTTTCTTTGAAAATTTAATAAATTAGTCCATAAAATGTGTATATACATCACCTGAAACTGTTTTATGATCAATACTATGTATATTTAGGTGTATTTCGGTGTATTCCGGTGTATTCCGGTTATTCTAGTAACCGTACAAGAAAGCTTATCGGGATCTACTCAAGAACATAATGGATACATTTACATTTTACACAGTCTTTTTTAATCAAACTTTAGAAATAAAAATTATGTAATTAATTTAAAAGCGCCCTGGACCTACATGAATCAATGTATCCCTTCAAAATGCATCAAAGGTAAATCCTCTCTTCCTTGGATTACACAAGACATTAGACTTACAGCTAGACAAAGGAACTAAATGTATTGCCGACATAAAAGACCCAAAAAACCCAGTTCTGACAGATACAATACCTTGAACTTAGTCATAACACAAGAAAAAAGGTCAAACAATTATTTGAGAAATAATTGGAGTAGATCTGGGAAATGGAACTACAAACCGGCGAGTAACCAGCGGCCTGTCTTACAAAACATCGTACAACAAATATTGTCGTAAGTCAGATTCTAAATTTCTCAATTGTTATTTATTTCTCCATCCAATCTTGTCTTGTGACATCTCCTTGGAATCGTCTTGAAAAGAAGATTCAAAAGATACGTCACAAGACATGTTTCAATGGAGAAATCAGAAATTAGATGTATTTTAAAATTTTGACTTACGGCCTTTTAAATCGAACGACGTTTCGTAAGACGGAATCCAGGCTCTTCTGTAGGGCGTTCAAGTACCGTATCAGCGAACAGTAACGTTAACCGATGCAAACAACCCATATAGTACGACATCTAACGTTCACCGATACTCTTCAATAATAACTCATTGCGCCCCAATGTTTATTAACTTTTCAAGGGTACGAACGATTTATGTGCGATCCTAAATAACACAAGCAAAAGTGCACTCATCAACTGAAATGCATCAATTTTACCGCATATAAAAATAAGATTTAGCTGCTCAGATGTAAGCTGCTTTGTTTGATACATTAAGTATCGGAAAAAAGTTGGTTTATTGATGAGAAATTAAGTCGGGACTGTTCGCTGGTTTTATTAAATTCATTTGGTAGCCATTTTGTTTTCCTTGTTGGGGATGGCGAACTACCTCTGAGGCCGTTCGTGTCGTTCGCAATCGGTAACAGCGTAACGGTCGTTAAAGGTGAATTGTTACCGTTTTCCGTTGCAATCGATTGCATCGATACGGTACTTGAACGCGCTACTGTGATCAAACTACAAACTGCTTTCGTCCACTTCTATTGCGACGGTCCCCTGTCGTTTACAGCGTCGCATGTGCACATCTTAAACCTTTACTCCATAGATACTCATTTTTACACATTAATATCTTCCTCCACTGAAGAAAATACTTCCAATTCATACAGTCAGGAACATTGATCATAAGATTTTTCTCTATATTCTAGCAGACAAAAATTGCTGATGGTAGCTTAAAGCAGACAGAAAGTAAGGCAGAATGCGCCTTAGAGCGCGTTCTGCTTTACTTTTAACCTGCTTCAAGAGTGTACATGTCTTCAAGACAAGAAACAGGCTATGGAGTAAATGTTTAATTGTCAGAAAAAGTAGTCTAGGGTGTCCAAAACATACATACATGTAGATAGTTTTGTATTAAAAAAACAACAACATTTATTTAGAATTTTTCTGTTTCGGCAAAACGATGTGGGTATTTTTAAAACCAACAAGATGTCACAATTCGGAGAAACTTTGCTCGTTTATTTCTGGATATTATAATGCTCTAGATTCCTGTCTAATTGCTGGATGATTTCATGATGGATATACATGTACATGTACAGTGGAGACTACGTTATTCTTTCCAAATAAACGCGTTTACGATAAAACTATTATGTCCATCACAAACAGTTTGGAGTCAGACCAGGCATCAGGTAACCCGGCGTCTATTCAGGCACCAAACTGTTTGCCTCACAAATAAAAATGAGTGGTCAAAATTTTCAAAACGATATCATTTTCTAAGTTTTATTGCATTGCGGTAACGTTTCGTTAATGTGTTTTTAAAAGGGGAAAGAATACGTCTTCTCGATTTGTACCGGTGTCATATAGTGGATTAACCCCCAATTATAATTTAACCCCGGGGTTAGATTTCAGCCATTGTTATTTAACATCCCCTATTGTAGATTACCCCCCCCCCCCCTTTAGATATCTTAACGCGTAAAATTTTGAGTTACAATGTTAGAAACAGTTGCAACATAATCATGTAAACATATATTTCCTTTTCTTATAGTTGGATTTAAAAAAAAAAGCGGCTGAAAAAAAATCAATGAGTGAGAGGGGTTACATGTAATCTGCAATGGCCATTGTAATGTACCCCCCCCCCCCCCCATCAGAAATTATCAAACGTGAAACTTTGAATTAGAATGTTAACAACAGTTGCAACATGATCGTGACCTATATTTTCATTTCTGATAGTTGGATTTAAAAAGAATATTTGACAAAAAAAATCATAATGGAGGGGGGGGGGGGGGGGGGTAATCTACAATAGGGGGGGGGGGGGGGGTAAACTACAATGGCTGAAATCTAACCCCGGGGTTAATCCACTATATTGTAGATTAACCCCGGGGTTAATCCACTATATTGTAGATTAACCCCGGTGTTAAATTACAATGGAGTCAAAATACCATAGGACACCGGTTCAATGGTTATCTATTGTTTGTCCATATTATAATTCAGTTATATGAAATAGCAAACAGTGCAGACACTGATAAAACGCCGAGTGACTCTGCAGTTGATCAGGGCCTATTTTGTTTTCCAATATTTTCTTTCAGATACACTTGGCTTACGAAAGATTTACTACGGGACACAAATAACATCAAAGGAAGACTCATGCTTATAAGGAACACAATGTCATTCTATATATTATTGACAAACCTGTATTGTTGCAAATTGCAAACAGGGCAGACTGGCATTGATCTACACTGTTTGACACCCACATGCATCGAAGGCATTTAATGTATTGTATGTACACGGTATTTGGAACTATATACCAAACTCATATTCAGAGCCTGAGATGACAACGGCGCCTGGTCTGCTCTATGTTGCAATGCAATAAAGCAGGTTTTGTCATTTCACGGCTCATATGTTCACGAGAAAACTGTGAAAAACCCTGTGCTATGACAAGCATTTTGCCCGTTTAAACGAACTAAAATCAGGGTTATAAAATGTATGAAATACTAGGTTTTAGAAAACGTTGGCGAATAATTAAAATCTGAGTACAGTCTAGAGCTTGGCCAGCGGCCGAGTTACTCATGGGCTGATCTTGCTCAAAACTGTTTGCGATCGACATTAAATGTTGGGTACACATGTGTATGTATACAAGGATATTTCTCGGAAATGAATAACAGTCGTAAAATCCTAATTGCATGAACTTTTATTTATGCTTTTCGGTGGATTACCGGAAAATAGCAGTGGATTATCACTTGGTAATCCACTGCAGTGGATTATCACCAATCGCCGTTTTCCCCGTAGGGCTCCCCAAAAATCGTAGTCAATCGTGTCTTATCGTTAAATTCCGGCAGTCCGATTTGTCGCGAACCACTCAACGGAAGAACACGAATCCAAAATCGGGAGCAACGACGTAATTCGGATGACGTCAAATTAATAAATAAGTGACGTCATCGTACGGGAAACTGCTGCTAAATAAAGAATTTGAATTTGAATTTGAATTTGAATTTGTTAATGTGTTCAATGTAAACTTGAGGCTCAACACGGGGTAAATCATGTACTTTCGCTTTCACAATTGTCGAACAATTTCGTTTAAAAAGTGGCTTAAAGGCATAAATAAATAGAATAATTGTATTATTTCAGTATAAGATCGAGTTTAATTCATTTCGTGAACACCAGACTGTTAAATTTTCACTCGTGGCTTCGCCACTCGTGAAAATATAACGTCTGATGTTTACTCAATCACAGGGCCCCGACACGATTGCGTTTTGAGGGAAAAAATCGTCAGAAGGTATATATATATATACCTTTTGACAATTTTTTTTCTCAAAAATCAATCGTGCCGGGTCCCTGTGGTAAATTTCTATCTTATACTGAAAAAAACAATTATCCTCTATATACTCTAGATGCGTACAGTAAAATCTCATATTGCCTCTGAAAAGGATGCTAATTGGTTATATGGCAGCTTAAAGTAATGTAAAAATGAAAACAGAAATTTCCTTTAGCAACTTTCTGTTTTACTTTCACATTGCTATTAGCAGCCACCTGCATTAAATATGAAATACCTTATGTAATTTAATGGTCGTTATAGAGAGAATTCACTGTACATGTATTTATTTTTATTGATGTGCAGATTGCAATAACACCAAATATAGACAAACATGACTAACTGATTATTGTAGAGAAGATGTTATTCTTGTCTATTCAGTAAACAAGTTTATGCTAAACCCATTATTTCCAAAACAAACAGTTTGGAGCAAGATCAGACGCCGGTTAACCTGGCGTCTGATCAGGCTCCAAACTGTTTGCAAATCAGATAAACATAAATCATGAGAAATTTCAATAAAGCTGTTACTTTTAACATTTTATTATGTAGCGTTTGCGTTTAGTTTTGTTTAAACGGGAAATAAGGCTGACGTCTTCTCCACCATCCATACAAACATTGTTTTAATATCCACATCACCAGTATTAGAAAGTCTGCACTGTAAGCAACAATAAAGTCCACACTCTGCACACAAAGATACTCCTTGTTTATGGATTTACATTGATCCATCTGTGCCTAAATATTGCAATGATCCTTCCCTTTGTTTTTAGCTGGAAGATTTCATTATAGATATACAAGGGTGCTCCAAAGACACTACATGTATACTGTTTGTCCACATAGCAGAACATTTCATATGAAATAGCAAACAGTGTAGACCCTGGTGATACGCCGCGTAACGCGGCGTCTCATCAGGATATACACCGTGGGCTATTGCCTACATTAGGGGACGGTAGGTTTAAATGGACTAACAATTTCAATACAGCCTCTCTGCCAAAAGTACCAAGTTAGCATATGTATACATGTATAAACATGTTCATTCCAACTTTTGTTAAGAAGAAGAGTTCAAATTATTTGATACAGGTGCCATGGCAGGTAAATATAGCCCAAACGTAAATATATTACCTTTACTCTGTATTTAGCTGCAATCAGTCTTACGAGATACCCATATCTCTTCATAACCATTATCATAGTGAATTGCCGCCTGCTTCAAAAGTTGTTTACAATGATGAAATGTTTTATTTGAGTGCTAAACATTTTTGGTCAAGATAAGATGCCGCGTAACGCGGCATCTTATATTGATCCAAACTGTTTGCAAAAGTTAGCGCGACAAGGAATAAGGACTGCTTTAATGCACTGAATCCTAGCGACGAGTGTTCTCCTCATTTTCAAACAATGCACCTGTAGAGAGTACATGTGTCCTATGTAAATAGAGCAGATTCGATGAAAGGTCTCGTAAAGAAGCTTTAAGCTCTGACCAAAGACTGCACTGTTTGTCATTTCACAACATAATCCTGAAAACAACCCTAAATTGTCATTAATTGATTAAATTTAATTGGAATTGTCCTTGAATGTTCAGTTTTTGTGTGTATGAGTTAATATTAGTTCAACATACACCGTATTCCATATCAACAAGGAAACATTCCGGGATAACACTGGGCATGTTCCCTGGAAACCGATATAAGATTTGTGAAATACCGCACGCAGGACAATTGTTAGGATATATTTTCCAGACTATGAATTGCTCTAAGTAGTCCAAACGCTTGCGTCCATGACACCGTATCCTCGGATTTTCCAGAATGTTTCAGTGCTGCTGGAAGAGAACGTGAAGACCGCGATGAAGAGGGTTTATGTGGCGACAATGCCCCCGAACCAGAGCCTAGTCGCTCATACCTATCCACAGACCTCTCAAACTGATCATGTTTAACTCTCGACACCGTAGCTACCAGTTCGGGCAGGCTTCTGTCTCTAGACTTAGTTTTGGTAAATTTTTCAACATTTCCACCAAGTTCGGGAAGGAAAAGTTCCTCACCATCATTCACAGATTTGGAGTTCTTTCCTGACAAGTATATGGCACGTCTTTGTTCTAGAGAAAGCTTCCTTAAATGTTTAGGCTTATCCTCAGATATGTCAGAATCGTAATTTGCTTCACTATCACTTTCTGTGATATTATTAGACACAGTTGGAGACTTGGAAATCAATTCCTTTCCTTCTTTGGTTTCTTCGACATGTTCGGCACCATATCCATACTTCATTGGGTACAAAACAGCCGCTTGTAGCCGCAGAGAGTCGTTGGTTGACCCCCGTAGAACTATATTGTCTCTAGGATCTGGCACCTTTTCAACTACATCTGGTATTCCATGTCTTTTTGCCAGTGTATGCACTAAATCAAACAAATGTTTAGTTCCGGAGTATTTCAGTTTGATGATATCTGAAAATGATACATCTTTCTTCTTCTTTTTTCTCACACCGTTTGATGTAATTGACATTGTCTCATCTGTGATAATTTCTGGCACGATCAATCCGTTTATTTCACGAATTTCTCCATGTTTATTTTCGTCTTCCTTCTTTTCATCTATTTCATTTAGATCATCGCATTCTTTTTCAGCATCTTCATTTATCATTGGCAGAATGGGAGAAAACGGGCGGTTTTCAATTCTCGACACACGTCTCTGACTTTTCTGTGTGCTATTGTCTTCGGATTGTTCATTTCTCCAAAATTCTTCTTCTGGTTCATGCACCACACCTGTCTGTAGGTATACAGGTCCTTCTCGGAGAACAATATCTGAAAGCGCTACAGACATCGTTTCATCGCCATCGCTTTCAGTCTCTATTTGGGTAGTCTCTATTTGAGCTTTAGTAGTATCAGGTCTTGCGTTAGCTTCATTCTTTAATCTTAAATGCAGTTCTTCTAGAGCCGCCCGTTCTCTATCTCGTCTTTGCTCTTCTTTCAGTCGTTTCGCATTTTCAACTTTAGTCTGTTTAAGCTTTTTAGCATATCGCCCCATTCGAAGTTTCATCTTGACTTGTTCGCGCCGGATGCTGTTCACTGAGCATGCCATGTCCTTCCGGTACATGCTCAGAACTCTCTTATACTCCAGTTCGCTTCCGGCAACTCGAGTAACAACAACCCGGCCAATCTCACTCTGGAGGCCAGCAATCTTGGCATATGATGACTGGGACATGACCATT
The DNA here is from genome assembly GCA_922989275.2 of Gari tellinella. Classification (NCBI taxonomy): domain Eukaryota; kingdom Metazoa; phylum Mollusca; class Bivalvia; order Cardiida; family Psammobiidae; genus Gari; species Gari tellinella. The sequence continues at coordinate 38,970,754 of OV277864.1, read as the reverse complement.
TCCTGTAAATATGAAAATAATTCATAAATAATCATAGTCCAATGCCGGTCACAAGACTACCTGGTGTTTTTGCAGTGAACAAGACCAATGTCAGAATGGTTTATTTAATGGCGTAATGAAATTCAGTTATTTTTCACACTCAATATGCTGACTGCAAGATATTCTAGATAGGTCAATAGTACAAACTAAAGTAGAACCTCGATATATCGACCTCGCTGAAGTCGAAAGTATCCCGTATTTCTAAAGCTTAATTTCGATAGCTTAAAATGGACTGCGTCTAACTTATCCGCAATTCAAAGTTAAACCATGGCTGAGCTACGTTTTAAATTTGAATTGCATATATGTCGACTTAAGAGGGTTCGAACTATTGAGGTAAGACCGTAGTTATACATGTACATGATTTGAAGTAGGTGTAGGTCAACCGAGGTTCAATATTAGTATCTAATGTTTCCAAAACAGACACTTGATAGTGTTAAAGATAAGCTATACACCTAGCTTAAAGCAGAATGAAAGTAAACCAGAAAGCTCATTCTGGGAGCTCTCTGTTTTTCTTTCATATTTCTTATTAACTGTCTCCTGCCTATAGTAAGGAAAACAAACATTTGCAGTAGATTGTAACAGTGTGTTTGTACTGTACCCATGTTTATGTCAAGACCTCGTCAACAAATGTACTACCTCGACCCTAGTGCACTAGTTTGCAATCAGTTCGGATCAAGGTCAGACGCCGAGTGACATGGTGTCAGATCAGGACATAAACTGCTTGACTCTGATTGGATTATACAGTAGTCAAAGATAGCTTACATCTGTGTTTGAAAAGCGGAAGCGAACGATAAGTCAATGTTCAGAAGGCGATACATGTAGCATGGCAGTGAAGGGATACTTTTTTCACTTAATCTTATTCGCGTTTATATTCTGGCAATCTTGCGGGGTAAACTTTAACCCCCCCCCCCCCCAAAAAACAAAACAAAAAAACACCAAAAAACCAACAAAAACACATTTATGTTTCAACAATGGTTTCAGTCCATTTAAAACCGTTCGGAGCAAGATCAGACTCTGGCTTAATCAGCTCTGAACGTTTGTTCGTCCAGGTTTAAATAAAAAGCCAACATTTACAAGAGTCTGTCATTATCTTCATTTTATTGAGTTTAGTTTCGTTTAAAATGGAAACACAGTAACACCTCTCTATTCTGTTCTGTACTGTTCTGTTCTGCTCTATTACAACCGCTGAATTATGTTGACTGCTTAAAGCTTTCTGGAGCTTTCTATTCTACTGTCACTTTGCTTAAAGCTGTCACCTGTCTCTTATGCAAGCAATGAGCCTTCTTATCAATCAATGATAGTAATAGAGAGGTTTTACTGTATTAATAAATATCTTTCCCAATGACAACCATTGGCTAACATATATGAGCATCTCTACCTACACCTCAAAACCACAAATGAAAATTAATTGATGCTCTTAAAACAGATGGCAGCTTAAAAGTAAGATTAAAATAAAGTAGAGGGCTCCAATAAGAAGCCCTAAACATATTTGGAAATACAGTAAAATTCTGTACTACGGCCACTAAAATTTGTTAATTATTATGTGTTTATGATAGGTGAAATACTGCTTAAAGCAAGCTTACAGTGAAACAGAAAGCTCCTGAAGGAGCTTTCTGTTTTACTGTAACCTTGATTTTATAGCTGTCACCTGTCTTTTATACATGTACAATCCATCAGCCTTCGTTTTAGTGGTCGTAATAGAAAAGTTTTACTGTATGTGGTATGCACATATGGTTAACTAATATATAAGCTGATATTCCCATTCCTCACCAGTACATGTAGCTGTGTCCGTTTTTACAGATTTTCTTTTCGCAAATACTCGTAAACTTGAATACAATGACATTTGTTTGCCTGGATAATTTCCAGTCGATAATTGCTTTCTGCTTGTCTGGAGGGTTAACGTTCAGTAAGTAGGTGGTATATTGACAATACATTACTTTACATTAAACTGGCAAATTTACTTTGAATAAAGATCTATTAGGGGAAAGTGTAGACCCTGATGAGAGCCGTTAAGCGGTATCTCATCTGGATCTACAGTGTTTGCTGTAACACCAGGTTTTACACTAATCAGGAATGATTCGACAAAATAAGGGAACACCTTCCGCTATTAATCATTCAGTTTCCGTCATTTCGCCTATTTTGAAACTGTCGTTACATGTAGCAAACTTTGTTAACCCTTTCACTCTCAATGACGCCGAAAAGCCCGTTTGCAAACAGTTTGGATCCTGATCAGACGCCGCGTAACGCGGCGTTTGATCAGGATCCAAACTGTTTGACACTTGCATCGATAGGTTTTAAGTTATATTACATCGAATCTTCTGACTTTGAAACGATATTGCAAACATATAATTAAAGCATACGACTATGGAACGTTGAAGGGGTAAACAATCACGGCAAATTTGGGCAAAGAAATGCTTAAATTAACATTTTTGCATGCTCTATTTGAAGAGTCCGTCAGACGAGCGTCAAACAGTTTGGATTCAGATCAGACGCCGTTTTACGTTTACTGTTTTTAGATATCACTGCAACCCCGATACATTTACATATATTGCTCCCATATATATACATTAAGAATATATGGCCACTGTAGTTACAGAATTTTCCTACTCATGTACATTCGTCGAGAATAGTTTCTGTTCGAATATATACAGTCGATAAGACGTAATTCTTACGCAAACGCAATGTATTAAAAATGGCACAATGATAACTTTTTTAATTTTATGAAGACTTTTGAATTGAGCGGCAAACAGTTTGGAGCCTGACCAGATGCCGGGTTGCCCGACGTCTAATCAGCCTGGCTCCAAACTGTTTGCAGTGGAAATAATAGTTTTAGCGTAAACGCATTTATTGGGGAAAGAATAACGTCTTCTTCATTATATCGTTTATTTCTGTTTGTCAAATAAGTTTTACCTTTTGACTTTTCTTTCTTTCTAATCAATTTTATACTTAAATTATGCTGAGTAAAATTTTAGTTATATGCAAACTATAATTAACAACGAAATTTCGTTATATGGATACGACAAACTTTGAATTTCGTTATAAGCGAGTATCACTGTAATTCCATTGCAAACAGTTTGGAGCCAGATCTGCCTCATCAGGCTCCAAACTGTTTGTCACTCAGAGTAAAATAAACAGTGAAAATTGTCAAATGGTTTCATTTTCTACCCTTTATTGCAACTATATAACAGGCAAACATAACGTCTTCTCCGCTGTATGATAAATTACACTCGTGTTGAAATGAAGTGCTCGAACAAAGTACGTGCGCTGTCCTTCGCAATAAAGTGCAATAGTGCAATCATATACACGCGAAAACACTTTTCATTTAACTTGTCAAATGGCTAGAACATGTCATCATGACGAAAATAAACATACTGAAGGCTATTCCTTTTCTTGTCGTCTGTAATTTTTCAATTTTAATTCTATTTATTGTCTTTCTCAGGATAAAACAGTTTGTAGCCTGCAAAGATGCTGAGTTGGTTGGCATCTGATCAGGGTCTAAACTATTTGGAACGCAACCATTCAATTTCGTTAAGCATAAAAGGGGATAAGCAATCTCAAGCGAGCAATTTGTATAAAATTAACCTATTTGTGACATATGTCCCATAAAAAGGACATAGGCAAACAGTGTAGACTCTGATCAGACGCCGCATTATACCGCGTCTGATCAGAGTATACACTGTTTGCTGATAGATATTTCAATACAAAACAAAATGAAAATAAAAATTCAGACAAGACACCTCTTAAATAAAAAATGGACTTATCCTATAACTGTATAAGCATGAAAAATCCACTTGGCATTAATGGGTTAATGTTCATGTGCAAGACATTGTCTGATAGTAACCGTAAAGGTAGAGGATTTTTACCATATGCAAGCTGTTGACCAAAGTGTGAAAAAACTACTTCAAACAGTTTGAATTAAAATGAGACACTGAGTAACTCGGCGTCTAATCTGGATCCAAACTGTGCGGCACTCTGAAAGAAAATGTTGCAGATGGCAAGTGTATTGGGTTCAATGTAAAAACTTATGGCAAATGTCTAAACACTATTTGTAATGGTATGCACATGTTTTATAATATATTACTCCTTCACTGCCTTACCTGAGTACATGTACAATGGTTATTTGCAAACAGTCTGGGTCCTGATTCGACGCCGCGTAACGCAGCATCTGATCAGGTTTCAAATTGTTTGACATTCAATTTCAATATATCTTCAGACAAAATAGTAAAATATGATAAATAAAAGAAGACAATAATTGTTTGAAGAAAATAACACCACAGTAGTGAAAGAGTTACATGGTCAATGGTACAATGGTACAAAACGACCTATATTGCAAAACAGACCAAACTGCTCTCTACAAGACAAATTATCCCATATAGATGGGTAATAAATACGCCCACATTTGGTTAGATTGCCCGAGGTTGACCTTAACGTTGTTGCCAATTAAACGTTGACACTTAACCAGCAATGTCGACTTGACCGGTGATTGTAAAAACAATGTTGATCCAGCTCAGACATCGGCTAAACAGGCATGATCTTTATTGGGATCTGAATTGTTCTATGCTAGTAGTCCTGTTAAATAATTGCGTTAAAAATATACATAAAACTAAAATGAAAATTGGATGAAGACAGTCTTAAAACAGTCTATATTAATTTCAGCAAGACGAAGCAACATGTAATGAGATTCAGGGTGTGCGTGCTGATGTCAAATAAAATTTTAAATAAAATGTCACCTTTTATAAAGTACGCGTGCTAAAACGCAAATAAAACAGTAAGCCTTTTATGTTGTAGGTAAACCAAACTCGCCAAAAAGCCATTTCAATAGGGGGCTATTCAAACATGGGTACAGTGCTCCTACTCTATAACACCACCCGATAGGAGACAAATATTGCGTGCGTTGTTCGGAGGGAGGTGTTATGGGGAGGGAAAATTAATACTCTTAGAGTGCTAACCACGTCAACGCTTGAATTTGCAAACAGCTTGAAACCAGATCAGACGCCGCGTAACGCGGCGTCTGATCTGGATTCAAGCTGTTTGTCACTCGTCCTTATGTTTCTTCTGTCAAAATGTCCAATAAATAACTTTGAGAAACAGCAAACGACAGTTTTAAGCAGACGATATTGTAGCATTGAAAGGGCTGTTTTGGGAACAACGGTGTGAAGCATTTTTTAAGAGGGAGTCGTTGTTCGGAGGGCCGTTGTAGGGAGGTAGCACTGTACAGGGTGTCGTATATAAAACCATTCTATTGCTATTCGCGCAAATTGGTGACTTTTGTAAGATATTTGGTTCTGGATAATATGCATTTAATCCAGGTCTATACAGTTTGACACTTGAATTGAATTCCTCTAAAAAAGGTTGGAACAAAGCGTCTATTTAACCCCTTCACTGAATTACATGTACCCCGAGTACAGTGTATATTTGCAAACAGTTTGGATCCTGATCAGACGCCGCGTAACGCGGTTTACTTCTTCAATGGATAAATTTCAATGTTGGTATTTACGTATGTAATCGTAAACGACATAAAAAGCATTTTAGATATCGGTACAAACTACATCACAAGGTTTGTATAATGTTTAAATATATTTATATCTAGATATTTAGATGATCATACGATATAAAATCCAAATTGCACGTGTCACGTGTGCAACAGGCCATGCATCGTTTTTTGTTTTAATATATTATGCCGAAACAAGTATGAAATTAATATAATGTGTACATACTGTTATAATAATTAACATGAATGAATATGCACCATATACAAATGTACTTGTATTATAGGATGGAGACTTTCTACATGTATAACAAAAATCTATGTTATCTTATATTATGTATCACCATCGCAAAAAATAGTTACATGTACGATGGTACTGAAGATGACTGTAACATTATTTATTACACATGTAACCACGATCAACAGCATTACAAACGCGTCCAGTGCATGTGCACTCAAAGTTTAGATTGAAAAAGAAAATCAAATTCAGCTATTGCATCGCGTTTCTTTTAAATTGCATTTAGAAATGACTGAACCATGCTCTACACTGTTAGCAGCGTACAGTGGAGAAAACGTTATTCTTTCCCGTTTTTAAAAACGCAAACGTACGCAAAAGCATTATACTAAAACGTAGAAAAAGACTTATTGACAATCCTGATAATTCATTTTAATCTGAGTGGCAAACAGTTTGGAGCCTGATCAGACGCCGGGTTACCCGGCGTCTGATCTGGCTCCAAATTGCTTGCACGGCAAAAAATTGTTTTAACGTAAACGCGTTTATTGGGAAAGAATAACGTTTTCTCCACTGTAATAGAAAATGCAATTAACATTGACGAAATATACGTTAATGTACAAACAGGTTAAAACCAGGACAAGCAGCCTTAAAATGTGCTTGATCTAGGTTAATTCGTCTTGCGATGTAATGTTTTGTTCACATTGACCAATCAATAACCATTTGTTTTAGACGTATAGACGAGCATCGATATTTCGAGTTGAATTTACCCGAATTTCTACGGTTCAATTTCATTATATTGAAGTCGCTCAAGTCGAACATACCCATTCTTAAAAGTTAAACCTTGGCTTAGCCACGTTTTAACTTCGAGATACGGATATGTTCGACTTAAACGACACCGATATATCAAAGTTCGACTGTACGATGTATGCAAAAGACAAACCTACATGTATAGATCCTCATGTAGAAAGATTCACATCCGAGCACATGCCGAATATCTTATCAATATGTACATCCAAAGTGAAAGTGTTTAATCCTAGTAAAATAGTTTGTTTCAATTCATCGAACGAAGACACATAGTAAATCCTAGTCAACATGTTCGTTCCTATTGAATATATATCTATAGTAGAGAAGGTTCCTTTTCCCAATAAACGTGATTTTGCTTAAACAATCTTTTCATTTACAAACAAGTTTGCGCCCGTTCATATGCCGGACAACTGGGTCCAATCTGTTTGTCACTTAGATAAGAACAATCGTCTGAATGGTCATTTTCTACATTTTATTGCAATGCGTAAATGCGTTTACAGTGCTCCCTCCCTACAACGGCCCTACCAACAACGACTCCCTTTCTACAACGACGCTTGGCGCTGTTCCCCCAAAAAACATTATTGTCCAACCTTATCATGGCTGCAATACCGTCTGCTTAAAAGTGTCTGCTGTTTTTCTCAAAGTTACATAATGGACATTTTGACAGAAAAAAACTTAATGAAAAGTGACAAACAGCTTGAATCCAGATCAGACGCCGCGTAACGCGGCGTCTGATCTGGATTCAAGCTGTTTGCAAATGTAAGCCAATTTCCCTCCCTATAACGACTCCCTCCGAACAACGAACATATTTTTTGTCTCCCATTGGGTGTCGCTGTAGAGAGGGAACGCTGTAGTATTTTTTTACAGCGGAAAGAATAACTTTCTTCACTGTATACTGTCTGCACATGTACAGTCAAACTTCGATATTTCGAACTCGCTTACCTCGAACTATCCGATATTTCGACACATGTATTCAGAGCACCAGATAAGGTTAGTTTTTCAAATAATAAAATCTTTATTTCTGAATTAAACCCTATGGTGTCACTACTCATTAGAATCGTCTCTTTGAGACGATTCTAATGAGTAGTAACACCATAGGATTTGGTTCTAAAAAGATTGAAAAAATGTTGGATTTGTTGAAATAACTACCTCTTATCTGGAGCCCTGATGTATTGCGTTATTTCAAGATCAGTTGAATCGAACATATCCGTATTCCAAAGTTAAAAAAGTGGCTTAGCCACGTTTTAACTTTGAAATATGTGTGTGTTCGACTTAACCGAGTTCGAGATATCGAAGTTAGACTGTTTACCCGCTGGCAAAATTAACTTCTTGCTAAACGTGACGAAATTTTATTCTTTCCCAGTAAAACAAAACTAAATGGAAATGCAATTCAATAAAATATAGACAATGACGAATTTTTAAAAATGTTGAAAATTTATTTTAACTCTAGTGTCAAGCAGTTTGGAGCCTGGTCAGACGCCAGGGTACTCGGTGTCTGAGCTGGCTCCAAACTATTTGTACATTCGACATTGTTTGAAAAGTGAAGCGTTGTATTTCCTAAATATCCAGCAGTACATTGTATTTCCTAAGTATAACTACATGGCGGTCTACCTAACAGTGGACCCTTAATAATGAAAGTTCACTGAACGAGTATTGGATCCACTAGATCTATTGGTAAAAGTACGTTAACCAAACATATACCTACCCGTTTCATTTCGGTCCGTGCCCACCTGAACATCGAATCCTCTCCCTGGATACGGGTTCGCAGCATTTTTCTGGCTTCTCAAACTAATATACTTTAATGGATCTCTTTTCTTCTCAATACTAAATAACCTATCCTGCAGAATGAATTTTGTTTGCTTTTGTCTACTTTAGCTTCATGTTCTTTTCACTGCTTTCTTTATGTAAGTAACCCTAAGAACTCTTGAATTTAGTAAGCATGTATTGCTATTTGTCACTTTAGCTTAATAAAGTACATATATCGCTCAAGTCAATGTAAGTGTGTATGTACAATTTATCATCCCCGATTTTAATGACTGTTCATATGGCTTCAAATTTGCATAAACTCCGGGCGTTGACTTTGCAATCACTTCGGTAATTTCAAATCTCCACGTCCAATCTTCCGCTGAAAAAATAATGGAGGCAAATATTAGTTTAACAGCCTCTCAATTAGCTTACAATGTTGACATTTCTGCTTATTACAGTGGAGAAAACGTTATTCTTTCCCGTTTAAACGCAAACGAAACGCAAACGCATTGCAATAAATCTGAGAAAAAAAAAACAACATTTTGATAATTCTGACCTTCATTTTAATCTGAGTGGCAAACAGTTTGGAGCCTGATCAGACGCCGGGTTACCCGGCGTCTGATCTGGCTCCAAACTGTTTGCAATGGAAATCATGATAGTTTTAGCGTAAACGCGTTTATTGGGAAAGAATAACGTGTTCTCCACTGTAACTGCAAATAGTATACCCGGGCAAACAATTGACAAAATGTCCCTTCCGTGTATTTGCACTGCTTTATTGGCTTTTATAATTACTGTGAAGAAGACTTTGTTGTTCTTTCCCGTTTAATTCTTTCACTGCCAAGGCACCAAAAGCGACTTTGCAAAACAGGTTTGGTCCAGATCAGACGCCGCGTTACGCGGCGTCTGATCAGGACCAACACTGTATGACACTCGCGTGAATATTTCTTCCGTAAAAAAAACCCCTAAATCTGGCTTGTAAAAATATTGCAGACGACATTATCAATGCAGACAATCTTTTGGCGGCGAGAGTGTTAAAGCAGACGATTAAACTTTGCCGTGAAAAGTTAATTAAACGAAACTAAACGCAAACCAATAGATATACAGAACTTGACAGCTGTTTGAAAGTTCTGACTATTTATTTCTGATACAGTTGCAAACATTGTGGAGCTAGATCAAATCTGGTTCAAATTTGTTTACAATGTACACTCAGTGCAAAAAGAAACGCACACTTCTGTTACAATATTATCTGTATGTAGAAGGAACGTATTTGTGAAATAATCTTTTCATTACAGACAGCAGTTCCGTCTTGGGCTATCAATGTTGAAAATGGGAGGTTTATCATTGAATTGGTATCATCACAACCAGTACAAATCGGTGCGATGTTTTCAACAGGCACTAGTTAACTCTTTCGCTGCCAAATTAATCGTGAGATTTTTATCCCACCACCGTTTCATTGTCGTCTGCTTCAATTTTGTTGTTTGCAAGATCGTTTCAAAGTAAGATTCAAAGTAGTATGACTTAAAGTATATCTATACGAGTGTCAAACGCGCCTTTTGACGTCATTAAGAGTGAAAGGGTTAAAATACAGCACAGTAATTGTAAGAATATGTTTTTCTAAACTTGTGGTTGAATTAAATTGATCTTGAGATATGGTCTTAGTATCTTAAAAAAAGTATCTTATTCTGCGCCTGAGCACAATGTGCGTTTCTTTTTGTACTGAGTGTATGTTAAAATTTAGCAATGCTGAGTTGCACTAGCCTGACTCACATTCAACCTTGAAACTTCAAATGGACAATGCCAGTTTCCAATAAAATCTAGTCCGTTGTTTTTTTTTTATTGGGATTGTGTATTGTCTATATTGTTTGTATAGGACACGTGTATTCTTCACAGGTACACTGCTTGTAAGGTGGAATATATTCGTCGCTAGCACCCAATAATTACGCATACATGTGTACATGTGTATAGTACATGTGTCCTGTTCAAACAGTGAAGATATAGATCAGGATCTTCAGTTTATCGTATTGTATTACATTGACAAAACAATCCCAAATAGTCAAAAATGAACTAGACTAAGTAGAATTTATAATTTTGAAGTTTCATGCAGGAAAGGGTGAACAAACATTACTTGCAGTTCTGGTAGCTCAAACGCGCGTGTAAATTAGGCAAAGAAAAGTAAATTTATATACAGTGGAGAATGTGTTATTCTTTCCCCATACACGCGTTTACGCTAAAACTATTATTTCCAATGCAAACAGTTTGGAGCCAGATCAGACGCTGGGTAACCCGGCGTCTGATCACGCTCCAAACTGTTTGCCACCATGATAAACATGAAATATCAGAATTGTCCAAAAGTTGTTCTTTTCTACGTTTTAGTGGTTTGCGTTTGCGTACGTTTGCGTTTAAAGACGATTTCAGTAGTTAGTTATGCGCAGAATTCTTGGAAGTAAACGGGAAAGAATAACAGATTCTCCACTGTATGCATTGGCCTGTTTTCTTACCCACGTTGTGACGTCGGGTTTTTTACATTTCATTTTAACCCTTTCAGCGACAAAATAACCGTGGAGAATCTGTTATTCTTTCCCAATAAACGCGTTTACGCTAAAACTATTATTTGCAGTGCAAATAGTTTGGAGCCAGATCAGACGCCGGGTAACCCGGCGTCTGATCAGGCTCCAAACTGTTTGCCACCAAGATAAACAAGAATTATCAGAATTGTCCAAAAGTTGTTCTTTTCTACGTTTAGTGTTTTGCGTTTGCGTACGTTTGCGTTTAAACGGGAAAGAATAACAGATTCTCCACTGTAACCGTGAGTTGTTTACCCCATTCACCTCATTATTGTCTTCCGTTTCATTTTTATCATTTCATGCAGTATGACTTATCGATACGAGTTTCAACCGCTTGGATCTTGATCAGACGCTGCTTTTCGCGGCGTCTTATCTGGGTCCAAATTATTTGCAAAGTCGACTTTATGCGACTTCGGCGATGAAAGGGGTAACGATTTCTAAAGTTTGACCACCTCTCTCAGTCTGTTGTGATAAATTTGAAAGCTACATTGTTATAAAGATGATATAAAACACTTTAACGTTTAATAACAGAGTACAGAGTTTAATAATGGTTTTAAAGTTATTTGACCTTTTTAAAGTTATACAATGAAGACGTTTACCGAATGTGATCATATTTTGGTTTATTTTGTGGGCTCTGGCATTTCAGAACTTGGACCTGCTATATAATGAAAGGTGGTTTTGGGAAAAAGATTTAAACCTACATTTTAAACTATTGGTTAAAAAAAGGCCTGAATGGCACGAATAGTTCGCCTAAGGAGGGGGGAATTATAGCAAAGAAGATGTTATTATTTTAACCCTTAGCCTGCCACGCACGACTATAGCTCCATATGCAAACAGCTTTGATCAGGATGAGACGCCGAGTAACTCGGCGTCTCATCCGGATCCAAGCTGTTTGACACTCGGACAACATTTTCAGCAATTTTGAGCAACTTTGAAGCACTTTGAAACTTGAAGCAGACGAGAAATATAGCAGACGACAATTTATTTGGCGGGCTAAGGGTTAATGTCGCCACTTCCATCACGTGCTAAAGTTAAACAAATGAAGACTGCTTTTATTTCTCAAATATATGCATATTCACATGTGTGAAGTAATGAGTTGAAGGAATTGCTGATCAATTTAAAGTAAATCTCGCTTTCACTTGTAAGACCACTTAAATGTCTGCTTAAATCACTTTTTAAAGCAATATGAGTGAAAGCAGAAAATGTCAATAGGATCTAATCCCGATTAAAGCTACATTGTACCACGTGTGTGTTAACGCCATTTACGAGTACAGTGAAACCCATCCAAACCGGACATGTGTGGGGACAAAAAAGATGTCCGGTTTAGAGGAGTTTCCGGTTTAGAGGGGTTTTAACCCAACGCTTGTTTCAAGTAGGGAAAGTACAAATGTAGCTGATCACTTAAAGCAGATTGAAAGTAAAGCAGAATGCGCCATAAGGCGCATTCTGCTTTACATTCAACCTGCTTTAGGCTGATGATACATATTCCTGAATGTATTTTCTTCAGTGTAGTAATGAATCAAAGGTGTAAAAGGCATATGTATGGTGTAATGGGTTACAGTGGAGAAAACGTTATTCTTTCCCAATAAACGCGTTTACGCTAAAACTATTTTTTCCATTGCAAACAGTTTGGAGCCAGATCAGACGCCGGGTAACCCGGCGTCTGGTTAGGCTCCAAACTGTTTGCCACTCAGATTAAAATAAATAGTGAGAAATGTCAAAAAGTTGTTATTTTCTACGTTTTAGTGGTTTGCGTTTGCGTACGTTTGCGTTTAAACGGGAAAGAATAACGTTTTCTCCACTGTAGAATAAAGAAGAGTTAGAAACGGGACTAAAGTTTTTGTCCGATTTAGAGAGAATTCCGGTATTTAGAGGTTCCGGTTTAGAGAGATTTCACTGTATTCTATTGAGTGTTCATATTGTGTGACTGTTGTTTTCTTCCTACATTTGCAGTCTTTTTGCTGTTACAAAATGTAGTCATACGCTTCGACCCTATTTCAATTACGCTTCGGCCCAAATTCAATTACGCTTCGACCCAATTTCAAATAACAGTGTCAGTGCCAAACGCGGTTCAATTGTTGTTTTCCAACAGTTTGGAAACAGGCAAAATACCAAGTAACTCGGCTCCTAATCGCGGTACACGTTTCTTCTACCAAAATGCGTATACTCCAATTTTTGTTGAAGTTGTTGTTATACAGTAAAACATCTCTATAGACTATTACGACCACTAAATTGTGTTGATTATAAGTTATTCACGACAGGTGACTGCCTAAAGCAAGGTGGCAGTAAAAGAGAAGGCTCCTACAGGAGCTTTCTGTTTTACTGTTACCATGCTTTAAGCTGTCATCTGTCTTTTAAACAGTAAATTAGCCTTCGTTTCAGTGGTCGTAATAGAGAGGTTTTATTGTATTTTGTAAATATTAGAAAGACGAACATTCAAAGCCGTTGATACATGTATTATGACAGTAAACAAAACACTGGCCCTTGAAATACCATATTAGTAACTTACTAAGATAAAGTATTGATGTCTGAGTGGTACTTTACAGTATTTTAGGCGTAATGAACATTGAGTACAAACAAATTGTTAAAGACATCTCCTGGCGACCTTTTGGTCATAACGCCTTGCCAGATTATTTACTGTCAATTTCCTTGCAAAAAGCATGGGTCTTGTGCATATTGAACCATTGAATCGTCTTATGTGAGACCGGACCTTTATATTTGATAGTTTTGTTAGAATTACCATTGAAAATCACTAGAGCATGAGAATATTCTGGCCCTCGACAGGGAAACTGAGATTGTATTGCACGTGCTTTACAGTTACATTGACATCTCCAGAACAATATGCTGGTGGTCCCTCAATGGACTGAGGAAAAGTCTTTAAGTCTCGATTTACATGCTTATACAACATTGGTTAACCATTTTACTACTAGTATGACGTATTAACCGGTCTATCACAGTCGAAACCATGTTATCGTCTGCTTTTACTTATTAAAAAATTTAGAATTGTATTTGTATTTGACTTAACCCTTTACCCCATAGCCTGTTTCTATTATTGAAGATGGGAGATCACTTAAAGAAGGTTGAAAGTAAAGCAGAATGCGCCTTAATGCGCATTCTGTTTTACTTTCAGCCTGATTTAAGCTACTATCTGCTAGAAAATATTTCTTATGGTACATGTTTATGACTGGATAAATTGGAACTATTTTCTTCAGTGGAGGAATAAATTAGATATGCTAAAAGGGGCTTCTATGGAGTAAAGGGTAAATGAACATTTATATCAGTGTCAAACAGTTTGGGTTTTGATATGACGCCGCGTTATGCGTCGTCTGATCAGGACCTAAACTGTTTGCAAATCAGTGTCAGTGTTGTAAGCCATGGCAGTGAAAGGGTGAGAGGAGAACAATCACCACTTTTCATATTCCTTTCCTGTTTGCGGGCTTGTTAATTTGCTACTGCAATAAATCCTCACTCTAATAGATTTTACATCGATCGACAAAGGTTGTATACACATGTACAAAAGGATCATTGTTGTTGATTGTACAGTGGAGAAAACGTTATTCTTTCCCAATAAACGCGTTTACGTTAAAACAATTTTTGCAGTGCAAGCAATTTGGAGCCAGATCAGACGCCGGGTAACCCGGCGTCTGATCAGGCTCCAAACTGTTTGCCACTCAGATTAAAATGAATTATCAGGATTGTCAATAAGTTGTCTTTTTCTACGTTTTAGTATAATGCGTTTGCGTACGTTTGCGTTTCAACGGGAAAGAATAACGTTTTCTCCACTGTACAGTAAGAAAAGTGTTGTTCTTTATCATTAAACGAAACAAATACCACATGCAATAAGTTATACAATGTATTAACAGATAGGTTAGTTAATATTGTAAACTATGTTCCAGATCAGATTATTTATTTATTACTCTCAGTCTGTAAATATGTTATGGTTGCAGTGTGTATGGTATATTACATTTGTATTTGAACTTGCTTTTCACAATATTTAGATACTTGTTTTAAGTTCATTGCATTATTGCATATCCCCTGATGAAGACGTAACTGTCGAAAGCGCTCGGGAAAATATATATTTAGTTAGAACATTGCAGCACTGTAAGAGTAAATTATATCTCAACCATATCTTAAAACCATTCTTATTCTGCGAATCAAATCTTTTTTTATACAGTGCTACGAAAGGTCGTTTGTAGATTTCTGTTTATATATTTCTCTACCTTATATATATATATATATATATATATATATATATATATATATATATATATAGACGCGCTTTGTGAAACTGTATGCCAAAATAAAGTTTATATTATGTTCTGTTCTGTACATGTAATAACATGCAGACAATTATAGTGCTTTGCAAATGTTTATTTTAATTTGAGTGACAAACACGTTTTGAGCACCATCAGTCGCTGAGTTATATTGTATACGTTGCCTGGTGTTTGATATGTTGAAACATCTTCAATAGACATTATTATTCTAGAATACTTTAAAATTATCTTGAAAAAAAATAGATCAACTTCAAAAAGATGATAAAAAAGACTCGGTGTGTTGATAAAAAGATGTTTTAAAGTGAAATCCGCCCGTATGTGCAGATTCGAATATTAACAAGTTGAATTAGTTATAACTTGTTACTGATACGTAAAGTAGTAGGCTGTGGTTCTGTATCATATTTGAAAGAAAGGTCTAACGGCATACTGATTACATACAACACGTCTTGACGGGTATAACAGCCAATGAATATATTATTATTTCCCAATCAACGCGTAAGTGCTAAAACAATTACAGTGGAGAATCTGTTAGTCTTTCCCGTTTAAACGCAAACGTACGCAAACGCACGCAAACGCAAAGCAATAAAACGTAGAAAAGAAAAACTTTTGGACAATTCTGATATTTCATGTTTATCTTGGTGGCAAACAGTTTGGAGCCTGATCAGACGCCGGGTTACCCGGCGTCTGATCTGGCTCCAAACTGTTTGCACTGCAAATAATAGTTTTAGCGTAAACGCGTTTATTGGGAAAGAATAACACATTCTCCACTGTACATGTATTTCCTTTGCAAACAGTTTTGGAGCAACCCGGCGTCTGATCAGGCTCCAAATTGTTTGCCACTCAGATAAAACTCTAAGAACTTTAAAATATAAAAAAAGTCGTCAGTTTGAATTGCGTTTGATTTCGTTTAAACGAGGAAGAATAACATAACGTAGTCTGCACTGTATAGAGAAATCATTTAACAGTGCAACCACACAGCGAGAATTGTTTTTAAATAAGTTTAGCTTAAAAACATTGCAGAAACTCCTAATAGCATCTCCTTCGTCCTACATTTAAACCGCCATGTCTACAGATCGAAGAAAAGGCATATTTTGAGTGTCGCTTAAGGGATGTCTTCTTGTAAATTCTCCAAACCTCTTCAATGCCTTACCCTGAGTACAATGCCTATTTTCAATCAGTTTGTATCCTGATCAGACGCCGTTTAACACGGCGTCAGATCAGGATATAAATGTTTGAGACCTATTCCAATAGTTCAATTGATGTCATGGCAGTGACAGGTTTAATCACAACGAATAATATCAATGAAAAGATTCCTTACCTTCTTTGTTCCAGAAACGTCTTATTAAAAACAGTTCTTAAACAGAAGGCTTTACAAATTGAGTGATCCCATCCAGACAAAACCCTTTTCCGTCTGTCTGTTCTGTCACGTGACTTCTCAAATGATATACTATCGTATGGCAATATGTACGGTAGTCACTTTTAGATGAGTGTTGTTTGTTTGTCAACTTGATACACCATGAAGAGATATTGAAACAATAAATTTGACAGATTCGGCGGTAATGTTGACACAAGATAAACCCCTTAGATCCCACTTGAAACCGCATTAACTTGAAATGACGCGTTTCGTGGCATTCGTGATAAGGGACACAGACGTCATCTGCTTCTTGATTGTCGTCTGCTGCAATTGTAAAACTTTCACGCATTTATTGCATTTTGGGTACATGTAACTCAGTTCTTAGACTTTACAAAATGATATGTACATACAACACTTCGATTCCTACAAATCTAATGATCGATTGAACGATTGAGGGCTATCAATATAGAAATACATGTATACGTTATCCGTTATTCTGTCCTAACACGATATGTCTTAAATTTGCAAACAGTTTTGATCCAGATCAGACGCCGAGGTATTCGGCATCTGATCTGGATCAAAACAGTTTGTCACGTGTTTGAGGTTGATATAACCGTAAATTTATTAACAAATAAAAATTAATAAAATTTTTTATTGCAGACGAACATTTTAAAGCAGACGAGACATTAGCACAATATTGGGTATAGATTGGTTGATCTTCACTGAGCGGATTCTTTTATCAAATCAAAGGATCGCGGTAACCGTTGTGATTTATCTCCAAGAAATGACTTGCCATGATGATTTTGGGATTTCGCGATTGAAACGGTTATCAATAGCGTACCACGAATGGCGCAAATGATATATAAATGGCATTTTTGTTTAAAATTGTTGAAAATGTTTCACAATTACTCATATATGTACTTTGATACAATGGGTAAGACGTTATGCTATCGCCGTTTAAACTATGCTAAACGCAAATGCAATGAAATGCAATATAGATCTTATTCTAACTAGTAGCCCATGCGCAGTGTTTGATAAGTTTCCAAACTGTTTGCCACTAAAATTCAAATAAATCGCTAACATCGTCAAAAAGATGTCTTTGTGTCAAAATGATGTCATTTCCTACATTATGTTACATGTGTTTGCGTTTATTTTCGTTTAAAGTCCCATTGTGTTTTCAGACCTTTTTTAATGTCCGAAATACAATAACGGTTAATAATAATGTTTCAACCTTCTTATGGGCCAAACTGATCTATGAAATGTTAAAGACAGACCTAATTCATCAAAAGTGGCAGTTTAAAACCATAACAAACCGAAAGTATAGTCAAACAACTAGGTCTGACGTGTCACGGGGTCGCCGAGTCCATTTTTAAGGGAGATCAGCATTTCGGATATCCTCGTCTCATTCTTTTAAAAAACAAGGTTGAGTTATAGGTATAAACAATGAGCGGATTAGTTATCAGAAACATAGCGTAATGGATAGGTCGTAGGCCCATAATCGAGTATATGATCGGGGAAATTTTATTTGGCGTGGGTTCAAAACTCGCATCAACCTAAAACTTTTTTTTGCTAAAATATATTAAGGATTCTATAATTACTTTATTTCCAAATTCATTTCAACCATCATATACTTTCATTGTAATGTAGATCTATGTAGATGATTATACGGTGAAACATCTCTATACATAAGTCATTGTTGGCCTTTAAGGCAGGTGACAGCATAATGGGGGAATAATGCATAAGGCAGTCTCCATTACTTTTGTTCTACATTCAGCAGCAGCCTGTCTAAAAAGACCACTTTAATAGTCCTTAATGAGTGGTCGATTCCTATGTGTTTCACCGTAATTAAGGCTCCAGACAAGGAGAGTATTTCAAAAAGTAAAATCTTCATGTCTCCTTCAAACCCCATAGTGTGACTACTAATCAAAAGCTTCTCGAAGAGACCATTCTAATTAGTACATGCAATCAAACCATAAGGTTTAGTGCAGACATGAGGAAAATGTTGGAAAATTTGTGTCTATATCCCCTTATCTGGAGCCCAGTAAACAGATCTTGCTTGTAACTCATTACATTTCAATATTATAGAAGCCTATATGTATATACATGTACATGTATGTATTTTATCATCGATTAATTGTTTAAAATATGACTAATATCGGACTCGAACTGAAACAAAGCAACCCTTCACCAACACTGGCGAACGTGTTCATAAATGGTCAGCTTCTATTATACAGTATGGAATAGAATATAATAATCGTTATTGCTTTATAGCAATAACGCACATTATTTTAGCGAGCATGCACAAGAGTGTTTGGAATGTTTGGTCTGCTATACAAGGCCTAGTTTAACACAATTGTCTCCCTTTCACTATAAAAGCATTTTAGTCACGAGACTAAACATTTATGACATCATTGGTGACGTCATCTTCCTTTTCACTCGAGCTTGCAAGCAAGGCAGCAGCAAACAAAAATCGTCAAACATATTAAAGTTAAATCTGATATAATCGGCAAGGATATGGGGAAAAGGAGCTAAACGAAGGATGACAAACATAAACAAGACTATGAAGTGCACAATGTTGATCCAAAAAAGAAAACGTATGCGAGGATGACGAATTTAATCGCGTCGACGAACACAGCCACCGAACAAGCGAGGAAAAGAAAGAAGAAAAAGAGAGAAAACCAAGATCGCAGGCAGAAATCTTGGTAAAATATCCGTTTTCCTTTCTTTATCAAGTTTTTAGAGGTTATATGGAAGCAAATATGAAGTTAGTGATCGCATGAATTGGTGGATAGCCTTGTAGATTTAGATCTACTTATGTGACAGATTAACCTACCTAGATCTTGTACTGGGTTACTGTGTATCCCGAAATATCCGAATAGGGTAGATCTAGACACGTCATTTACTGCTTGTTTGTAAACACAGAGAACTGTATAAACTTCACCGTTAACCATAAAATACGTAAAAGTGCATAGATTATGACATTGAATTTAAATAGTAACTTTGGGACAGTAGATCTACAGCCAACCTGCCAATAACGGATCACTATACAGAAAGTTTTTCTAGATCTACAAGATAAAGTTGTTTCTAGAGAATATATAGATTTATACATGGCACGTACCGGTAGATCTAGACGAAATTAGATCTAGATCTACCTTCATCCATCAGCATGTATGAGCTGAACTTTTATAGAACGTCAGAAAATAGATAGGCATGGAATCTAGAAGTTTTTGCTGTTACTGTTAGCGTTTGACGTTTTGATCCAGATACAGAAATCTAGATCTAGTCTGATATAGATCTAAATAAAAGTCAAGCAACCGAAAGTAACCAGAGGCCAAACGCAGAAGGTATAGATCTATGAATTCAATCCTTGTTTTAGATTGCATTCAAAAGTTAGATCTGGATCTAGATCTACTAGGTTTGGTTATTTTGGTGTGATCTGGTCTATGCAGCGTCTATTTGGGGATTTCATCCGTTATTTAGTGGAACTCTTTAGATCCTTTATGCAACTTTGCCTCAACGAATGTTTGTTCAAGACGAGATGATATTGTCAAAGTTCTCGATTTTAGTTCATGGGAATAAGATCGATCTCTAGTTTGCATTATTTATTTGCATTAGAAGTTAGTTAGCTCAACTCAACTCAACTCAATTTTTATTGGCAATCGGCAACATAAAAGCGCCATAGCAATGCTGTCCTCGCGCTCACTTATGACGTCATAAATTTGGAGTAGATGTACTTGGTAGTTACTAGCTAACATTTCGGTAGATCATGTTACGTTCTTATGACGTCATTTTAAACAATTACGTCATAGCTATGGGGATGTATAAATTAAATTTAACCTCATGCTGCATGCAACCAGGCCTGAGATGAAATCAAGTTTTGTTCTGTTCTGTTATTTATATCATAATTATTTTGCAAAATCAGAGCTAGACCTAGACCTACTTTAAAGAATTTTGGTGATAATGCATTGCAATTGACGGTAGATATAGATCTAGATCTAAACGTTTTCAACAAAAGGTGGGACCTATTGAGGCTATTCATTGTTGAATTAGATATACATGTAGATAACAGCTAAGTTGAAAGAACGAGCCTTATTTTGCACACGCACTTACAGTATAGATCTAGATCTAGATCTATATAGATCTAGATCTAACCGATTGATGAATGTCATGATGATGTGGATATGTTGATATACATGTAGATATCTAGCTCTAGCGCAAGATGATGATCCGTTGTTGATAGTGATTGTTATTAAACTTGTTACAGATTTAGATCTGGATCTAAACCAGCATGGCATGGTGGTGATAATTAGATTTAGGGTTGTTCCGATCGTCTCCAATTATCGTTCTGGGCTTATCGAATATAGATTCGATCATTTAAATGTAGATTATAGATGATATATCTAGATCTAATGCTAAATTAATTAGATTATTGTTGTTGCAAAACAAGGCGTAGTTAAAACAAACAATCATTATTTTTGATTTTACTACCATTCAAAGAACAACAAACATGTTTATAGAACTAGAGACTTTTAAAGTAGATCTATCTCTGGAAAAATATGTAGATCTAGATATATGAAGTAGATTCTAGCCGTACCTTTCAAAACATCTACAAAATGCTCAAAGAAGTCTCTTATTATGTAGTCTCATTAATGAACCCCCTGGAACGACATGCTAATTTTGTGACAGGTGTCGTCCCTCTGGCAAAGACGAGAAATAGCTCCATATCATCTAACTGTACACATGTGGACTACTTATCATGCTGGAAGACTGTTGTAACATATTATTAAATTGGTTATGGCGAATAAAGTGATGTTATAAGCGATATACACAATAGCCTTTTATTTGCATATAAGACCAGGGGCGTAGCTTGCCTGAAACAAATGTGTAGGCACAGCCTTCCTAGGGGGGTCCGGGGGCATGCCCCCCCGGAAAATTTTTGAGTTCTAAAACGCTGGAGACGCATTTTAGAGGGGTTTTGGGAGACCTTTATATGAAAAATAAATGACATGAAAAGCTTCAAATTTACATATATTGATCTAGAATTTACAGGGTAACTTTGTTTGTAACAAAGGGAGTCGATCATGTATGTATTTTTTCTTGAAAAAGAAACACGCCAACTAAATATCATAGGGTCCTGTACGGTAGTTTTTTATTGACAAACTTGAGATCTATTTGAAGTTAACTTTACTTTCTTTTTAAACGCGTTCAAGGTAAAACTATTATTTTCATCGCAAACAGTTTGGAGCCAGATCAGACACAGAGTAGCCCGGCGTCTGATCAGGCTCCAAACCATTTGCCGTTCAAATTCAAATAAATCGTAAAAAATTTCCAAAAATGTTTTCTACAGTTTAAATCGTACATGTATTGCGTTTGCGTTTCGTTTGGTTTTAAACGATAAAGAAATACATATCCACTGTAATTGTGCATTTTCTCCATTTAAAAGAATTGCATTTGTCTCAGCTTTCGCGATGCAAATGTATTTATGGCAGAGTCGATGTCGATGTCCATGTCTTTATGAATGTGGAGTAGTGCCAATGCCGACATTCTCTCAGATGTCATGGTAGACCTCAGATAAGTCTTTATTCTTTTCATGGCACTGAAAGATCTCTCACATGATGCGGATGTTGGTGGCATCGTCAGCAGTACCAGCAGTGCTTCCAATTATTCTGGAATTAAACCAAAAGGAATTCGTTAACTTAAAGGCTATGTGTGGACATTAAACAATGACTTTGTTAATCAGTGTTTAATGTCCACAAATAGTCCTTTCAAACAAATAAATAAATAAATTAGGTCTGGGCTGAGTTTATCTTTCAGAACACTTGGAAATAATCTGCGAAAGCTTGACTGGAGCAACTGATTGTTAGTAAGCACAAGAGCTTCTTGAGTTGAGTACACGTGCAAAATATGAAAGCTATTGTTCGTTTGTAGGTTCAAAATTAGCAAAATGTCGCGGAAGGTAAAGGATGCGCATAAATGACATGATAAGTGTGATATCACTTTAATTCCAAATTGCCATGGTTAAAGTTGAGTATAGACAGAAAATCAGGAAAACAACAGTATGCCCCGACTAAGCCATGCGGGGGAATAAAATAAATATTAAAAAAAATCTAACTTGGTCGGGATTCGAACTCGGTCCGTCTGAATGAAAGGCGGGCGCGCTACCGCTACACCACGAATATCTAGCGATCAAACGGGAGATAAAACAAGTAATTATTTTAGACTATGATAGAATTGCGAAAGCAAGACGTTTTGTTATTTTTACATAAATTTTTTTTTTAATCGATACATGCAATACTTTACCATTTTTTTAAGACTAAGTGTCCACCGAATCCTCATTGTATAAACGGACAAATCTATGTGTATTAGTTAAGCGCATGTGGCGATGCGTTCAACATGTATAACAATACTATATCTAAATATAGACATTTTATTAGTGCAGAAAATCAAACGGTTCTTACCTGGTTGGGAAATTATATAACAGGCATCTGTCCCATGTCTCATTTAGAATTCGAAATTTCGCATTTTCGTCACTGATATTAAAACTTGGAGCCCCAATATCTGGGTATGGAGGGTCATTGTCGCCCATGTTTAGATTTTTTGAAATTGTGCGCCGAGAAAACTTAGCGAGAGCCGGAGACCAGAACAATACACAGTAAACCTATGGTAAGGCTAAATTGTAAACTTTGCTGATAAAATACAAAGCGGGACTTTCTCTTCCACGGCCTTAGACTTACCATTGAATATAGGCCGCCAGCAAATGACAATGACCCGGAGTTTGGATCCTGTTCACTCCTAACCCCCCTAAGTAGCCAATTTTATTGCATTTTCGGCATTTTAAGCCTTTTTTATTTTTTGGACTTCTGAAAAAAAAGTGTAGGCACGTGCCTACTTGCCTAATAGGAAGCTACGCCAATGAAGACTTAGAATAGTGATATTTCAACATTCACACTAGAATTTTTCGAGCCTTTTTTACATTTAGGAATCTTCGAATGGCTGTTTCAGAATTCGTACAAACAGTTTAAAGCTTCAATATCTTATAGATTAACATTGGTCTAAGAGTCAAATTACCCAAGGCATGAAAGTTACGGTAGCAAAGATACCGATGGTAGTACAATAGATAGTTAATCGATTTAGAGTTTCAGATTATCGTTTTTGTTTTTTACCATCTATTACACAGCACTTTTGATGATAATGCAATACATGGTGGTTAAATGGTTGAATTCAGGGTAGCTGTAAGCCATAACAACTCCTAGCTTTGAATCGAAACGCTTAATTGTAAAGAATACAGTAGAACAAAATTTAAAAAAAATTTAATCCGCCACCAAAAATGTTAATTTTGTGGTCAGGTTAGTGTCACAAGAAATGGCCAGATTAATGTTACAATAAATGGCCAGGTTAGTGACACAAAAGATAGCCAGTTAATTTCTACGAAAATACTTGCGAACAGATTGTAAAGTTTACCCTAACCCTAGGTTTTGGTGGCGTCCTAGCCAGAAAGTGCGACTGAGTGGATTCTCCACATTGGTATCTAATTCTTGGTTTACCTCAGTATATAGGCAGTCGTACTTGTCATACAATGTATTGGTTGTACATCTTGATTTAGGTTTACTATGCCGTCTTCTAGGAAGGTTAAGATCATATGGCCATTGAACAGCATCATTGTGTCCGACCTTCAGTGCGCGGTATTTGGTTTAAAGTCGGGCAAAAATTGACATATATCTATGTAATAAAGTATAAATAGACTGAGAGCTATTCTGTTAACGACACTGTATTCATATTCTTATACATTTCTACAAATATTTTCTTTTAACACCTGAGTGGGACACTTCTAACTAGACACGGCAATGTCAAGCGTACAAGAAGACTTGTCTGGAGGAGAGGGAAAGCTCAATAACCATCACTCAGTACAGGAGCGTTGTGTGTGACATCTGGCGCAAAAAAGCCAAACAGGTTTAGGCTGGATGGATTATGATCAGCAGTTCTGGTATTGTATGTCCATAAATCCGTTTCGTCTTGGGATAAAGTGAATATGAGCTCTGGCTAATCTAGGGTAATAGTCGGTTTGTTGGTTGTATATGTTGACGTCCGTTTCTGTGACAAAGCGGCTAAGTTGACACAATCCACCCTCGAGATAAAGGGAACGGCACTGGCACATCTGACCTCGGGTTATGAAGTGTTGGCGGAGGATCAAACTAACGCCTCCTGGTTTGGTAGTGGAACGCGGTAATATTGGATCACGTCCGCCGGCACATGTGTATCAATCAGCCATCCAATCAGTAGCAAACAGTACAATGGCAGACGTTTTGCCTTTAAATACATACACTGTACATATATTTAATCGATATAGGGGTCCATGATACAAACCGAAACATACTTGCATTTTGCCGGGCAATTTTAAGAAGTAATAATAATAAAAAAGCAGCAAATCGGTGATAAATTGACAGGTTAAGATACATGTCATTGTTGTCCTTAAATTCGATAGCAGTGAGCGTCAATCAACCTCTTGTCGAGTACAAGACTTAGTAGATATATTAACATCATCAAGGGATAACTATCATAATCGGGTTTCTCTATTCCGTGGGTAGATTTCTGATGTTAGCTTGTATAAGTTTATTATTTTTTTTGTTTTTTCTTTGTGTTATAAAGCAATACATGTGTTGGTTATATGATGGTGTACTGATGTACAAATCAATAAAGGTATGTTCAGTTCTGCTCAAAACAAATATTAGTGTGTTCAGTAAATTATAAATCGTTTAAGCAGTAGCTTATATGCTCTTTAAGCAAGGAAGATTTGCATTAAGGTCTAAATACGATGATCTTATACTTAGACGAAATGTTAACAAAGAAATAGAGTACCGGTATCATATATAGTGATATGCCCTGTTATATGAATTCGAATTTGGTGTGGTTTGACATAACCCAGTGGTTGAACTGGGGTGGTGCCCGTTAGTGTACTGTTACAATAGAAAAGAAATGCATTTTGGCAAGGTATACAATAAAGGTAATTAGGAAAACAGTAGATACCTACAGCTATTCAGTCCGGTTGAACAGTACTAAAGGCTTGTGGAAATAAGTTACACTAACCTTAATGAAATGCGTCACTCTCTAAATCATACATGTACTTAAAAAGCAGAATTGGCGGAAATTTAACTTCTTTAGAAGTTTAATTTTGTGGCGTAATTCTGGCGGTCTGGGAGTTTGATCCTTGCCTTTCGTTGAACAACTCTCACTACGATAGTCCACAGTCATCTGTGGGTAACTAGAGTGAGAGGTGAGAACTTTACAACTTGTAAGATATATATATACAAATAAACTGCCTTATAAATTTATCGTCATCTAAATTCAAATTCACAAACAAAATTTAGGGGTAGGGATCTCGCTCGCACAGTCCTCGTACTTGGCGTATCCTGTGTACCCCCTAAATTCTTTGGCGTGTTATAATGAAAGTTGCGTATTGGCAATATAGTGGTGTAACTGGTGTGTACACACTAGGTAACGTGTGTACCTGTCGGTACGTGTGCACTAGGTAACGTGTGCACTGGTTGGTACGTATACACACTAGGTAACGTGTGTTCTGGTCGATATGTTCACACTAGGTAGCGTGTGGACTGGTTGGTAATTGGTATAGCGGGTATGAACACAATGCGTAAAGCCAGTGATCAGCAACTTGAGCAAGGCAGCTTCTCCTATTCATACAGGCAGGATCGAACTTCCGGACCGTTAGAAATTTTCCCATGTTCAACCTAGCCACGATGGAAACTTGGTGAACAAACTATAGCGGCCATATCATTCCAACCTCTTAGCTTTTCATTCAAAATAACTATGTGCAACAAATAGGGTTATCCCTGGTCTTGTAAGATGGGTTTTATTAAAGTGATAAGAAATTGTCATAATTGTTGTTCAGTCTTTAGGCGTTCGTTTCCGGTGGCGGTCCTGCAAGAGTTCATGTTTCAGTTCGGGGACTAACCGGAAGCCGTACAACTGTTGCAGGTCCGCCGACGGAATAGACTGTCTTATGCGCGAGTCGATAAATAATGCTTTACTATTCATGCAAGATTTAAATAAAAAAAAGTGTAAGGTCGACGTGGGATTCGAACCCACGCTTACTAAAAATACTGCTATTTGCCTTTGCATACCTAACCTTTGCCTACTGCGCTAAACTGCTCACAATAATTCCGCCTTCATTATTTCACCTCATATACGAAACTCGGCTGTTTAAAATATGGTCCGAGAACATGCGGAATGCTGTGTTACCTAAAAATTGGACTCGGCTGACCTTTGACACGTCAGACCTAGTTGTTTGACTGTTTGAATCTCGAACAGACGCCGCATAACTCGGCGTCTTATCTGGATCCAAACTGTTTGACAATCGTCTTAAGGTTCTTTTAATCAAAACTATGAATAAATCTAAACTAAACAACTTTTGCACATGACAATTTCAAAGCAGACGTCTGTGCAGCAGAATAAGGGTTAATAACTTCATTCCTGTGCTCCAGCTAATCAGAAGTAAACTGAACAAATCCAACAGTTTATCACTCATTTCAGCACCGAATGATATGATGTTACTACTCATTAGAATTGTCTCTTGGAGACGATTCTAATGAGTAGTGACACCATTGGTTTTAAAGCAGAAATAAAGGTTTTAGTTTTCGAAATACTCCCCTTATCTGGATCCCTGTATTTACAGAGTTGTCCTTCTTTCCGTTGACAAGGTCAAATTAATGGATGTTAACACCCATAAATTAAAAACATAAATAAAAAGCGAATTTCTTAGGTAAAGCCGCTTTTTGTGAAAGAATCACGTCCCATGTAGTTCTAATGGGATCCCAAGCAACCGTTTTATGCAGGTTTCCCAAAAACACAATGCGGCTTAAAGCTTTAACACATTACCCCATAAATGCTCGCTTTTACGTAGTTATTTTTTTTCTCAACTGAGGAAAATGGGTCCATTTAATACATTCTTGAATACGTATCATAAGAAATAGTTTCTCTATCCTAGCAAACGATAGCTTAAAGCAGTCTGAAATTACAGCTTTGCTTTATTTTGACCTGCTTCAAACGAGTCACACGTCTTTAAATCTAGAAACAGTCCATGAGGTAAATAGCTTCAGTGGAGAAAACGTTTTTCTTTACCGTTAAAACGCAAACGCAAAGCACTTAAATGTATAGAATGGCAACTTTGTTATTACTATGCCTATTCATTTAATCTGAGTGGTAAACAGTTTAGATCCTAGTCAGACGCCGGGTTACCCGGCGTCTGATCAGGCTCCAAACTGTTTGAAATTGAAAAGCTAGTTTTAGCGTAAACGCGTTTATTGGGAATTCAAGAATAACGTTTTCTCCACTGTAAGTAGAAACTAACGCCTTGTCAACTGTGAATGATCACATTTTCGCTTCGAATGCCTGAGCTCGGGGCTCAGATCTAAGTCTAGGATAAATATTAGAATGGCACAACAATCCTCTTGGATACACTCGGCCCTGTTGGAACAATACTTGGCCTACTGTAAGGGTCAAATGACTGATACAGTAAAACCCGACTTTAATTATTTACCTGATGGCCTATTTCTTGTATTGAAGATAGATGACCACTTAAAGCAGGTTGAAAGTAAAGCAGAATGCGCCTTAGGGCGCATTCTGCTTTACTTTCAGCCTGCTTTAAGCTTCTAGATGCTAGAATATATAGAATATTCGCTATAATATCTATTCATAACTGATTAAATCGGAACTACTTTCTTCAGCGGAGGAATATATTATATGCGCTAAAAGGCGCTTCTATGGGGGTAAGGGTTAAACCCCCTCAATATGTCATGACCTCATCTGCTTTAGGCAATTGTAGTCTGCTTTTGTTTCTTTGATTGAACATGTAGGCAATTTCCTAAAGTAATATCGTAATGATTATTTGCAAACAGTTTGGAGAGAGTAACATCTTCCCCGCGTCACGCGCGGATAGCTGACCTGAATCCAAACTCTTTGCCAGGTGTCCGGATAGCGGAGTGGTTAGCGCACCGCTTCTCGCCAATGCGGTCTCGAGTTAGATCCCGGAGGAACATTAGTCGCCCATCCGGACACATGGAGTTTTCTCGGGGTACCCCGCTTTCCTCCCACAGAAACAAATACGCCATCTTTTGAGCCATCGAGGATGATTTGTATAATTTAATGTAGATTGTTTCATAATTGATGTACAGTGGAGAAAACGTTTTTCTTTCCCAATAAAAATAAACGCGTTTACGCTAAAACTATCATTTCCACTGCAAACAGTTTGGAGCCTGATCAGACGCCGGGTTACCCGGCGTCTGATCAGGCTCCAAACTGTTTGCCACTCAGATTAATATGAATAGTCGAAATTGCCGAAAAGGTGTCATCTCCCACGTTTTATTGCACTGCGTTTGCGTTTCGTTTGCGTTTAAACGGGAAAGAATAACGCTTTCTCCACTGTAAAAGAAATAAAGTTTAAACTTTGAAACTCTTTGCAATATCCAGTCATGTTGCGATCAGCAGACTAGAGATTATCTGACAAGGTCGTATTTTTTAACTTTTCTGAATTGGCAATCCCCATTGTGGTGTTAACTATATACATGGGTGATATATAGAATGAACTGACAAGTGTAATAAACGTTGATCAAGTGATTCGCAGATGCATGTTGTTTACATATCTAAGTCAATTGCTACAGTAGAGAAGACCTCATGCTTTTCCAATAAACGCGTTTGTGCTTAAAACAATTATTTCTATTGCAAACAGTTTGGAGTCATCTCAGACTCCGACCCCAGACTGTATGCAACTCAATTTAAAATAAATCGTTTAAAATTTAAATATCTTTTAGTTTGTTTGTACCATTTTTGTTCATGTACATTGCTTTTGCGTTTTTAAAACGGGAAAGTATATACAGTCATGTAATGTCTTTTCCGCGGTATTTAAGTCTAGTGGTATATAATAATGATGTTAGTCAAAGGGAATCCAGTAGTTACTGAATCCATATATCATGTGATCTAGCTCAATGTCCGTGCCAGAGAGGCACGTAGTCATTTAGTTACATTAATCGTTCATTTAGAATATCAGAATTTAAATTCAGAATAATTGTAGCGTAGTTGATTATTTCATCCTGCATTAAGCAATCCCAAACAACTCGATTGTCTTTATGTAAATCCATACTGCTTCATTGGGTAGTCGCTTAACCCTTTCGCTGCCACTACAATGACTACATGCACCACATGCAAACAGTTTGGATCCAGATCAGACGCCGCGTAACGCGACGTCTGATCAGGAACCAAACTGTTTGACACTCATATCAATTTTTCTTAAGTTAAAACACTTATCACTCTAAAAAAAAAATTAACACAGACGACAAATTCAAGCAGACGATATTATACCAACGTTTTACGTCATAATGGCAGCGCACGGGTTAATACAAGATTGACTGTATATATAGTGTGTTGCAAACAAACTAGTAATAATGGGGTTTTACTGTACAGTAGAGCCACTATTTTCCAATTTAATATATTACCTTATAAATACGCATTTTACGCCATTTATTTATTTCTCCCTTACAGAAAATTATTCAACGTTTTATTGTTATGAAATGCACCATTAGAAATGTTTCTATATCCTAGACATATCCTACGGTATGTGCGAAACTCATTGGTGTTGGTTGAATATCAAAGAACAGTCTTTTTACGGAATATGCCGAGCGATTCATTTCAGGGTGAGAATTCCTCGATTTCAAAATTGTTTTTGTACGGTGTCCTGTTGGTACAACCTTAAATTTCGCCCCTATCAATTCCTTCGCATGTTCACAAGGGCGATATTTAAACATTTCATCGCAAAATTTATCGTAAGAGTTTTAACCTTTCATCGCGATATTGTCTTCTTCTTCTTCTTCAATATTGTTGTCTGCAACATTTTTTCAAAGTTAGATCTAAGATAGTATGACAGATGAAATTTCGAAACGAGTGTCAAACAGTTTGGATCCTGATCAGACGCCGCGTAACGCGGCGTCTGATCAGGATACAAACTGCTTGCATAGGCTCCCTTTGGCGTCATCCACAATTATAATAAAAGGGTTATGGTGGCGCGAAAAGGACACCGTATTTGTGACATTTCGACCTAGGAGTCGTGTTTCCCCGCATACTTTGTTTACCATATATAGGCGACATGCAGATAAAACTAAGCACGTACAACGACTGAATATCAATACCATGTCACTTTATATCATAATCGGTCAACTTTAATAATTAAATCGATATGAATTCGCCTGTACAACAAACCAAAGGGCAAAATGTTACAAATGTACTACTTGTACGGACCAATGTAGAACATGCAAGTCTATTCAATATTACATTACAAAGGGGGAAATTTCTTGACAAACAGGATTTTCATCTTATTTTCAATTTAACCTTCTGCACGTTGTGTGCGAATTTGTGAAAATTGCAAGCAGTTTTGATCTAGATAAGACGCCGAGTATAAACTCGGCTTCTCAATAGGATCCAAACTGTGTTACATGCAGGGCTGCCATTTCTCCGGGTATTTCCTAAATATTCGGATTTTTTTCTAGTACATGGTAGCTTAAAGCAGGCTGAAAATAAAGCAGATGCGCCTTAAGGCGCATTCTGCTTTACTTCTAGCCTGCTTTAAGCAGTCATATGTCAACAAAACTGTAAAATAGCACTTGAAAAATGCAAATTTGGAAATCTTAGGATTTTTTATGTCGACTTATGGCAGCCATGTACATGTACGATCTGGTTATATTTTATGAGAGAAAATGCCTTAAAATTAACATTGAGAAGTGTTGCAGACTATAATTACACATTGTGCAGAAGGTAAACGCATCGGTATCTCAAAGTAAAGTATTTGCGTCTTTTACAAACAGTGTCAATGTAAAGAGTACACTTGACTTATACAAAGAGTGTACACATACACTGGAGAAAACGTTATTATTTACCGTTTAACGCAAACGAAACACCAACGCATCGCAACAAAACGTTGAAAAGGACAACTTTTCGACAATTTTGACTTTTCATTTTAATTTGAGTGGCAAACAGTTTGGAGCCTGATCAGACGCCGGGTTACCCGGCGTCTGATCTGGCTCCAAACTGTTTGCACTGCAAATAATAGTTTTAGCGTAAACGTGTATATTGGGAAAAAATAACGTTTTCTCCACTGTACCGAGATCAGAGGGTTCCTGCACTGTTTGTCATTTTGCAATAGATATACAGTGTGCATTATTAACATTAAGTCATTAACCCTTACAGTGGAGAATCTGTTATTCTTTCCCAATAAACGCGTTTACGCTAAAACTATTATTTGCAGTGCAAACAGTTTGGAGCCAGATCAGACGCCGGGTGACCCGGCGTTTGATCAGGCTCCAAACTGTTTGCCACCAAAATAAACAAGAATTATCAGAATTGTCCAAAAGTTGTTCTTTTCTACGTTTTAGTGCTTTGCGTTTGCGTACGTTTGCGTTTAAACGGGAAAGAATAACAGATTCTCCACTGTACTAGTCTAACCTGGAATATACTGAATTGGATATTGGAATGGTACATAGATGGTTTTATTGGTGAATACGTTAAAATAAAATGTATCAAGTAGCAAATATATCAAATCTAACTGCGAGGATGGGCAAAATGGAGACAATCGATTTGTTTAATTACGCAGAAGTTTTGTATTAATACACGTGGTTCCTAAATGCAGGATAAAACGTGCACACTTTTTACCCGCAATAGGCAGTCAACAGTTTTTAGAGATATCTAAATTTGCTTAACTTTTTCACATGGCCAGTATGACGGAAATATCCATCTACAGTGGAGAATGTGTTATTCTTTCCCAATAAACGCGTTTACGCTAAAACTATTTTTTGCAGTGCAAACATTTTGGAGCCAGATCAGACGCCGGGTAACCCGGCGTCTGATCAGGCTCCAAACTGTTTGCCACCAAGATAAACATGAATTATCAGAATTGTCCAAAAGTTGTTCTTTTCTACGTTATAGTGCTTTGCGTTTGCGTACGTTTGCGTTTAAACGGGAAATAATAACAGATTCTCCACTGTAACACATTCGCTGCCATATATTCGTCTGCTTGTTGTTGTTAAAAAATTGTAAAAGACGCCTAATATTAGTTTAAACAATGTTTTATTCAAAAGAAAGGAATTAGGGACCAGGCAAAGTTTATATGCGAGTCCTCTCTATCTATGTGTCTATGTGAGCCTATTATTTATCCCACCATTGAAGAAAATAGTTCCAATTTATATAGTCATGATTACGCACCATAAGAAATATATTCTATACCATAACCGATAGTAGCTTAAAGCAGGCTGAAAATAAAGCAGAATGTGCCTAAGGCGCATTCTTCTTTAATTTCAACCTGCTTTAAGTGGCAACATATCTTCAAAACTAGAAATAGACTATGGAGCAACGGGTTGAACGAGAAAGAGTAACGTTTTCTCGAATACACATTTAGAAATATCAACTGGTGACGATAAGTGAAAGTATAGAACCAAGGAGTGTATTTGTAAGACACTTAAATTTTCAGGAATAAAACCAAAGCCCTCCTTTTCCTGCAAAATCAGCACGAATCATCGTCATTTTTCAATGTCATACATTAAAGAGATTTACTTTAAGTACTGTCATAACAAAACCTAAGTACCTAGTAATAGGCCTTTAGGTTCTTTATCTTGAATTAACCTTTTTCTCTCTGAAACGTCAAATGGGCAATTCCTGTTTCCAATTAAGCCATATCTATACTTGGATGTTCAGGGTTGTTATTGCAATACAGTAAAACCTCTCTATTACGACCACAAAGTCAGTGTTAATTAATTTCAGAAAGTACAAGCGACAGCATAAAGCAAGGTGAACGTAAAACAGAAAGTTCCTAAAGGAGCTTTCTTTTTACGTTTACATTGCTTTAGACATTCACCTGTCTTAAACACCTGGTAATTAAATCAAATTAGTGGTCATAATAGAGAGACTTTACTGTATATTGCAATATCACCAACAGTATATACAGTGAAACCCCTCTAAACCGGAACCTCTAAATACCGTAATCCTCTCTAAACCGGACAAAAGCTTTGGTCCCATTTCCAATCCTTTTTATTTTTACCCATTACACCATCAACACGCCTCATTACGTCTTTTGGTTTTTTCTTACACTGAAGAAAATAGTTTGTACATTCTAGCAGATGATAGCTTAAAGCAGGTTGAAAGTTAAGCAGAATGCGCCTTAAGGCGCATTCTGCTTGACTTTCAACCTGCTTTAAGTGGTTAGCTATCTTCCATACTAGAAACAAGTTAAAACCCCTCTAAACCGGAAACCCCTTTAAACCGGACATTTTTGTTGTCCCCACACAACGTCATGTCCGGTTTAGGGTTTCACTGTAGTAAAATTGTTTGCATAGTTAATGTGTACTCTTCACAGGTTCACTGTTTGTAAAGGACGGGTATAAGCGTTACTAGAGTTCTTTAAGTTAAAGCTTACTGTTGTCTGCAAAGGAAATCACTTTTTGTAGGGACTTTTGAGACTTAATTTGTTTTACTTGTATACGAGTATTAAATTGCTTGAATAGTGTTCATACGCAGAATAATTTTAACTCAATCTGGATCAAAACTGTTTGTAAATGTAAGTCTAGCCACTTGAATGGCAGTTATATATTTCCCTATTGTCATTCTGTCTGCCCGTGGTAGAGGCGTTATAGGAGGAATGAATTAAAGGCGTAAAAAGGCATATTTATGGAGTATTGGGTAAAGCACATAACAACAGAAGAACACAGACTTTTTGATGAGCATTTGGATTAATTTATTAGATAAATCATAAAAGTGATAAAAATATAATGAAATAAAAGGTTAACATTTAATACACATTTGAGTACAGTAAAACATCTCTAGTACAGTGGAGAATCTGTTATTCTTTCCCGTTTAAACGCAAACGTACGCAAACGCAAAGCACTAAAACGTAGAAAAGTGCAACTTTTGGACAATTCTGATATTTCATGTTTATCATGGTGGCAAACAGTTTGGAGCCTGATCAGACGCCGGGTTACCCTGCGTCTGATCTGGCTCCAAACTGTTTGTATTGGAAATAATAGTTTTAGCTTAAACGCGTTTATTGGGAAAGAATAACAGATTCTCCACTGTATGACCACTAAAACGAAGGCTTATTGATTGTAAGACAGGTGACAGCTTAAAGAACAGAAGGCTCCAAACTGAGCTTTCCGTTTTACTGTCATCTTGCTTTAAGCAGTCTTCTTGGTTGTTATAGAGAGGTTTTACTGTACATGTTAGTGCATCATCCTGATAGGTTTCCATAGTACGCTTGCTGTACACCTAGTTTTGGCGAAGTTTGTTGGCATGCTATACATCAAGTTTGATGCCAATGTTTATTTGATTTCGTTTTCATAACTTTAATCAATTTTGATCTCAACCTTGAATGCAGTTGCCCAAATTACAAGTTTAACCCATCACCCCATAACCTGTTTCTAGTTTTGAAGCCAGATGACTACTTAAAGCAGATTGAAAGTAAAGCAGAATGTGCCTTAAGGATTCTGCTTTACTTTCAGCTTGCTAACGGCTTTCATCTGCTAGGACATAGAAAAAACTTCTTACGATTATATATTCATGACTGTATAAAGTGGAATTATTTTCTACAGTGTATGAATAAAAAATCAATAAATCAAAGGCATAAAAAGGCATATTTTATGGAGTAAAGGTTTTGCTAGGACGAAACAGCAGTTTGCTATTAAATAAATAAACAATGACAGTACATCGTTGCTAAATTTTTCACCAAAATCATATTTCTTTATTTATATGACATATAACATAACAAAGGACAACAACAGAACAACAGCATACGAAAATCTTCAACATACAAGGTTTTATACCCAGATAATATAGACAGCAACAACTACAATGGCCAGCATTGCATAAACAATCCCTGCACTTTGTACAGTGAAATTGTCAACAAAACTGCAATTGATATGAAGGAAACAATGATTTAATGTTATATTGAAAAACAGAGTTGTGTATTGTGGGCTGCAACGTTTGCCATGTAAATTAGATTCCATTTGATTCAGTTCATCTACAGCCAAACCTCTCTATAATGACCCCTAACTTGTGTAGATTATCAGGTGTTTAAGACATGTGACTGCTTAAAGCAAAGTGACAGTAAAACAGAAAAATGTCCTTTAGGAGCTTACTGTTTTACTGTCACCTTGCATTATTAAGCTGTCATCTGTCTTTTATGCAATTAATTAGCCTTCTTTAACCCTTTCCCCCATAGAAGAGCCTTTTAGCGCTTTAAGTTTATTCCTTCACCGAAGAAAATAGTTCCAATTTATACAATCACAAATATGTATCATACAAAATATTTTCTATATTCTAGCAGATGATAGCTTAAAGCAGGCTGAAAGTAAAGCAGAATGCGCTTAAGGCGCATTCTGCTTTACTTTCAACCTGCTTTAAGTAGACACCTATATTCAGTACTAGAGACATGCTATGTGAGAAAGGGTTATAGAGGTTGTAATAGAGATTTTTTTTATTGTATTCAATACATTCATTAAGTATAGTACATATACAGTTAAACTTGTGTTAGTCCATATACCTTGAAATCAGGTTAAAACTTAATGCAGGACAAAAGCTAGAGCTTTCTGCTTCACTTGTTATCTTGCATTAAGCAGCCACCTGTCTTAACAGATTTTAATGCAGCATTTTTCAAGGAGTTGCTGCTTAAGGAATTCCAAGACTGAAGATCGCCTTTTTCGTGTTATCTCGGCATTTTCCGTGTTTAACAGAATATACCCAACACTCCCATATAAAACCTGGTCGATAATGTTAGAAATTATTCGAACGTAGTCCGAAATGTTGCAAATCTCGTCTTGTAAATTTGCCTGGCCTCCCCAGCACGGGTTCCAATCCCGACCGAGCTCAATATATTTTTCTTTAAAATATATAGAGGATATTGTATGAGTGTTCATTATTTATCATTTTTAATAAACGAGTTGACTAAAATAATATGACGCGAGCCTTGGCGAGCGTCATATTCATTTTAGTCAACGAGTTTGTTAAAAATGATAAATAATGAACACGAATGTGATATTCTATTTATCACATTACAAGTTCAAGCACCTATTAAATTGATTTGAAGCCGTAGTTTGTAGACCCTCCGCTATATAGATTTTCCGCCAAACGTTACGTTGTTTACGTTAACGTCATAGAAAATGACGTCATTTGGCACCCGTTACATGCAGCGCTTATGGACGAGCAAGTTAGGCCGGAGCCCAAAAAACGATATTCCACTAGTGGATTACGATATTTATACAATCGCTTTATGCAACTACCAGACCGCAAATTATGTGATAAATATCTTTATTAAACAAAAACTTTTCCTAAATCAATGATTAGATGTTTATAAATGCGCCTGACAATAACTTGCAAAAATATTTAATTATAAGCCAAATTTATTGTTCAGTCTTTTTGGATTTAGATTGCGTAAGTATTGTATGAAAAAATAGGCAAGTGGTTTGCTTTGCCTAAGTTATCATTTTTGTACAAACATACAACCTTTTAAGTCATATAATGTAAAATCGTATGGAAAATATTGCATATTTTTAAGAGGACGGTTCAGATCTTTTAATTTTTCACATCATATGATGCAAATATTGGGACAATAACTTTTATTTTGTGATGTTCACGTCTTCTGGGCCGTTCTGGCATAGGCATGACATACAAAAACATCAGTATTTTAGGTTAGAATAGGTAAAAATCACCTTTCAGGAATATTTGTCTTCTAATTTTCCCGCATATTTTCCTACCTGTAAGGCTACATGTATATACAATTTTTCAAATTTTTTCGAGAAGAGATGGCGAAAAGCCTTCATATTTTACACAAGGCACGGGAATTACATGTAGTATCCATTCATAATATCATTTTCACATAATAATTACCCTACCTTCAGTGTTGGAATACCTTAACCCTTAGCCTGCCACTCACGACTATAGCTCCATATGCAAACAGCTTGGATCCGGATGAGACGCCGAGTAACTCGGCGTCTCATCCGGATCCAAGCTGTTTGACACTGGGACAACATTTTCAGCAATTTTGAGCAACTTTGAAGCACTTTGAAACTTGAAGCAGACGAGAAATATAGCAGACAACAATTTATATGGCGGGCCAAGGGTTAATATAAATTTGACTACATACATGTACTGTAAAATTGTTATTTATTTATTTATTATTTTATGTCGTTTTTAACAGTATTTCAGTCATATTGCGACATCCAATTAATTACAGGTGGAGGAAGACAGTAAAATGATTAATCCGAAAAGTTAAAGCAACTTACTCTTAATACATGAGCACATCACTGTGTTAAAAATTGTGTGACAAATGCGTCATTGATATAATTTCTAAGTTAATTTATTGTAAATCCTAAATGTAGATACATGATCTTGGTAAACTTGTTCTAACAGGACAATCAATATACAGTTAAGCTTATGTTGATTGGCAATTCATTGTATGTTTACAGAAGGCACCTTAGGTTTGTCCTGCATTTTGCACAACTCTATCCCTTTGCTTTCATGCTTGGATATGTCTTTTAATACCTGTATTTTGTTCCTCCACTGAAGAAAATAGTTCTGCTTCATACAGTCATCATAAGAAATACTTTCTATATCATAGCAGATGGTAGCTAAAAACAGGCTGAAAGTAAAGCAGAATGTGCCTTATGGCGCATTAGGCTTTACTTTCAACCTGCTTCAAGTCTCACCTGTCTTCAAAACTAGAAACAGGTTTTTGGATAAAGGGTTAATGAAAAAGTGTTGCACACATTTGGCTCATTTCTTTCAAAACAATACTTTTGTCTTTATTAACCCGTGACTTGTCATGAAGGCAACAAAAATTTAATTGTATCTCTTTTTCAGCGGTCTCTAAATACTTGTTTGAATATAAAGGCATCTTAACCCATTACCCAATAGCCTGTTGATAGTTTTGAAGACCGGTAACCACATAAATCAGGTTGAAAGTAAAACAGAATGCGCCTTAAGGCCTGCTTTAAGCTACACTCTGCTAGGATATAGAAACTCTTTCTTCTGATACATGTTAATGACTGTATTAATTGGAACTTTTTTCTTCAATGGAGGAATAAATTGGCGGTGTAAAAAGACGTATTTACGGGGTTAATGCACATCAGTGGGGGAAATAAATAATCCAAAGAAATCCCTCAATCTTGCAGAATGAAGCGTTCATCCATTGTCTTTCCACTTCAACACCAGTATATTGTTATCTTTGAGGCAGAGGGCCAGAAACAGGCCAGATCTACTGGAGTCTGTGAACCCATCCAACCAA
This sequence comes from Gari tellinella, assembly GCA_922989275.2. Classification (NCBI taxonomy): domain Eukaryota; kingdom Metazoa; phylum Mollusca; class Bivalvia; order Cardiida; family Psammobiidae; genus Gari; species Gari tellinella. The sequence continues at coordinate 38,931,929 of OV277864.1, read as the reverse complement.
TCAAAATCACCCAATGTTGCTGAGGCTCCATTCTGGGTGGGCCTGAAAAGAAATTGTGAAAAAAATTGCATTAATCTCTTGCACTTTCAGCATTTTTAACCCATTACCCCTTAAAAACGCCTTTTTACTCCTCTTACTTATTCCTCCACTGAAGAAAAAAGTTCCAGTATATACAGCAAAGAATATGTACCAAAAGAAATATTTTCCATATCCTAGAAGATGGTAGCTTAAAGCAGGCTGAAAGTAAAGCAGAATGTGCCTTAAGGCACATTCTGCTTTACTTTCAACCTGCTTTAAGTGGTCACCTGTTTTCGAAGCAAGAAATAGGCTAAGAGGTAATGGGGCAGAACATGATGTTTTCCTGAGATTCTTCATAAGTTTAAGTGAAATTCCATAACTCTTTACCCCATAAATACTCCTAATGAATATGAACCATAAGATACTTATGTGTTCTATATCCTAGCAGATGGTAGCTTAAAGCAGGTTTAAAGGCACATTCTGCTTAGCTTCCAAACTGCATTAAGTGGCCGAATGTCTTCTAAACTAGAAACAGGCTATGAGGTAAAAGGTTAAAATAATCCAATCTTAGAATACCATAGTTTAGATCCTGATCAGAGGCCATGTTATGGGGTCTCTCGTCTGGATCCAAACAGTTCACAAAGGTTAACAAAATTCAATGTCATCAATTGAGAATTAAATGCTAAAGGCTGTAAATCTAAATCACTGATCCGTGACCCCTGAAGTTCATATGGGTAATCCAAGTTTCAAATTAAATCCAGTCCAATTTTGATAATTATGGAATGTTTTCTACAATGAATTTCTAAATGACAAACGGTGCAGACCCTGAACAGAGCTCTCCATTCAAATAAGAGCTTTCTGCTTTACTTTTATCTTGTTTTAAGCTGACACATGTACAGTACTGAACCTTATTAAATTAACAATTTTTGCGATTCGCTTGTGATTCAAAATACTAACTTTACCCTCGGGTAAGTTTTCTTGAATGGTGTATCTAACAAATGTTTGCAAATATGTCTTCGTTAATTGTTTCGATTCCATTTCTGTCACAACCGCTTCGGCAAACGTAGGATTTGTTTTTTGAAGCGCCTGATTCCATGGCAATTCGCTTGCGATTATCAATTTAATTTAATACTGTATTCAACACTATCAATGAATATTGATTTTTGGCACTTTTTGATAGGAGCAGATAAAGGCTTCCTATAGCCCTTATGTGGAGGAAAGTGTTAAAAGTAAAATATGTATACAGTAAAACCTCTCTATTACAACCACTAAACAAAGGTTAATTAATTGAATTAAAGGTAGGTGACAATTTATGGCAAGGTGACAGTAAAACAGAAAGCTCCGAAAGGAGCATTCTGTTTTACTGTCATCTTCCTTTAAGCAGTCACAAGTCATAATAATAATAATAATAATAATAACGACTTTATTTTTTACGTGGATAACATATTTGGTGTGTAACCAATTTTCAATATGGTCCACATAATAATTAACCCTTTCCCCCATAGCCCGTTTCTAGTTTTGAAAATAGGTGACTACTTAAAGCAGGTTGAAAGTAAAGCAGAATGCACCTTAAGGCGCATTCTGCTTTACTTTCAGCCTGCTTTAAGCTATAACCTGCTAGAATAAAAAAAATATTTCTTATGATACATGTTCATGACTGTATAAATTGGAACTATTTTCTTCAGCGGAGGAATAAACTGAATGTGCTAAAAGGCGCTTCTATGGGGGGAAGGGTTAATACAAGTTTGTGGTTGTATTAGAGAGGTTTTACTGTAGTTTGTTGTATACCTACCTATAAGGGGGCACTGGTATAGAACATGCAATACGATTCTCTTGGATATCAACCACCACGACCCTGCTATATCCTTCATCCACCATGAACACAGCAAACTTCCGTCCTATACCTAACACTGTCTGCTTTGGTGGCAAGTCTTTTGGCATTCTGATGGATGATACTTGTTTCGGCACACATATATTGTCAACGGTCTCTGTTACATAATCATACAACCACTGCACACTGTCTCTCTTATTCCACATGCACACACTGTTGCACTTTCTCCGAGTATTAACTGGAACATGCATACACCATTCTGCACTGCGAGTTAGGCTCACTTCTACATGTTGATTATGTGTTAAGGTCCAGAAACAGCAATATTCTCTATCCACCGACAGAAACTGAAGAGTTCCGTTCTCTAACAAGTTAGCCTCAGTACCGCGTGTGTTATCTGTTGAAGTATATGATATGATTTTAATTGTTGTGATCCAGTCATCATGCCAGTCATACATAGTATTGAGTAAATCACCAGTACTCAGCTGCCAAAGCTTTACTGTTTTGTCCGCGGAGCCTGTTATAATAAGATCTAAAGATCGCCGGGCATCAAGACTAAACACCGCTGACACATGGCCAAAGTAGCGACAGTTAAGCTGCCCTGTATCTATATCCCAGCAAGCAGCGGTATTGTCATAGGAGGCGGTGTAGACATTGATACTGTCGAGCTGTAAGGTAGACACTGTGTGAGTCTGGATTACCTTGGTACATTCCCCTGTATGTACATCCCATAGTCGAACTGTGTGGTCATCTGAACCTGTAAACATAGATATATTTTACTTGTTTTGGGAATGATGACAAAGTACATGTACTTACAAAGGGGATTGGGGTATTACCTCTTTAGTGCATTGCCTGTTTCTAGTATTAAAGACAGGTGACATTTAAAGCAGGTTGATAGTAAAGCAGAATGTGCCTTAACCCTTTCCCTCATAGAAGCGACTTTTAGCACTTGCATTTTATTCATCTGCAGAAGAAAATAGTTCCAATATAAACCATAATGAATATGTGTCATATTTAATAATTTCCTTATTCTAGCAGGTAATAGCTTAATGCAGACTTTAAGTAGTCACCTATTTTCAAAACTAGAAAAGGCTATGGGGTAAAGGGTTAAGGCACATTCTGCTTTACTTCCAACCTACTTTAAACTACCATCTGCTAGGATATAAAACAATTTTTTATGGTGCATATTCATGACTGTAATAATTGAATTATATTTTACTTGTTCCGGAATGATAACAAGGTACTTACAAAGGGTAGGGGATATTAAGCCAAGTTTTAGACAAATGGCTATTTAACTCATTAACACCTAAAACTTTTAATGGATCATTCCAGTTTTCAAATAGGTCAAGTCCAGTTTTTAGGGTTGTTTTTGTAATATATATTGTGAAAGGACAAACAGTGCAGACCATGATACAGTGGAGAATCTGTTATTCTTTCCTGTTTAAACGCAAACGTACGCAAACGCAAAACACTAAAACGTAGAAAAGTGCAACTTTTTTACCATTCTGATAATTCATATTTATCTTGGTGGCAAACAGTTTGGAGCCTGATCAGACGCCGGATTACCCAGCGTCTGATCTGGCTCCAAACTGTTTGCACTGCAAATAATAGTTTTAGCGTGAACGCGTTTATTGGGAAAGAATAACGTTTTCTCCACTGTAAGAGGGCTTTCAGAGCCCTTTGATATGGGCCTTCACTGTTTGCATATGACATGTGTACTCTTCACAGGTACCATGTTTGTTAACAATGAGTATACTCATCGCTAGGGTTGAATGTGTAAATACAGGCTGAAAGTAAAGTTGGAAGCTTCTGCTTTCTTCTATTCTGCTTTAAAGCTGCCACCTGTCTGAATGTCGGATATATAACCTATGGTTTATTTATCTGTATATAAACAAGGTAGAATTTGTTTAAACAAAATGAAAATTTCTTTGATTGGGCAAAATGCAATACCCCCTGTAGCATCCTATGTTTGAAATTTAGCAGGTCATGCTAAATATATCACATTTAGTTCTGGAGTTATGGCCAAGGTTTAATATGTGGAAACCAACTAACAAACAAACTTGATCAAGAAGCAAAATATTAACCCTTAGCCTGCCACTCACGACTATAGCTCCATATGCAAACAGCTTGGATCCGGATGAGACGCCGAGTAACTCGGCGTCTCATCCGGATCCAAGCTGTTTGACACTCAGACAACATTTTCAGCAATTTTGAGCAACTTTGAAGCACTTTGAAACTTGAAGCAGACGAGAAATATACGACGACAATTTATTTGGCGGCTAAGGGTTAACCCATGGGGTGTACAGACAAGAGTAACACTACCGGTATACGCCCACAGCACTTTCTGCTGGGGCATACCAACTACCAGGGCCCGGGTGCATGACACATAGTTAGATAAGATAAGATAAGATAAGCTTTATTTTGAGTCGGCAAGACATATACAAATAACATAAGCTCTCAAGAGCTTTTATAACCGACTATATAACAAGTGTATGTAAACAAAAGTAAAGTAGCTACAAGTAAAATAGGTAAGATACAATTTAGCCTATGAGAAAGCTGCCAATCCTGTCATTATAATACACTATTTAAAAAATTGAAATCTAAATTTGTTTTATTTTTACATAAAATCTGTAAGCAAATTAAACTTAAATGGGATTAGCATTTTTCTGATAGGAGCATTTGTTAAATATCACATTAAAGCAATTTCAGCACAGCTAAAAATTTACATAAAAACAGATCGCTTAAAATGATTAAAACAAAGAGGGTTTATTAACCTTTCACAGAGCCTACCTGTAAGCTAAAGCACTAGCTGTTAGTCAATCCTGTAGATAAAAATCAGTATTTAACTCTCAGCGAGGGATTTAGCATACAGCTAGGCACTAACTATGTGCCAAGCACCTGGGCCCAGGGCTTCAGATAAGAGGGAGTAGACTCAGGTTTTTCACTAATTTCTACCCAATGTCTGCACCAAACTCTATGATGCGCCTATCAGTAACACATCAAAGGGCTTGGTGTTGACATGAAAACTTTTAGTTATTAAAATACATGTACTCCCCTTATCTTTGGTCCTGAATTACACGCTATTTTCTAGTGTCTCACCAACCTGTAGCAATGATATCTCCCCTACAGGTGATTGCCATCACTCGACCTCTGTGACCTTCCAAGGTCATCAAGTCAAACCCTGACTTTGTTGTCATTTCTTCAATTAAGTGAGCAGTTTGGAGAAATAGCATCTTGTAATTGTTGACTGAAGTCATGGGTTCAATAGATACCCTGGCTCCAATTCTCTCCGCAAGTTTAATCCAGATGTCCTTAAAGCTATGGATAAGACTGTTCCAGTGTCTGCAAAGCAATACATATGAGCTGTGTCATGCCAAAAACTGCCATATTGCATTGCAAACAGTGAAGATCAAGGCCAGCCACCGCTTCTTTGACGCGGCGGCTGACCTTGATCTTCACTGTTTGACACCCATATACATTTATACTGTTTGACACCCATATACATTTATGTAGCTGTATTACCGGTATAAACAGTATTTGGCAGTGTAGACCAAACTCAAATACAGAGCCTGGGGTTACAACAGCACTTGGTCTGTACAATGTGTCAATGCAATAAAGCAGGTTTTGGCACAGCTCAATATATCTGTTGTGGAAACCAAGCCAGATAATAAGCGAGGATAGAGCTGGTAAATAAAGTGGTCATGTTAACCAGTTAAAAGCCTGTTTCTAGTATTGAAGATAGGTTGAAAGTAAAGCAGAATGTGCCTTTCTGCTTTACTTTCAGCCTACTTTAAGCTACTATCTACTAGAATGTAGAAAATATTTCTTATGGCTTATATTCATGATTGTTTAAATTGGAACTATTGGTACTCTTCACAGGTAAAGGATAAGTACATTCCTTGCTAGGGTTTATAAAGTCTCATCCAAAGGACTTGCTAGGGCTCAATGGGTTAAAGCAAGAAACAGGGCTGCCATAAGATGACATGAAAAATCCTAAGATTTCCAAATTTGCTTTTTTCAAGTGTGATTTTACAAATCGTACCTTTACTCCATAGCCTTTTTCTTGCTTTGTTGACATGCAAATTCTTAAAGCAGGCTGTAAGTAAAGCAGAATGTGCCTTAGGGCGCATTCTGCTTTACTTTCAGCCTGCTTTAAGCTACCATGTACTGGAAAAACAGCCGGAGATTTAGGAAAAATCCGGAGAAATGGCAGCCCTGAAGAAAGCTTCTACAGTACACCATTTAAGACAGTAAGAGTTATCTTTCTTTAAACTGAATTGTATATAACTTAAAATTTGAAGGCAAAAAACAGCAAATATGGTGACATCAATATTATACAAAGAACACATTTTTAATGGCAATTATCCTTAAAACTGATATGTATAAAATATGACATTTGTAACAATGATTATATGAATAACAATATTTAAGCTCTTTACAGAGATTATCGCTATTGACCCGTTTACCGTGGACATCCTATTACCGGTGATTTCCGAGTATTCCGCATATAGCGCCGCTACGCGCATGTGTAAAATCGTAACTTCCGTCTATCTTTCGGCTGCTACTCGAGGCTTATGTGTATCAAGCAAAAAAGTATTTTCTGAGGGAAATTGTGCATTTTTAATGAATTCCACAAGAAAAAATCATTTCCCCCCCCATATAAAACATTTAACCTAATTGTATGGTGCTTTTTTCAATATATCAAATAATTTAATTCACTACAAAAAAAATTGTTGACTAAGGGGTGTGGCCGTGACGTCACGCGATGGATTTTATAAGGCTTCTTACTGGCATAAACCTCTGACCAATACTGAAAAACAATAAAATAAGCTCGATCTTATCTATGAGCAAAAAATGTTTTCCAAGCTTTTTTGTTTGTTTTGGTCTCATTTTAATATTGACAGATCTAATTTCCAGTAAAGGCCATTCATTGAAAAATGGTCTGATATTTTTCCTTTAGATTTCCTTTTCCCCAAACAAGATAAAAAGTTCACAATAGATATAGTAAATTGTGCTCAGTGCGATGTATGTCAGCATTGGACACTTTCAAAATATTGTTAAAAAATTTGAGTGCTTTGCAGAGGTGACATATTCCACTGCCCCTACTGTGAAAAAATGTGACGGAAAATATTACAATATTTCAGTTAAAAATCGTGTTTACAGATAGCTTTCTTAATAATATTCGATAGAAGTTCAAGCCTATATCTGAAAAATATTCCGGGTGTCATTTTACCTGATCACCGATAATAGGATGAGTAGCCAAACAAACATGGCGGCACACTCGCTACGGTTGACCATGGTTATTTTATGTCAAATTATGGGTGTATTTATATATTGAAGCTGAAAAACATAAAGAAATGTTTACTTTATATGTTTAATATCCTTTTGAGTTAAAAACCATATTATTTGATAAGAAATAGTCAGACGAATCCTTAGATCACCAGTAATTGGGTGAACCAGGATAGTTATTTCCATAGGGGCTTGGAAGTCGAGACAAAGATTTTCATATGATTATCCACACACTTTTTTTGGAAAGCCTGGTTAAAAGAAACCTTTACATACTTAAAATACATACTTAGACACAATACAGCAATTCAGTATACTCTTCTCATCTAACATCAGCAATATTTTTATGCTTATCTCCCTTGGCAAGAGTCTTAGAAAATCTCTGTACAGAAGACTGGGAAGAAGCTCACTTAAGTATATCAGTTCCTGAAATAAATAGAAAAAACATATTTAACCTATTTGTGCCTAGTGGATTCTTCCATTCTTTTGTATATTTAGGGCTGATTTTAACAATATCTAGAAAAAGTACAAAAAGTGCAGACCCTGATCAGAGGGCTCCTGCAGGAGCCCTCTGATCAGGATATTCACTGTTTGCATAGGACAAGTGTATTCCTTACATGTACACTGTTTGTTCATGGCACGTATACTAGTCACTAGAGTTGAATGTGTTAAGGATATAGGAAATAGTTCATAGGGTGCATATATATTGGGTAATTGAAAAAGTTCATAGGGTGCATATATATTGGGTAATTGAAATAGTTCATAGGGTGCATATATATTGGGTAATTGAAATAGTTCATAGGGTGCATATATATTGGGTAATTGAAATAGTTCATAGGGTGCATATATATTGGGTAATTGAAATAGTTCATAGGGTGCAGATATATTGGGTAATTGAAATAGTTCAAAGGGTGCATATATATTGGGTAATTGAAATAGTTCATAGGGTGCATATATATTGGGTAATTGAAATAGTTCATACGGTGCATATATATTGGGTAATTGAAATAGTTCATAGGGTGCATATATATTGGGTAATTGAAATAGTTCAAAGGGTGCATATATATTGGGTAATTGAAATAGTTCATAGGGTGCATATATATTGGGTAATTGAAATAGTTCATAGGGTTCATATATATTGGGTAATTGAAATAGTTCATAGGGTGCAGATATAGTATTGGGTAATTGAAAATAGTTCATAGGGTGCATATATATTGGGTAATTGAAATAGTTCATAGGGTGCATATATATTGGGTAATTGAAATAGTTCATAGGGTGCATATATATTGGGTAATTGAAATAGTTCATATGGTGCATATATATTGGGTAATTGAAATAGTTCATAGGGTGCATATATATTGGGTAATTGAAATAGTTCATAGGGTGCATATATATTGGGTAATTGAAATAGTTCAAAGGGTGCATATATATTGGGTAATTGAAATAGTTCATAGGGTGCATATATATTGGGTAATTGAAATAGTTCATAGGGTTCATATATATTGGGTAATTGAAATAGTTCATAGGGTGCATATATATTGGGTAATTGAAATAGTTCATAGGGTGCATATATATTGGGTAATTGAAATAGTTCATACGGTGCATATATTGGGTAATTGAAATAGTTCATAGGGTGCATATATATTGGGTAATTGAAATAGTTCATACGGTGCATATATATTGGGTAATTGGAATAGTTCATAGGGTGCATATATATTGGGTTATTGAAATAGTTCATAGGGTGCATATATATTGGGTAATTGAAAAAGTTCATAGGGTGCATATATATTGGGTAATTGAAATAGTTCATAGGGTGCATATATATTGGGTAATTGAAATAGTTCATACGGTGCATATATATTGGGTAATTGAAATAGTTCATACGGTGCATATATATTGGGTAATTGAAATAGTTCATAGGGTGCATATATATTGGGTAATTGAAATAGTTCATAGGGTGCATATATATTGGGTAATTGTTTAAGGTGGTTCGACAGCGGGCGGCCCGCATCTCGAGTTCCGGAAATGCTGATGACTTTCACCTGATCTTTTCGGCACGTGCTTATAGTAGAAAATTTAGATAAAGAAAAGTTTGATCTACTTCAGTGTCTTCTCTGTTAGCGCAATTGGTTAGGTGATTGACTTGCGATCCAAAGGTTCTAGGTTCGATTCTCACTCGCTTCAAAACTTTTTTTTTAACAAATTGTCCGATTTTAGTGACTAGTCAATTCATAACGCAGTGATCAAAGGACAGGCTATGTTTAGTCTAGTAATAATGAATAATATCAGATGCAAATATAGTCAAGTGACAGCTACATTTGTGAGGATTTATAGCCTATATAACAGATGGCAGCTTAACACAGGACAAAAGCAATGCTAAAAGATAGATCCTAAAGGAGCTTTTATGCATTACTTTTGTTATGCATTAAGCAGTCACTTGCCTTTAAAGATCTACAGGCTACCGTATTCAATGGTCCCTTATTACAGGTTTGACTTATGGTATTATTTAGAGCTGACGGCATTTTAAAGTTGAACTCAAGGGAGGTTATACTCGTTTTGTGTTAACATTTTGTCAGAATTTCAGAAAATCATGTATAAAATGTAAATTCTACTGTAGATTTTCATTAATTTTTTGTGACTAGTAGAATTAAGTTATATCTATCTAATAAGAGTAAAATTAGTGTATGTTAAACAGCTAGATTTTTTGTAATTTGAGATTTTCAGAATTTGACTTTTTTAAAATATTGATATTTCCGAAAAATATGTCATGAAATACTTTTGTTTGCCCAATATCTTATAGTCTTTGAATAGTTTACTTGAATGTACAGAAATTATTGAGTTATATCATTCTATAAAGAAAATATTCCTGTTTATTAAAAAAGGAGCTTTTCTCGACAAAAGGTCCTGTCAGAAAAAACGGCACTGTAACTTTTTTTTATTTTAACGATTTTTCACTCTCCATATGGTATATTTCAATTTAATCAATGTTTCAAAGAATTCTAACACAGAATAAGCTGACCCGCGAACCACCTTAAAGGTGGCTCTCACAGGTATATGACTCAATTTTTGCCTATAAATGGGATGAAAATCGACAACCATGACCAACAAAGTGCAACATGGTCATTCTGAAGATAACCACAGCAGTTGTCGAAACCGTCAACAGTAATTTTAGTCGGAATTTTTTGTGTTGTGAACTGAAAAGGTGTATTTATGAAAAGATGATGTAATTGATTAACCCATTACCCCATATATACACCTTTTTATGCCTTCCTCCACTGAAGAAAACAGTTCCATTTATACAGTCAAGAATATGCATCAGAAGAAATATTTTCTATATATTCTAGCAGATGTAGGCTTAAAGCAGGCTGAAAGTGAAGCAGAATGCACCTTAAGGCGCATTCTGCTTTAATTTCAACCTGCTTTAAGTGTTTACCTGTCTTCAAAACTAAAAACAGGCTATAGGGTAAAGGGTTAAGCAACAGTGATGCAACTGTAAGACAGTACCTTTGATCCACACAGACTGATCAAGTTGTCCAGTGTACTGATCCTCTCTGTGTCAGTCAAGGCCAGGAACCTTGTGCCAACAGCATGTAGCCAGATCAGGAACTGTTTTTCTTCATCATTGTAAGACATGGTCATGTTGACTCCTGCAGATGATAATTAAATATACAATCTTAATCGCTGAGTTCTTGCACACTGTCAATAAATGAATCTAGATCAGAGAGCTTAATTCAGATGTTTTTCAAGTTCCAAGAGAGTAACAAGGATCCATGATTAACATGGGCCACTATGGCCCTATATAGCTCACCTAGTACACCATATAAAACTTGACCTATAGTGACCTAGATTTTGACATGACATTACCCACATTCTACAGTGGCCTAGAATTTAATGAGGCAAACATTTTGAGCAAGTTTCATCAAGATCAAATGAAAAATGTAGCTTCTAGAGTGTTCACAATGTTATTTCATGATTTGACCTAGTGACCTAGTTTTTGACCCAACATGACCTTCTTTTACACTTGACCTAGATATCAATAAGGCAAACATTTTGACCAACTTTCATGAAGATGTAAAGAGATTTGTAGCCTCTAGAGTGTTTACAAGGTTTTTCTATGATTTGACCCAGTGACCTAGTTTTTTACTGGGCATGACCCACATTCGAAATTTCTGAATCTGAATATCTGTAGAATCTGAATATAGTATGTCGTAGAATCCTATTAAGGCTTTTACACGACGGATGTGAAGAGACGCCATTTTATTGGCGATGATCTCGTAGGGCTGTCCTGAAAGCCTCCACGGAATCAACATGCACTGTGCTGTCCGGCAGTTTGTTCCACTGCATCATAGTGCCTACAAAGAAGGAATGCACATACTGTGGGGTTTTGCTATTTGGGACTGTGAGTCCTCTTGTGTTGTTGCATACCTGGTTTTCAATTATATTGTTCGTACTGTAATCTTTAAATTTAGTAGCTTTAATGTTTCTCCTTGGTTTTGCCGGTTTGGTAAATGTTTGTGTTGGTAGAGCTGGTACTAGACCTTCTACTACCTTGTACATGAGTATTAGACGGAGGCTTAGTCTCCTGTCTTCAAGGGTCTCTAGTTCCAGCCATTCTCTCATTTTTGTATAGATTATATAGAAATCAATGAGGCAAACATTTTGACCAAGTTTCATTAAGATCTAATGAGATTTGTAGCCCCTGTCAGTATAAGTGTTTGACGGTCCATGCATTGGGAGTCATAATCAATCAGACTTCTGGAGAGCTTAATTGACAAGCTCTGAAAGTGGAGGGGACTCGGGTGTGGCTGTAGTTGTGGTGATTGACTGATCGACTGGTAACTTAGTCAGTAGAGCACCACACAAGTGTTGAGGTGGACATGGGTTCAAGTCCCACTTCTCCACTCCACATATGTTATATTGTTAGAGGGATAAAAAACAAAGGTCACTGGCAGTGGCCTGTTAAAGCTTACGCTTATCAAGCGGACGGTCGCTCGCTCTTGAACGAAGTTGGTCAGAAAGCGCTAGGGGAGTGGAAGGTATACCTCCCAGTGATAGGTCTAGCAAGCAGAAGATCTTGAACATGGGGCATGCTACACTATATTAATCTATATAGTCTTACAGATCTGTATCTGTATAGTACTGGTTAGCCTTCAATACTGAAGATAATACCAGGGAGGTGATTGCGCAAGAATTAGTAGCGCTTTGCAGCAACAGACGTTTTGAATGTTGCCAGGTTCTCAGAGTTTACATAGTCTTCGGTCAAATTGTTCCAGTCTATTAAGGTTCTAGGAAAGAAGCTGTTTTTGAAAATGTCGCAGTTTGTTCTGATTGTTTTAAGGGTTTTTTGATGGTTTTTTAGACTGTCGGGACGACAGGATTTTGAAGTGTATAAGCTATTTTCCAAGGTAGTGCTCCTCTGAAAGACTTGCAACTTTAACTATTTCAGATCAATGCGCCAGATGCGTATCCACACTCAAACAATATTGAGTGGAGCAATATAGTGGTTAGGATCTACATGTAGAAACACCACTTACATTTGGACTTTTACTCACATATTATTTTTTAGACGAATTTGGAAGTTATTTACTGAAAAAAATAACTAAAACACGCATAGCGTTTGCAGAATGCGTTTTTGGTTGGGTAAAGGAATTGCTGATCCGCCCTTGGGCTTATTACAAGCTGGCGCGCAAAATTCTGGTGAGTCAGCGGGTGTAGGCTTACACAGTGAAAAATAGTGCGCGTGATAAAAGTTTTAAAGCAATATTTCAAGAAAATTCTTGCAGTTTTTGCTAACTTCTTTGTAGTAAAACCTAATTACTTCAATAAAGCAGTGAGTGTTGCCTTACACAGTATATCCCGTGTTAAAATACCAAAAGCAAACCAAGATTATGTGAGGTCAACACCTGTTTATTTCACGCTGGTACCCTTATCGACCTAGGGTCTGTTTATAAAGCCTGGTACCAGATACCCCTGCACATGTCAATCCTTAGGCTGCGGTGATGTCGTCTGCTTCGAAATTGTTGTCTGCAAATTTTGTTTTAATTTAGATTTATACATTTTTAAGTAAAGAACCCTAATGAAGAGTATCATGTTTAACAGTTTGGATCCAGACCAGACACCTCGTAACGCGGTGTCGGATCTGGACCTAAACTGTTTGCGAATATCAATATAGTCGCGTCCAGCAGGCAGAGGCACGGAATAATTCCGTGCTTCAGTACATTGACTCTCGGTGCGATTTTACAGTTTGGATTCAGATAAAATATTAACCTTCTGCAAGTTATGGGCGATTTCGTGATTATTACTGCAAATAGTTTGGATCCAGTTCAGGTCGTGATATGAACTGTTTGACACTCGGTGCGATTTTACAGTTCGGATCCAGAAGAATATTAACATTCTGCACGTTACGGGCAATTTCGTGATTATTGCTACAAACAGTTTGGATCCAGATCAGATCGTGATACGAACTGTTTGACACTCGGTGCGATTTTACAGTTTGGATCCAAATGACTACACGCTACGAGCGAATTCATGATTATTGCTGCAAATAGTTTGGATCCAGATCAGATCGTGATACGTACCGTTTGAACAATCGGGTGCGATTTATAAAGATTTAAAAAAGCTCATGGAATTGTTGAAGACGCAAAGTTTGCAGACGACAATTACATATCAAGCAGCTAGAGGCTAACCCAGAGGGGGAGGGTCGAATCTAACGCTGTGAGAATTTGTGATCCGACCCCATTTCAATATGTATATATGGAAATAAAATATGTTTAAAATAACCCAATTGGCAAGAGTGATTATTTGTAAAAACATTTTTTTTGCAAATATTTTAGATCGAGATGAGATCTGGAACAACTGCTTTACACTCGGAAGCTATTCTATGTTGATATGAAATGCATTACAATCCACTAAGACGAAATTTGCAGACGAAACTTTCATACTTGATCAAGTTTCTCAATTTGGAAGTATGATTATTGATGGAAATAGTTTGAATCAAGACGATTATTAACCTTATACCCGATACCGCGAATTCATTATTACTGTTGCAAACAGTTTGCATCCAGATGAGATCTGGATAATCTGTTTGACACTCTGCATGCTATTTCATGATGAAATACAATGCATAAAAATCACTCGTGCAGTAACATTAACTTTTAATTGCATCATGTATATAAGCCAGTTCTTAAATTAACATTTCTGCATTTATTTGTTTTTTAATTATCAAATACTTATCGAGTATTAGTTACAGACTGTAAAGATTGCAATGGGTGTCATTATGATATATACTAAACTCGCGGCAATACATTTTTTATACATCAAAGTATTAACAGTGTGAACCAAGATCTCGCGTAACGCTGGGTCTAATCAATATCCAAACTGTTCGACATATTTTAGATCAGACAATGTCATTATGACATTCCATACAATACATTAAATTGTTGTTTTGACAGTTTGCAACAAGTACATGTTTTACTCAGCGGGTACAAGATACAAGATTTATTTAACGTCGGATACAATATATCAGTAAACATTAGCTGTGACAGCCTTATTCCGACAAACACAAGTATAATATAAACAAGAGTAAAAGGCTGTAAAAAGTAGAACTGTAAAAGAAAGGGTTTACATATACAGTGGATGCAAGCTAGGACTACAAACTATCAAAGGGACTCGCAACCGGATGGTGTACTTGTCAAAATGAAATAAAATACTCAAATAAAAGCACATCTGTGGCATAATTTGGCCTCTGACATTAAAAAAATATGATCAGTCCAAAAAAAAAGTCTCAAGAATCGTCACCGAATCTTAGTTGTTTCTTTTTAGATATTTTCCATCGTTTTTCTATAGCGTTAGCTAACGGTATAGTTGTTGTTGTTGCTTATCTACACGGGCTCAGACATAAACCCGAGCCGAATAAAGTACTATCGATAGCTACCAGTGAAGTATGTTAATTCGCTACCATATAGATAGAGAGGCCCAGTTGCCGCGTGGATAAAGGCGTTTCCCTTTTTGTCATGTTTGTCTCCGCATGGAGGTTCACGGGTTCGAATCCCACCAGAACTTTTTTGTTTTTGTTTTATGAAATGCGTTTTTTAACAAAATTTATTATCCTAAACTAAATATTATCCATTTATATAAGCATTTGACATATATTTACAAATTACTATTTTTAATGCTAAATCCGGTTGCGAGCCTCTTTAAGGTTGTTTCGTTTTGTTTTCCAGGGCTGCCATTTTTCCGTTTTTTCCCTAAATCTCCGGAATTTTCCCCTGTACATGGTACCTTAAAGCAGGCTGAAAGCAAAGCAGACTGCGCCCTAAGGCGCATTCTGCTTTACTTACAGTCTGCTTAAAGTAGTCACATGTCAACAAATTAAGGAAAAGGCTATGGGGGTAAAGGTACGATTCGTAAAATCGTACTTGAAAAATTCAAATTTGGAAATCTTAGGATTTTTTATGTCAACTTATGGCAGCCCTGGAACTAGGAGCTTTGATTCATTAGTCTCTGCACGGTAAGTATAGTAATAATTGATCAGGCACTAAATCATCGAGAATCAGAATCAACTTTGGAACTAATTTAAATAATACGTCCACTCAATGATAGGTCACATTTGAAGAGGAGTTGTTGCTTAATGAAGGGCAACAGTAATCATCAATACTTGAAACAGACTATGGAGTAATTTGTAAAGGGTTATATGACCGCTTAACACAAATTTTAAAGAACAGAACATCTTTAATACGCTCGCATTTGATGAGGTATGAATAGTATGGCATGTACATATAATATCACGTGACAACAGTGAAACTAATATTCGTATTGGATCAGCCTGAAAATGGAATGAACATTCTAAGGGTTTAAGCAGGGGCTGGGTCTATTTACGTGCACTGTCGAAACCTTCGAAATATTATAGGCATGCATTATATTTAGCTTAAATTAGACTGACGGTGAAGCATACTAAGGTGTACATTGTATTATGACAGTATGAGGTCACCTCTCTCCAAAAAAAACTTAGTATGAGGTGATGATCAGTTAAACAATAGATGTTTTAGAATATAAAAACGTTCAGTGTTTGCTGTTACGAATAAAAAGCTCCATTTTCCACATTTTACAACATTCAAAACTTTTCATAATTTTGAACAATTTAAAAACATTTACGACGTCGCGGAAGAGAATGATATAAGTTAAATTGAGCATCGGTGACTCGAAGGAAAATAATTGATTGTCGACCATCTAGCGATAATCGGTACACACCTAATTTTTATACTATATATATATAATACTAGTATATTGTTTTACGAGAAGAAATTGCCTTCATCTTAAAACTCTCCTGGTTTGTAACAGACCAAGTTTTCCAATCGTAATCTGACTAAGAATAGGTTAAATGTTGTTGTTTTTGCTAGTTGTTAATTTTTAATTGAAAGAACTTGCAATTGGAAAGGAATAAAGGACATTTTTGCCCATTGCTTTTTTACTTACAGTGAAGAAGGCGTTATTATTTACCGTTTGAATGTTACAGAAAGGCACACGCAACACACTAAATGACAACTTTTAGACAATCCTGAATATCCATTTAAATCTGAATGGCAAACAGGTTATAGCCTGATTACACACCGGGTTACTCAGCGTCTCCAACCTGTTTGCAATGGAAATAATAATTTAGAGCAATTTTTAGTTTTTTACACGTTTATTGAAAAGAATAATGTTTAATCCACTGCACATATCCCTTTATGTAGCTGGTTTGAAATTATGGTGAAACAGATTGATAGACTTCGCTGGCTGGCTTGATAGCTCAGTGTGTAGAGTGCTGGCATAGTAAGCCAAAGGCACTAGATTAAAGTCCCAGTTGAGTCACTTTTTCACCATGTTACATTTTGCGCACGAAGTAAACAAAACCGTTTTTCTTCATTACGGGAATTTGCATGGAAATATCTCAGAACGTTTAATAAATCAGAATGGTACAACTGGAAGCAGGTGTTCTTTTATCATACCGACAGTCTTCGAGCGCCTTCAGCGCTTTGATTCTTGTTCTGGAGGAGTTTCTTTCGGTAAAGGTTTCAAGAGGGATTGCTACTAGGCTGTTAACTATTCTGTACATCATAACAATCCGATGCTCACGACGGCGTTCAACCAGGGGAGTGAGATTAAGTTTCTGCATCATTGTTGAAACGCTGGATTTTCGCCCATAGTCGTTGGATATAAATCGGACTGCTCTTCTTTGTACTGCCTCAAGTGTGTCAATGTCTTTCTGCTGATATGGATCCCAAACTGTGTCGCTGTATTCAAGGATGGATCTTACTAGTGCTGTGTATGCCGTTTGTTTAAGTGATTGAGGGCAGTATTTTAAGTTCCTCCGAATGAAGCCTAGAGATGAATTGGCCTTTTTGGTAATGTTGCTTATGTGTTCGTCAAATTTCATGTTTTCGCTTAGTGTTACGCCTAAATATGGACTGTTTGAGACTTGTTTCAGTATTTCGTTGTTTAGCGAATAGAAGTGTTCGTGTGGTTTTTTCGAGCGGCTTATTCTCATGACATGGCACTTTTTGGCGTTGAACTGCATTCCCCAAGTTGTTGCCCAGTTTTCCAGAGAGTTTAGGTCTTTTTGAAGGTTAATCAAAAAGATCAAGGCATGCAAACTCTCTAACAATGGCAACAACGCTGTGAATCCAACAGGCTGACCTTCCTGTTTAAGATCATTCCAAATGTAAGACTGTATTATACTGCCTTCAATGGTCACAGACTCAGGATATGCAGTATATGGTCACAGACTCAGGATATGCAGTATAACAGCATTTGACGTTGACAATTTAAGCCTCGACATTTGACAGGGAGTATCTATCTATCTATCTCTGGATACTGCCAACCCCTCTTGCGAGTATTATAGGCAGGAAAAAGTGCACGTCGGAGTGTTAGTAAAGTGAAAGAGTAAAAGGACCTGGCAATAATTGTTGTCAGGAAAGAGTGAATCTAAAGGATCAACTATTCAACAAGATCAGTTCATTAAAATATTAGTTAAGTGAAGGTTCTTAAAAATGTGAGGTTAAAAACACTGCATACGAGGCTAATACTGCACTCCTACCACTGCCCTTTTAAACTGATCAAAATCAGTAAGGGTAGCAATATCAGTAGGGAGTTGATTCCAGACGGACCAGAGAGTGATGCTGTGCAGTATTCGATAAATAAAGCCTTCTTTAAATCATAGAACTAATGTCATGCACAGCTTTCTTTCTCATACATGTACCTATAACATTTACGGTAGGCTGTAAGTTTCAATCTGTCTGTTTGGCATTTTTATTGTATTTAATTTTTATTTTTGTGAAAAGAAACACCAACAAAAACAATCAACGTCCACCAGCGGCTTGCAGATTGTTGTTGTTGTTGTATTTTCGATTCCGCGTTTGATTCGCCCCAAACCATTTCACACAATGTACGTTTCGTACCAAAACCAGTTCAACCTTGATCGTTTCGCCCAAACTATAAAAATTCCCCCAAAATACATAAGTTTTTTAATTTACGGACAGAAACTATATAACTATATATTCCATTGCATAACATTAGTTTAAATAGAAACTAACAAAATAGTTATAGCCTTTTTTAAACGATTTCAAGATTTCAAGACATTATTCAATGCTGGAGTGTATTCAAAGAAATCTTACAGAGTAGTGTCTCATCACATGTTCCAATGAAAGCTAGTAGAAATATCTGTATCTGTACCAATACGTCGTAGAATCCTATAAAGGCTTTTACACGACGGGATAATAATAAATAATAACAGTAGAAAGTTTGGATGACCCAGCAAATAAGGAAGAACAAACGTTTGTATAGAAATTATAGGTTGACTAGAGAACCTCAAACTTATGCAAGATGTAAAGAAGTTGAAGCTAATGCGAAAAGTCTTATTCGTGAGTCGGTGAAGCGTTTTGAACAGAAACTAGGTAAACACATAAAACATGATCCTGAATCCTTCTATAAGTGTGTACGGAGTAAGCAACAAGTGAAAGACAATATTGAACCTCTTAAAGGTGACAACAATGAAGTTGATGCTGATTCTAAATCAATCAATGGCAGGTATTTTGAATGATTTCTTTGTGACTTCATTTACGCACGAGGACTGTTCTCATATTCCAATTCCTGATACCATTTTTGCGTCTGTGCCTGTTAGTAGAGTTAAGAACAGGACAAAAGATAAGGGTGAGCGGATGAAACAACGTTAAGAATGTTAAAAACTCAGCAGCAAAAAGAGTAAAAACAGGATAAAAACACCATTGCTGGACTTTGAAAGTTTTCAAGTTCTCATTCAACACGACATCTGCAGTAAGAGCATTCCACTGTACTACTGTATGAGGTAAAAATAATAGTCTGCTCCAGTACGAACCTGTCTGAAACTCACAGAATGACAGTGTCTTGATAAGTTGATAGACGAGTGTTTCCTTGTATATACTATTGAACTGGAACCGCCACTAACCCATAAACAATCTTGTAAAAGAGACATAGTCTAGCATCCGAACGACGTTGTTCCAAGGATCTCCATCCTAGTTTTAACAACATGTCAGAGGCACTTGCATGCCTGCAATACTCACCAAAGTCCAACGTGCGGCACGTATATGAACCATTTCAATTTTATCCCACACACTACAAGCATACTCTAGTTGTAAGCACGCTCCCTGAGTTGGGCGACTTTGACTGAATGTTTGTCCTGAGAAAACCTAGAGTACGGTTTGCTGATGTAGTAATGCGATCAACATGTGCATTCCACGATAAGCTGCCGGAAATGAAAAAGGGAGATCATGCTTGACTGACAAACCTTCTCATGTTTCTTGAGGACATAACCAAGTCAATTGACGAGGGAATGCCAATGGATATAATTTATCTGGACTTTAGCAAAGCTTTTGATAAGGTACCAAATCAAAGACTTATACATGTACGTATAATCGAAAGTCATGGAATAATGGATAATGTGCTGGGATGGATAAAGGAGTGATTGAAAGATCGCAAACAGCGTGTCTTACTGAATGGATAAGAGCCAATAGAAAGTGAAGTTTTATTAGATGTCTAACAGGGCTCTGTATTGGGACCGACAACTTTCCTATTAAATACGTGAATGATATATTGATAATGTAATTGTAAGTCATATTCAGAAGTTTGCGGATGATTGTAAAGTATACCGTGCTGTTCCTTCAACTGAGGAAGTAGCTATTCTTCAACAAGATATTGATAATTTGTGTTAATGGTCGCGAGAGTGGCAAATGGTGTTTAATGTAAGGAACTTTAAATAAGACACTACACATTGGATACAACAACCTAAACCATAACTATGAAATGAATGATGAGACACTACAGTAACAGTTACTGAAGAGACAGACATTGGAGTCATAATTTCGCAAGATTTAAAACCATCTAAACAATGTGTGACAGCCGTTAAAAAAGCAAACATGACATTAGGTTTGATAAAAAGACAAATATAGTATTCCAGAGACAAAACTACAGTTATTAGATTGTATAAAGCGCTTGTGCCACCAAAACAGGAGTATTGTATTCAAGCATAGAACCCAACATTAATTAAAGACATTGAAGTAATAGAAAGAGTGCAACATAGGTTAACAAAATTAATATCAGACATTTCTCATCTTGGATATCTCAAAAGGCTAGAGCATCTGCATCTGACAACTCTTGAACTTAGGAGACATCATGGCGACCTTATTTAGACCTATAAAAGTCTGATCGAAAAGGAAGGGATTCCAAGAGATAGCCTATTGTATTCAATTCTAACGTAACTAGTGGCAATTTGCTGAAACTCGAAAAACCTAGATATAAACGCACCATACGTGGACATTTCTTTAACCAAAGAATTGTCAACGATTGGAATAAACTTCCAGAGGCTGTAATTAGTGTAGATACTGTGAACACCTTCAAAAATCGACTAGACAAATATATTCAACAAGTTTATGGGATTACTATGGTTCGGTCGCTTAACCCCTAGGCCGCACTCATGGGTGCGTCAGCAGGTGTAGCATGTATTATTTACCTTAAATGTTTGATTAACCTTTGATGAGAGGTCTTGTACATGTAGAAGCATCAATGCTGGTGTTGGCCCATTTATATGGTGAATTTTCACTCAATGTGTGCGCCAGTTTAAAAGTTATAAAATAACTTGTTTTGACTCAATTCAGATTTAAAACCATTCACTATGTACACAATGTTCTGGTAAGTTGTTCCAATTATTCACACTCATTCGGACAAACGAGTTCATAGTACTCTTATACATATGATATCGTTTTACTAATCTGAGGTAGTGGCCCCGATTAACACTGGCTTTGTTGATAATGATACCTGGCATGTGTATTTCATCATATTTGTTGAGGATTTTAAAGAGTTGGGTCATGTCTTGTCTTTGACGTCGGTATAGTAGAGTTGGAAGTCCCAGTTCCTTTAGTCTTTGTACATACGATAGTTGTTGAATATCCCTAACGATTCTAGTTGCCCTGCGCTGTACTTGCTCAATTGCAATAATATCTTTCTTTAACCACGGCAACCAAATAACTGTAGCGTACTCTAAGCGCGGCCTCACAAGTGATTTGTATAAAGTCACAAACATTACGTTATCAATATAGTCAAATTTTCTCATTATAAGTCCAAATTGCTGATTTGCTTTATTAGCAATATTCGTAATGTGGCTATCAAATTTCAGTTTATCAACAGCAGTAACCCCTATGCTCTTCTCATGTCATATTTGTTCTAACAGAATAGATTCCTCCTCTGATTTCATATGGTATTGGTGTTTAGGGTTATTTTTTTTCTTTCGTGTGTGCATGGATTTACACTTCTTTGCCTTAAACTTTAATAACCACTTATCAGACCAACATGAGATATTGTCTATGTCCTTTTGTAAAACCTGGCAGTCTTCTTCTTTTTCAACTGATGAATATAACTTTGTGTCGTCTGCAAAGAGTTGTATCGATGACTGGACTACATCAGGTAAATCGTTTATAAACACAAGGAATTGCCACGTAGGATTATTATCGACTGTTACACATAATTGGGGTTTAATTATAATGCATTACAAATATAAATACAAAACCCCATAGAATACCACTAAAGATGATTAATATCCCCACAAATATGGCCCTGATATCGTCCACCTGAATATATTTTGACTCAAAACATTCAATCGTAGCACGGAGTATCCTAATAACGACCTAACGACCCTGTCGCCTGTCTAAGTACTTCGTGATCTTAGTAATGAGTATACTGGTTTCTTACAAAAAGTGTACATGTACACTGGTCTTATACAAACACTGAAGCTCATGTTCCTAAAACCCTTTAAGGAGTACCCTGATCCGGATATTCTCTGTTTGCATTTTAAAATATTTCGTATTATACAACCTCAAAAATAATTGTACCGTTAGATTTCGCCCATAACCGAATTCATCTGAGGACTTAAATAGTAATACAATGTATGCAAATATAGCCAGTCCTATTTACAAGGACATTCGATACAACAGAATATTCACAATCTGACATAAATCCGTTGAAAACAAAACCAATCACTTTTTAATTACCTTCCATACAACAGAATATTCACTTTATTCCATATCAAGATACTCATTTCAATCCATGTAAATTCCCAAACTCAAGAAAATATTTCACTAATACACTCAGTACAAAAAGAAACGCACATTGTGCTCAGGCGCAGATTAAGATACTTTTTTAAGATACTAAGACCATATCTCAAGATCAATTTAATTCTGCCACAAGTTTAGAAAAACATATACTTAAAATTACTGTGCTGTATTTTAACCCTTTCACTCTTAATGACGTCAAACGGCGCGTTTTCAAACAGTTTGGATCCTGACCAGACGCCGCGTATCGCGGCGTCTGATCAGGATCCAAACTGTTTGACACTCGTATAGATTTACTTTAAGTGATACTACTTTGAAACGATTATTGCAAACAACAAAATTGAAGCAGACGACAATAAAACGGTGGTGGGATAAAAATCTCACGATTAATTTGGCAGCGAAAGAGTTAACTAGTGCCTGCTGAAAACACCGCACCGATTTTTACAGGTTGTGATGATACCAATTCAATGATAAACCTCCCATTTTCAACATTGATAGCCCAAGACGGAACTTCTGACTGTAATGAAAAGATTATTTCACAAATACGTTCCTTCTACATACAGATAATATTGTATAAAAGTGTGCGTTTCTTTTTGCACTGAGTGTATGCATTATAAGAAACATTTCCTACACCCCAGGGGCCCGTTTCATAAAACTTCTTACGACAAATGTTGTCGTAAGTCAAAACTTTAAAATACATTTAATTTGTGATTTCTCTATCTAATCCTGTCTTGTGACATATTTTTGGAATCGTCTTTTCAAGACGATTCCAAAAAGATGTAACAAGACAGGATTAGATGGAGAAATAAATAATAATTGATACTTTTATAATCTGATTTACGACAACATTTGTCGTAAGAAGTTTTATGAAACGGGCCCCAGCATATGATAACTTAGAGCAGGCTGAGCGTAAATCAAAATGCTTCTAATTAAGCATTCTGCTTTACTTTCAACCTGCTTTACACAACCACATGTCTTCCATACTGAAATGTTACCAAGAAGACACTTATTTGTACTACCTTTACTGTGCTGGGAACGAGTACATGTATATACACCATTTACAAACAGCGTAGATCCAGATCTGAGTATTCCCGAAGGTACCCTCCGATCAGGGTTTGCACTGTTTGCCATAATTTAAAATATATTAAGGACATAAAAATAGTTTTCAAGAAAATGGCATATCTCAAGAAAAATGTCCTCATTAAGAAACAAAATTTCAAGTTAAAAAGGGGAATACTTCTGTCAGATTTTGTGCAAGAGTTTTTAGACTTGGAGAAGAGTCTCCAAACACAACACTGGTACTGTTTAACAAGTTTGAAGACAATATCATAAACAGTTGTCAGAAAGTGGCAAGTCTCAAGAAAAATGTCATTATTCAGGGGCAAATTTTTCAATTTGAAAAGGGGCATAATTATGTCAAATGTTGTGCAAGACTTATGAAACTTCTAAACGAGTATTCCCACATAACACTGACAATGTGTCCCAAGTTTGAAAATGGTTTAATAGATAATTTTTTAAGAAAAAGGCAACTGTCCCGGACGAACGGATGGACTGACGGACCATCGGACGGACACTGTGTTTCCTATCTAGCCCCACCAGAGGTTGTTTGGATATGATTATCTTCACACTTCTCCATATTTGATGTTGACAGTATAAGAGGGGTGTGATGCTCTCCGTGACATTAGGCCTACTGCAAACTGCTGTAACAAATGCAGATCATATGACCAATGAGTCATCGTCTAATAAGGATCTATTCTGTTTGTAAAACATCCCTAGGCTTCTTCAAACCCCAATGAAACACATTTAACCCATAACCCCATAGCATTGTTCTAGTATTGTAGATAGGTGACCACTCAAAGCAGGTCGAGAGTAAAGCAGAATGCGCTCTAAGGCGCATTCTGCTTTACTTTCAGTCTGTTTTAAACTACAAAACTAATATAATATAGGAAACATTGCCTATGGTACCAATTCTTGACTGTATAAAATGAAACTATTCTTTCAGTGAAGGAATCAATTAAAGGCGTAAAAAGGGATACTTGTGGGACAATGGGTTAAGGGGTATTAATAACTCTCTTTTGCTATGCTTTCATCTGCCATCTTTCCTTAACCCTTAGCCCGCCAAATAAATTGTCGT